>JADRCH010000146.1:1806838-1984765 GCA_019843965.1 Rhynchomys soricoides
AGAAGAAGAAGAAGAAGAAGAAGAAGAAGAAGAAGAAGAAGAAGAAGAAGAAGAAGAAGAAGAAGATCACCACCACCACCACCATCGTGGCTGGGAATTGCAAGGAAGAAGGGAGACTAGTTAGAAGGCCAGGTGGTAGTCTAGGCAAGAAATGGTGTTAGCACGAATCTGGTAGCTCAAACACTGAATAGGTAGTGTGTCACATCTGAGGACAGTCCTTGCTAAAGGTTACTGAAACAAATGGAGAACTAGAAGACATGTTTTAGGTTTTACGTCTGAGGACCTGTTGGGACGTAGGACATTTAAAATTTGAGATGACAAGTTCTGGCAGTGGTAGAGCAGTTTGCTAGCACATGCAGAGGGTTGCATTCCCAGCACTACAAAGTCAAAACGACAGCAAAACCATTCTTGCCTAAATATTAGGGATGAAAACTGAGCGTGGAAGTGCACACTTGTAGTTACTGCCACTCAGCAGGCTGAGGCAGGAGAGTTACAAGTTGGAGGCCAGTCTGAGCAACTTAGTAAAATCTCGTCTACGGATAAAACTTTAAAAAGGGCTGGGGATACATGCACAAGTTCCTGGCCTCAATCTTCAATCATGCATAAACCATATATTGGTACATAACCCTATAATCCTGGCATGTAGGCTATAAACAGGAGGACCAGAGAGTCAAGGCCATTCTCAACTACTTACTGAGTTTGAGGCCAGCCTGGGATATATGAGACTCTGGGGGGGTGGGGGGGGGAGAGGGAAATAAAGCAAACGAAAAAGATTTAGGAGTTAATTATCAGCATAGAGTTGGTTGAAAATGGGTGTGACACCAGAGAGGAAATAAGACTCCGGGTTTAGACTAAGCAGCAGCAACATGTGGAAGTTTTGTAGACAGGGCTGGAGACAGCTAGGGAGAGTGAACAGAAGCAGAAGCTAAGGGAGACAGGGAGAATAGGAACATTTGATGCAGTCCATCCATGGTCCCATCACTAACCTGAGGGACAGCGTCTATGATTACAACTGTATAAAAACCCATATTTAAATGCAGAGTTTTAAAAGGCTGTTTTATTTAGATAAAGATACTATGGATGTACTTCCGATTTTTTTTTTTTTTAAACAATACAATCAATTTTTAAGAAGGAAGAAGGAAATAAGGCAATGCATCTGGACCTGGATGCCCATGGTCATCTGCCAGATGGATATCATGGGGCTCACAGTGCGGCTGCGGCTGCTAATGGACCTGTTAATGGAATGCCCACATTGTTCTATGTAAGCAGAAGAAGTAATTTAAGCACGCAAAGCACAGCTGGTGATGTCTGTTGGTTCTTAATGATGTCCTTGCTTCTTCTAGGTGTGGTATGCCGCATCCTACGCCGAGTTCGTGAATCAGAAAATCCATGACATATCTGAAGAAGAAAGGAAAGGTGCTTGGACCTTTTTGTGTGCCTCTTTTACATGTAGCATCTGATTTTCCCATCTCAGTATATCTCACAAGATATGAGAGTAGGTTTCTCAGAGCTACACATCTCCATTTAATCCTAGGATCAAATTAAAATGACAGGTTTACATTTCTAGTGCTAGAAAATAGTATTTAAAATAATGAAAACTTCCTGCTATCAAATTAGGACCTTAGAGTTGGAGGAAGATTCCTATCTGGAATTAATCATATCTGAATATATAGCAAAGCAAGTGCTGACCTTGTTTTTTTCTTTTTTAATGTAAATGTGATTGAAGTATATTCTGCCTACAGAGAGATACACAAATGAAGTGTGTACAGCTTGGTTAATTTTCACAGGAACACACCTGTGCAGTTCCCCAATGTACTGTCCTGATTTCTCATATCACACACTAATTGCTTATTAGTGAATTGTGTACGAACAGAATGTTATGATAACATGTGCATTTTTTAATGTTTGGGCATTTTTTGCTTGAACGTAATGTTTTCTTTGTTTTTGGAGCTGGGAACTGAACCTAAGGCCTTGGGCTTGCTCAGCAAACATTCTACCGCTGAGCCAAACTCCTGACCTCTAGGTGACCATAGTTTTGAGATGCATCCACATTGTTTATGTAACTTTGTATATTATCAGTGATGTTGGGTACTCTACTCATGACTGTATAACCATTTGTCTACCTTGTTACAGATTTAGTTGTGTGATGTAGTTATGATGTTAAATATCCAGAATTAGGTAACATTTCATCGGTTAAAGGCATGGTCTTCCACAAGACTAACTTCAGAAAGGAGCTCCAGGATTCTGGGGTTCCCATGCCACTCATACATCTATCCACAACTTAGGGATCCCTGTATCCCTGCAGGCTTCATAATTTGTTAGAGTGATTCTCGGGACCCAGGAAAGTACTAAAATGAGTGATTAGAGTTTTTTGTTTGTTTGTTTGTTTTTTCCCCGAGACAGGATTTCTCTGTGTAGCCCTGGCTGTTCTGGAACTCACTCTGTAGACCAGGCTGGCCTCAAACTCAGAAATCCGCCTGCCTCTGCCTAGATTAGGCAGTGCTTAGATTAAAGGCGTGCGCCACCACTGCCCGGCACGATCAGAGTTTTTAAATAAAAGATATACATCAGAACCAGCCAAGTGCAGAGACATACATCTTCGAATGATAAATGTATCCTCAGAGCACTGAACTGTTGGACCCAAACATAAAGGCTCAACTTTGTTGTGCAGAGCTTTTATTGAAGCTTTATTACACAGGTATGATTAATGGGGTAGTTGGACACATGATTGAGCTCAGTCTCTAGCTTCCCTTCCCTCCTGATGAAAGATACATCAGCAAGCTCAAAACACCAACCATCTAATCTCAAGGTCATGTTTTTCTAGCTAAAGCAGCACCCACCTTGAGACATGTCACAATAAAGTCAGGTAGGATGAGGGTCTCCCAATGAACAACAAAGAACCTCCTATCATTCAGGAAATTCCAGTGGCTTAGCGGTTACCTCAAAGGACCAGGCATAAAGGCTATCAGATCTTTTCCCATCATACAACTGTGGGCAAGACTGTTCCTGTATGTCTTATGCATGTGTTTTAGGAGGCATCTGTGCACACTCTGTGGGTGTACAGTTGGGAAAGGAATCGATGCTGGGCCAGGGGGTATGCATATTTTCAGCCTTTGGAGATAAGGTTGGACATTTGGTTAGATTGTGTTGACCACTGACTTTTGTTGTGATAAGATATATCTGTAATTATGAAACCTGGATCTGAAACAAGAAGTTATCTAAGTAAAGATCCCCTTAGAATTTTTTATGTGTTGGGGGGTAGAGGGGGTTGTTTGATAGTGTGGGTCTTTTGATATCTTACATGAATGCTTAAAAAGTAAGATCCTAAAATCCACTTCTTGGCCAAATTTTAGCCTTCGATTTTATAACAAGAAATCAATGCAAATAGCAGCTACTGTCTACAGCAAGATAAGAATTGTGGAGATATCAGGAGCTATATCTCCCTGGTGTCTGTTGATCATCAACTATAAATTATGATTTCTTTTCCCTGACCACAGTTCTTCGAGAGCAAGAGAAGAATTGGCCATGCTATGAGTGCAATCGGCGGTTTATCAGCTCAGAGCAGCTGCAGCAGCACCTCAATTCTCACGATGAGAAACTAGATGTGTTTACCAGGTGGGCACGGGCGGCAAAGGATCACACGCTTGGTTCTTGATGACTTGAAATAATTTGTGAATGTGTGAAAGTGAATTAGTGTGTGTGTGTGTGTGTGTGTGTGTGGGCAAGCGTGTATGTGTGTGTGTACGTACATACATACACAGATGCATATACATATAGGTAACCAGGCAGGCTGCTGAATACCTTGGGGACATGCCTCTTTTATTTGCTATTTATTTTTTTCTAGAATAACCCATACCTATATTGAGAGATCCTTTTGCCCTGGTTAACTCTCCTTTAACTAGATTCTGAATTGGGAATATTTTTTATTACTTATTTTTATTTTATATCAATGGGTGGTTTGCCTGAATGCATGTCTGTTCACCATTTGTATTCACTGGTGGAGCTCAGAAGAGGGTGTCAGATTATCTGGAATGGGAGTTACAGACCATTATTAGCAGCCATGTAGGTGCTGGGGATTGAACCAGGGTCCTCTAGAAGAGCAGTCAATGTTCTTAACCACTAAGGTGTTGTTCAAACTCCTTGAATCAAGAATCCTTAAGACTACATTTTAAGTAATATGCATCTCTGATTTTCACACTTTTCTGAGCACTGGGATTTCTTATATGCTTAATCCCACTATATTAAAAAGAGAGGGGAGAGTCGTGGGGGATGGAGGAGGCTGTGGCTGGGTCAGATAGGGCTGCTGGGGGATGGTACAAAGTTCAAACCTTAAGTGTGACGGGTGGTCTTTAGGAAGTCCTGATCAGAAAAAGTTATGATGTTGGGGCTTCAGAAGACCATTCTGGATAAAAATGAGAATATTAGTCTAGCTGATACTGGGGTAAGAATGAAAACCGAGTCTCAGTAGAAATTATTTAACAGGTCAAGTGGCAGATGAGACTTCCTTAGAAAAGGCAGTAGTAGTGGAGCAGGTCCACTTCTATAGGGTTTGGAGGGATAGGTGCTGGCATAAGACCACATTTAGGAAAACGGGAAAGAAGATGTTCTGGGGAGGAGCCATGTAATTGCCTGCGGTACTGAGTGCCCACCTTGGGTTCAGGGTCACAAAATAGGGAAGCGACCACAGCAAGTGTGTGTGCTGTTTTCCAGCCACGAGAAGACTAGTAAGGATAGGGCAGGGAGCTTAATGACACAGGCTGTGGTTTAATTACACACCTCAACACACAGAGAATAAAGAAGCAGCAATAGGGGTGGGGACCAAAAGCAAACAGTGATTATAATGATCGTCCTGGGAGAGTCTGCTTCCCGAGAAGAAAGGGCAGGGTTGGAAGTGGGCACGAGAGGCAGAATCCAGGTCCTAGACGGCATGATCTGGAGAACAAAGAGATACTTTCTGGTCCATGATGCCTGGATTATGGATAATGGAGTTTTATCCTAAGATGACCAGACTGAGGATAGGACCTTGGGAGTGAATGTCTTGGGAGGGGACAGTGCAGCAAGATTCAAGTCACTCATGCTAGAAAACTCCTAAAAGTGGCTTCATTGTAGCACTTTATACTACATTATGACTTTTGGTTTGCTTGTCTATAGTCTCTACCAGATCTCAGAGGGTAAGAACTGCCAAATACATGGTGATGTCTTCTGTGCTTAGCATAGTGTATGACACGTAGGTAAAATGTTCATTAGCTACTGTTAATCATGAGCAACTATCGTGTTTTTAAGTGTAATAATGACATTGCATCTTTATATTCATGCAAGCATATGTAGAGTTAAGGTTCAGTGATGCTTATTGAAGTATTTTCAGATAAAGGGTACCTAATGGGTAATTTATGAGGAGGTAGTACGGATAAAGGTGACGTAAGCTTGGCCATAGGTATGTCTTAAAGTTGAGTATTGATATATTGGCCCACTATTCTTTTCTCTCCGTTTGCCTATATTCAGAATTTTCCATAAAAAAGAATCTTTTAAAAGTTCCTGAAGTCCAGGTGAGGTATTGGGTACCTGTTGTCACAGGTCAGTTGGAGACAGAGGCACGATGATCCCTTCAGCTCAGGAGTTGGGGGCCAGCCTGGGCAATGTAGTAAGACACCTCAGAAAAAAGCAAATAGAAAAAAAAAGGCCTGGAAAAATATGTACTTATTAAATACATACTTATTAAATACTTATTACATACTTATTAAATACTTATTACATACTTATTAAATAACTGTATGGAAGAGTGAGACATGATATGACTAATATTATATGCACACCACACATGTATTAGCTCCTCATTGCTGTGACGAAATAAATGAGAAAATAACCCAAGGGGGAGAGGCATATTTTGTCTTGTGGAAAGGGCGTGGCAGAGCAGAGCTGCTCACCTCAGTGCCAGACAAATGACACCTGTGCTAGTGGCTTTCTCTTCCTTAGAGCATGGAGAGCCTAATATGTGAGATGGTGCTGTCTGCATTTAGAGTCCTCTCTCCCAGGTAGTAAACTCTCTCTGGAAACAGTCATGCACACAAATGTGTGCTTTGCTAAGGTCCTGGGTACTTCTCAGTCTAGTCAGGTTGACAGTCAAGGCAAGCCATCACACAGGTCTTTTAAGATACATGTATGATGTTCTTTCTGAGTCCACCTGCCCTGCTTCCTGCCTTAGCCAGGGCCTCATACATGTTGGGCAAGTGTTCTGCTGCTGACTGTAATTCTCTCTCTGTCTGTCTGTCTATCTATCTATCTATCTATCTATCTATCTCATTGCTTTGAGATGTGGTTTGATTTGGCCAGGCTGGCCTTGAACTTGCTATGTATGTGGCTGAGGATGATCTTGAACTTCTGATTTTCCTGCTTTCACTCCCTGAGTGTTGAAATTACAACTGCATGCCACCACAGCCGGCATATGCTATGCAGTCCTGGGGATGCTAGGCAAGCAGTCTACCAACTGAGCTACAACTCTAGCCCAGGAGTCTCATCTGACAGGGTGTCTTGTGTATCTGTACCCAGTTAAAGAGGACTGTTTTAACTGGTGGTTACTTGGCCTGTTATGAAACTGTTGGGTTCAAAATTTGTTTGGATTCTCTAGAAAGCTGTGGAAAACAAGACTGTTATTTGAATTTAGTCACGTTTCTGGGAAGGAGTAGGACCTGGTGCAAAGGAGAAAGAAGAGTAAACTGAATCATGGGAGGGGCCATGGGGCAAGCCTGCTCTGTCCTGTTTGTTTTTCTTACCTCCTTTCAGAAGCAAAGTGTCATCAGTGCTTTTATTTTTATTTTACGAAGTCTCTGTGGGTGAAGAAAAGCTGGGCAGTGTAGAAATCGCACATTAGCATTACAGTGCTTTCCATCAACCAGAAGAACCAGGGAAGTGATAAATCAAGGAGCTCAAACTCTGGTGCTTGTAAGAACTCTGAGTTCCAGGCCAGCCTGGTCTACAGAGTGAGTTCCAGGACAGCCAGGGCTACACAGAGAAACCCTGTCTTGAAAAACCAAAAAAAAAAAAAAAAAAAGACCTCTGAGGGAATAATGCCTGAGGTGCCAAGTGATGACTGTTTGTAACCCAATCTCTTGTCCCCAGAACAAGAGGCAGAGGAAGGGGTCGAGGCAAGAGGAGATTTGGTCCTGGCCGCCGTCCCGGGCGTCCTCCAAAATTTATCCGTTTGGAAATCACCAGTGAAAATGGGGAAAAGAGTGATGACGGAACACAGGTACTGGGCTCTGAGGAGCGCCTGTCCACACTCAGCTGTGCCGATGTTTATAATTCTGTCTTGAATATTAGAGTGTTGTCCTGTTGACTAAAGCGGGATTGGAATGGGACAAAGCACATTTTCAAGTGTTACTTACTGTACAGATTTAACTTTACTGTGCTAAAAATTTAAAACTGGCCGGAGGTATTCTAGGAAGGCTTTGCTTAATTAACTTAAACCGTTACCCCAGATTGATTGTATCAGTTTCCTTGTTCTGTGACCAGGGATGTTTTACAGTTTTTGCATTCTGTACACAATCACCTGTTAACTTTCTCAGAAGGAGAGTATTATTTTAGCACCATAATGCTAATCATTTTTTAAAAAGTCATAGCTGGGTTTGGTGGCATGTTTCATAGTCCTAGCCACTCAGATAGGAAGACTGCTTGAGCCTAGGAGTTTGGGGCTAGCCTAGAAAATGTAGCAAGACCCTATCTTTTAAGTAAATGAATACCCCTGATTGTAAATTTGAGCCATTAAATAGCCCCTGTATCACTGATCTTTATGTAGATAGGGTGGTAATTCCTGGTGTTTGCAAAATTCAGGATTTGCTGCATTTCCCCACAAAGGAGCAGTTTGATGAGGCAGAACCAGCTGCTCTGAACGGACTAGATCAGCCAGAACAAGCATCCATCCCAATTCCTCAGCTGCCACAGGAAACTCCACCTTCTCTGGAGCAGGAACCAGAAACTCACACCTTGCATCTACAGCCACAGCAAGAAGAGAGCCTAGTGTCTACCCAGACCACTTTGACAGCCGATGACATGCGAAGGGCCAAACGCATCCGAGTAAGTGGGGAAGTGCGCACACTCCCTGTCTGGCCAGTTCCCTTTCTCTTCTTGGACAGCTCTCTCAGGGCTTTGTGGCCCAGCCTGTTGATCATTCAAAATCTTGCATCTGGTCTTTCACGTGCCCTTTATATCACCTTATTTTTCGAAAGTGCTTTATCTCAGTGATGTTGTTCATGGCAAGCTGATGTGGCTGTCCTGAGTCAATCACAACAGGCCTGGGTTTGGGCAGCTCATGGACTAGTATACTTCAAGTATGATAGCTCCTTATATTCCTCAATTCAGAGTTTTAACATAGAAACTTAGGGTTTTTTAAATTACAAAAATTATTTCTATTTTACTTAATTTTTTTCTTTTTCTTTTTTTCTTTTTGGTGCTGTAGATTGAACCAAAGGCCTTATGTGGGCTAAGGAGGGATCCTTTCTCCCAGGCTCTACTTTCCAACCTAAAATATTTATATTTCCAGCCATTCTAATCTGTGTCCTAATCATAGCTCTCAAGGAAATTATGGGTAACTAAATTGGTTATTTGTGGTTTCCAGGGGCAAGTGTCCCTGAGAAGGGATCTGTCTCAGTCAATGGGGCAGGTTCAGGGTACACACTTGGCACAGCTTAAGCAGAGTTGTGCATTTAGGAGCTGGTTAGTGTGTTACTGTGTGGTCTGTGTCTCGGCTTTAGACCGAGAGTCTGCAGAGGTTCTCAGACTTCTGCTTCCAACATGTTTCTTTTATTATTTGTGGGCTGTATTTGAACCTGAGTTAGGAACTGCCATGGGTATATGTGGACAGCAATATGGTTTTGTGTAATGTCTGCGTCTGTTTGTGGCAGCTAGTGTGTAAAAGATTTGTTGATACTTGACTTGTACATAAAACACACACACAGACACCACACAGACACACACAGACACCACACAACTCTCTACCTTTTGTATATGGATAGTCACATTAGCTTAGGTTTGTTTGGTCTTTCCTTTCTTCTTTCTAACAGTGACAAGTCGAGGCATCCAAGGTGTGCCTCGGAGATAGGTGCAGTGGCTCCTGGCTTGGGATCTTGCAGCAGATGAGAGAGATTGGGTCTGCTCCCTCTTTTGGTCTGTTTATAGGTTGGAAGGGACCTTGGAAATGCATTTCATTTAACAGTGCATTTACACATTTTAGTTGCATGGTGGGCTCAAAGGACTCTGAAAACTGTGTAAATATCCTTTATGAGGGTCCTGTAATCAAAATACACACAACTTTCAGATCACTCTATATAACTTCAAGAACTTCATAAATATACGCTGGACGGAGACGTTGTGTGAGCGGATGTTTTCTTATCCATCCTAAGTATCACTTCCCTTTCTGCGCTGGTCCTCCCGCCCAGCTGCTGTCACGCCCGCTCCATTCCATTGTTTTGAAGGGGAAAAAAATAACAAGGCGCATACCTGTAGTCCAGTGGCTGTGTGAATACTTCGTTCTTAAAAGAGGCAGGGTATGGTTCCAACACAAGGTTCCTTGCATCAAAGCAAAAGCCACATGTGTGTAGCCTTTGGTGATCAATCTTAGTTGATCTTTTTTTCTTCTCACACATTCTAAAAAGTAGGGCCATATATTTTTTCATCTTTTCATCCAGATTGGTAATGACCAACTGAAGGGAAATCTTCCAATCCAATTGGTAATGTAACTATTTTTCTCTCCTCTAATGCTGCCTGCTCAGTTGGAGCTGCAGGTAGGTTTGTTTCCTGTGTTTCACATACCCAGAATGTTATTTAAGTGTTTGCTGATCTGCTGTTCTTTGCACACTGTCTTTACTAAATCCAGATGGAAAACACAATTTGGATGCCCCTGTAAATGCAAATTAATGAATGATAAGATTTTATTTGCAAATAGATAAATTAGTAAGTTGTGGGCTGTAGATTCCTCCTGTGCAAACAATGGCAAGGACAAAGTGATCTCCAAGGCCCCTGCTAGCTCTGAAGCAAGTTCAGCGATGTGTGCTATGGTGCAGGACTCAGACTGCAGGGTCGGCTGTGTCTAGGCAACCAACAGAGTTCGGGGCCCTATCTAGGGCTGCCAGCCTAACAAGGAGCTGGTGTGAACAGAAAGTGATTTGCAGTTCTCTATCAAATATACCGGTGCAGCCTGGGACTGCTTTAGGAACTGAAAAGAACAAAAGGCCGGATAGGGGGAGTCAGGAAATCATTTCTAGATAGGAGGAGACAGGCGCCTGGAAAACGGTCTCTGGTAGGAGGTAAAGAACTCCATAGGAAGTCAACCATGGGATTGCAGGCACAGGCACAGATGTTTGTGGCTGTTATGGGACAGTGCAGCTCGTGCCATGACCCTGGTTTGGGTGTCAGAAGACAGAGAGCGGAGAGGTGTGCTGTTAACCCACTAAAAGTTTTGAAAGCTGGGTGTGTGATAGACTGAAAATTATTTGTTCCTTTTGTATTTTTTTTAATACAACCAAAACCTAACACACAAGCCCATTCTTTTCTCTTTAGACTCAGGACCAGAACAGTGTGACGATGAGCTAATAGTGTGGGTCCCCTTAGCTACTAATTCCAAACTTTAGAAACAGTTTACAAAAGAAGAATCTTCTCAGAATTCACTGTAGTGCAGTAGAGTTTAGAAGGAGGTTACTACATTGGCATCCCAGAGCAGCTAATGTACCATGTGGTATGGTGACCCTGAGTACGGGAGCTCAGGGATTAGAAGACCCACAATACATCTGTGCCCAGCCTCCCTGTCTGTGATGGTTTCTTCTAGAAGTGGCCCAGGTGTGGCTCTGCGTGAGAGAAACTACCTTAAAGCAGAAGTAGCCTGCAAGTGGGTCAAGGGTGGGGGTAGCCCATACTCAGTCCCTTACAACATGAGAGCCACTAGCTCAGTCAGAAGCAGGCCAGCTCTTGAGCACTCACTCAGACAGTGCTCAGGGCTCCATGGAAACGACACAGATGATGAGAGTTTGCAATGGAGCTAAGGAAGGGAAGCCAGGTGGCTGCTCTGTTAAAACCAAGTGTCTGGAAGGTACTCATGCTAATCAGAACTGACAGGAGACAGGGGCACAATGGAGCCTCACAGAGCTGAGTTGTGGATTCAGCACCCAGGAGAGATGGAGCCCCCTATGCTGTTGTGCAGGAGGTTTGTCCTTGGAAACTTGACTAAGGCTGGAGCAAGGAAGTGCTTCTTACACCGCAGACATGCTCTAAATCCCAACTCTTCACTGAACCTTAGAAGAGCATCTGTTTTCCTGGCATCTTCCCATAACATTCTGAAAGTAGAGGAAAAGAGGAAGAGCCTTTTTGCCAAGTGTGTGTCAGGATAATGCGCCAGGCAGCTTGAGGAAATGACAGCAACTGCGTCTGATTTAGAAAAGATCTGTTCTTCAGGATCTCTGTGGATACTGTCGAAAAGAACCTAGGAATAACGTTAGAGTTTTATTTAAAATACAGTTTATTAATTTTCAAGCCAATATGTGAGTTTCCTGTGACTAAGTAGTTTATGAAGGGATCTAGATACAAAAGGAATAATATGTGGTGCGCCCCTCCCATACCTCCTGCAGCCTCAGTCAGCTTAGGAAGACAACAGAATTGTTGTTTATCACTCAAAATAAATGACTAGGTAGCACAGTAAATACCTCTCAGAGGCTTGTTAGAGAAGCCGGAAGAGACAGTTTCCTGGCACGTGAATTGGACCATGTTCAGAAATTTTTGTAGATCAAAAATAAATATTTTGCTTTTCCCCATAATTACTTCACATTAAATTTAATTTTCAAGGTGCTTCTGATAAGCAATTGAAAGTACACTGACCTCTGCATTTTCTTCATTGCACAGATAATGCATGACAATCCCTGTTGATCTTTCAGTGACTCTCCCCTAGAGCTGTTCTGGCACACCCATTCACAGGCATATTCTGAAGAGTATCCCCACCATAAAGCCATCTAGACCTTTGCCTCTGTGCTTTGAGGAACTTAGGAATGAGTCTTCCTTGTGGCACAACTAAGTATTGATTCTGTATTCTCTCTGTGAAAGATGTTTGTGGGGTTTTGCTCTTGGTGGAGTGCCAGTTGTTTTGTCCAGCAGCTATGACAGATTCCCCTGAGCGTCTATCTTCTTTGGCTTGGATTCCCTGTGAAAATTGCATGGATTTGCAAGACAGATAACCAGCCACAGAAGGGCAATCGGTTCTGAAAAGGAAAGAGCAAAACTGTCCTGTTTAGACCAGATATGCAGCTGTGAGGTTAGCTTTGTCTAGAGCTACCATGGGAACTAGTCCTTCACATTCTCTAAGAACCGAGGTCCATATTTTCCACTTATGATATGTTCACGTCATGCCCCGTGAACAAATACGTTCACATAGATCTTCATTTCCCATTCTGTTCATTTTCTTAAATTGAGATCAGTAATAATACACATATTGAAAAATCCACTGACTTAATGCCTTATACCCAAAGAAACCCATACCTATTTCTTTGTCTGCCTCCCCCCACTCCAGGGAAGGTCTGATTGCCCGTCATTTCCTCTTACTTTGCTGTGAAATGTTTTCATCTGTTTCAGAGTCTTTGATGGAGGGCTTTGACTGACTGCCACCCTCTGCTCTCACCACGCATGTGTCACTTACCCAAGTGCTCTCCACATCGCCAGTTTCTGTTCTGTTCTGCTCTGGGTTTGATTTCTCTCTCTTTTTCTTTTTCATTTTTAGTTTTCTATTGAAGACAAATTTTGAGCAGGGTGTAGTGGCACACACCTTTAATCCCAGCGCTTGAGATGCAGAGGCAGGGGCATCTCTGTGAGTTGTAGCACAGCCAGAGCTATCTATCTATCTAGTGAGATCCTATTTCAAAAAAGAAAGAAAGAAAGAAAGAAGAAAGACATGTTTTACTTAAATCCTTTCGAAGGGAAGTATGCACACACAGATAAAAAGTGAAACCCTGAAACCGTTTCTTCACAACAGACTCTTGGCTTGCTTCAGCCTCAGTCCTTCTCACTTCCCCATGTGTCCTTGAGTTCAGCTTCTCTGAACTGCAGGAGTCACTCTGAGTCTCCTCAGCACGCGGCCCTGTTTGTGTCTTTCAGAATGCAGCTCTTCAGCATCTGTTTATCCGGAAGTCCTTCCGGCCTTTTAAATGTCTGCAGTGTGGGAAGGCCTTCCGGGAAAAGGACAAACTGGACCAACACTTGCGCTTCCATGGGCGGGAGGGGAACTGCCCATTGACCTGTGATCTCTGTAACAAGGGCTTCATCAGCAGCGCCTCCTTGGAGAGCCACATGAAGCTCCATTCGGACCAGAAGACTTACTCTTGCATTTTTTGCCCAGAATCCTTTGACCGCCTTGATTTGTTGAAAGATCATGTGGCCATTCATGTCAATGATGGCTACTTCACCTGCCCAACTTGTAAGAAACGGTTCCCAGATTTTATCCAGGTGAGTGTCTGTGACTGACATTCCTGTCTGCTTCCATCTTTTCGTAAAAGAAACTTCAATTTTTGGAAAACTGAGACCATCCAGCTCCTGCCTCTTCATCCTTTTTTTAAAAAATAACTTTGCAATAGTTTTCAAACTTCACGTACAGGGTATTATTTTCCTTAGTTGTCCAGACCAGTGTTACTTAAATGTCTTAAGTTATATTTCTAGTAATGACCACCACCTCTTGTGCTGGTAAGATAGCCAAGTGGGTTAAGGTGCTTGCTGCCAAGCCAGCTGATCTGAGTTCAGTGTCTGGAACCCACATGAGAGCTACCCCTGCATTTGTCCTCTGATCTCCACATGTGCATCATTGCACACATGCACTAAAATAAATATAAAAATCATCTTGAAACTCTACATCTGGTTATTATTTTTAAAGAGTCTTTTTAAAAATCTTTGCCAACTATCCATTACTCACGAAACAGCATAGAATCTGCAGCACATCTTCCTTCATTTCTGGATGGGAAACATCTCCCTACCATTCTGCTTTCTCTCTTGCTTTAATAGGGCTGTGGATTTAGAAGGAAACAGAGAGTTGGTCTGTGTTACGTTGTTATGCCAAGCACTGACTATCTCTCCTGTAGTACTGGGACAAAGTGGGGATAGAAAAATTCCAGAGTATCCCTGATTTAATTTTATTCAGTAAATAATTAAATCACAATATATCATATAAATATTCTTTAAATTGCTGGGTATGGTGGCTCACGACTTTATTCCCAGTGCTTGGGAGGCAGAGGCAGGTGGATCTCCATAAATTCAAGGCACCCTGGTCTACAGAGACAATTCAGAACAACCAAGAAACCCTGTCATTCATTCATATGTGTGTGTGTGTGTGTATATATATATATATGTATATATATATATATATATATATATTAAAAATTACAAAAGGAGGGTGGGGTTTAATCTTAGCTCTGACAGTGAGGGTGTTGGGAACCGTTCCGTTGTCCAGTTGGAAGGTTATTAAGGCATGTATGATGGCAAAAGGAACTCCAGCATTAGTGAGTCTGAGTGCTTTAAAGGATTAGCTTGGTGGATTTTCTACTCCGCGTCTGTCCATAGCTTGCTTACTTTTGTCTTTTTCACTTCAGTGCTGGCTATTGGATTCGAAGTATCCTAAATGCCAAGCACACACTGTTCTGTTGAGCGTTAGCTTCTCCCAAAGCGCTTTTTCGTTTATTATTTATAGCTAAGAGAGTTCAGAACCTGCCTTTCTCTATCCCCACTCCCACCCAAGTACTAGAGTTGAATCAGGGTGAAGCTATAAAATTATCTGAAAGTAAAGGGAGCCTGTTCCAGCCAGGGAGGATGGCAGTCAGGGCTGCGCTCGCGAAGTGGTGTCGCCAATGTCACCTGTTTGATTCTTCAGAACCTGACCCCTTTTCTTCCAGAACTGAGACTGACCCTAGAGCGTGCATGGCTGCAGGCAGTTATGTTACACTGAGCTACATCCCAGACCTGCTTTAATAGGAAGAGATGATAGGATCAGCTACTAATGAAGCAATTACCTCTACATGTGTAGAAACAAAAATGAGGACAAATGACTTTTGTTTTCTTATAGGTAATTTTTAGCAAGATTCATTTAAATCTAAAGCCATCCTGCCTTTAGCCTTAAAAGAGAAGATGGTACAAAAGATCAAGACAGTGCTCTTACTTCTATGCTTTAAGTCACCTGGGAGGTTCAGACTTATGGGGCTTTCTGGCCTGTTTGTTTCTTTGTGACAAGGACAGTGTATGTTACTGAGGGCAGTCCTCCCTTAGACTGGATGACTGGCCAGGCTGCTGAAAGTCCTCAGTGGTGCGTTGGCTCCCTCTAGTGTTGTAGCCACCTCTGGTCCTTTCTTTTGGCCTAAGCATCCCCTGGTCTTTACTGCCAGGTGAAAAAGCACGTGCGAAGCTTCCACTCTGAAAAGATCTACCAGTGTACGGAGTGTGACAAGGCCTTCTGTCGCCCCGACAAACTGAGACTGCACATGCTCCGGCATTCCGACCGCAAGGACTTCCTGTGTTCCACCTGTGGGAAGCAGTTTAAGGTAGGAAGCCATCCTGCAGCCTGGGGACTGGCCTGTTTGTTTCATGGCTTTGTGCACATGCCCTAAGTGATGCTTCTCAGAACTAAATTGCTATTGAGGGAGTCCAAAGAGACCAGTACATTTACTTACTGCTTAAATCGAGAGGTCTTTTTTGTTGTTGAACATTTAGTCAGTTAAGAGCCTGCAGGTAAGTCATTTAAACACCAGGATCTTCTCCAGTAGAGATGTCAGAGGGGATAGGTCTGAGGGTTGGATTGCTCTAGAGAATGCAATGATTTCAAGAACTCTAATGAAATATACATAGCTTGGCATGGGATCCCAACCTTCAGGAAGCTGAGGCAGGAGCTTGAATTTAAGGCTAGCCTGAGTTAGATAGTAAATGGCTAGCCAGTTTGTGTTACATAGTGAACCCAAATGATAGCAAAATGAAACCCAAACCAGTAACCTGCCTGGAATTAAGAAGACACCAAGGGGAAGACTGCAGGAAACTCAGCATTTGTTAGTGACAGTCACCACTAAACACTGCTGTAGTCACTTGTGAGACAGACTGAAAGAGGGCTAGTGTGACAGTTCAGTGGCTAAAGGCACTTGCCACACAAACCTGAGAATCTGAGTTCGATACCCGGATCCCATGGTGAATGGCGAGAACCTACCCATAAAAGTTGCCCTTGGCCCTTCATGTGTGCGTGTGGTTCACGAATGTCCTCGACACACTGATGATCAATAAAGTTAAATAAGAAGAAGCTGAAATGGATTCCTAGGAGGGGACAAGTGAGAGGTATGTCCCTATGGAGTGTTAAAGAGAAAAGGTGTAAGCTCTGAGGTACATCATTATAGATTAATTATGGGTTATATCTGTGATGGCTTACAGTATATCATCATGATTGAAATCTCTGAGGAATTCCACTATGAACTATGTATGGCTGCATCTACCCGGAATCTTAGTACTCAGGAAGCTGACACGGGGATTGCCATGAGTTTGAAGTCAGCCTAGGCTTTGTATCAAACTAAGGGCCAGCCTGGGTGTAGAGTGAGACCTTGTCTCAAAAACCAAAATTGGCCGATGAGAGGGATGCCGCAGTGGGCGGAACTGCTTGCCACGGCGCTTAACAACCTGTGTGTGATCCTTGGAACACGTGTAGTGGAAGAAGAGAACTGACTCCATGGGTTATCCTCTGTCTGTACGTGCAAGCCACGCCATGTGCACGTGCATGCCTGTACACACAAGGTTTAAAGAACTCCCATGTGGACAGGATAAATTAGACTGTGGTTTTCCTGTCTTCTTTTCCTTTTCCTTCCCTCCCTGCTTGCCTCTCTTCCCCCCCTCCCTTTCTCCTGCCTGCATCCCCCACTTTCCTTTTTTCTTTGTTTTCTCTCCCAGATGGTATGTAGGCCATGCTCACCTCAAAACCTACTCTTGTGCTTTTACCCGCCACGTCTTGGGATTACAGACACACACCACCATGGTCTCCTCTCCTCTCCTCTCCTCTCCCCCTCCTCTCCCCTCTCCTCTCCTTTCCCTCCCCCCCTCCTTCTCTCCCCCTTCTTCCTTTCCCCCTCTCCATTTCCCCATCCTGTCCCTGTGTGCAGCACGCTATCAACTCCTGTTAGGATTACAGCCCATGAAATCACGGCGAGCTGCACGGTGGTCTAACCCACACCTTGGCCCTTTGCGTCTCACCTTTCCTCTCCCAATCGCTCCTTCTCCTTCTTTTTCTCCCTCCCCATCTCTTCTTTTTCCCTCTCCTTCTCCTCTCTTCTTTCCCTTTTCCCCTCCACACCTTCTATGCTGGATATGGGGCTTGAACTTAGGGTTTTGTGAATGTTAGCCACAGACTCTACCAACCAACTACATCTCCAGCTCCATAAAACTTTCTCTCTAAAGGAACCCCTGTGCTGTGATCTTGCATTTGCCAGCTCATCCGTTCTATCTATTCAGTACTTTGTTGTTTTTGCTACTTTGAGAAAGAGTCTTGTGTAGCCTAGGCTAGCCTGGAATGGGATGTGTTGTTAAGGCTGGCCTTGAGCTACTACTCCTCCTGCCCCTGCTTGATTAGTATTGGGATTATAGACGTGGGCCATTCGGCCTGACTTAATACTTTTTTGACTATTTTTTATGCCAGTTATTATTTTAATGTTTAAGAAGGTTAAAAACAAAAAGAGTTGGGCCGGCCAGATGGCTCAGTGGAGAAAGGCATCTGCTGCCAAGACTAACAACCTGAGTTCAGTCCCTGGAGCCACATAATAAGAACTGACTCTTGCAAGTTGTCCTCTGACATCCGTACATACACCATGATGTGTGGGTTTCCTTCTACAAATAAAACATGGGCAATACAAACTTTAAGAGCAAAAAAGAATTAAGAAGAAACCAAATCTTTCTGCTTCAGTTTTGTCTTTAACTTCATTGAACCCTGTTGGGTAGGGGGTGGATCAGGGAGTCAAAGCTACTCTGACAGTTAGAGAATAGGGGGTGTCCTGATTTGACTGAGGACTTAATTATGGGGGAAGACTTAGGAACAAGAGTCTGAAAGGAGGAGCTGAGACATGAACAGCCACACTCTTGCACCCACTGGAGCACTGCTCTGCATGGTAGAGGGGAGCTTTTCATGGGAATCTGGGACCCCAAGTCCTCTGACTACAGTGTGAACCAAGGTTGTACCTTGGGACAGTCTGGAGTTGGCCAGTATTCTGGCAGTCGGGAAGAGGGCTGCTAGCTGAGTGGGACTAGGGAGAATGTGTGGGCATCAGGCCCAGCACAGCATGGCAGCTGCTCTGCCCTCACCTTTCAGACTGCTGCCAGTTCCTCCTTTGGCTGACTCCATTGTGGAGCAAAGCTGGGAGGGGAGTCCATGTAATCCTCCTTTGCCTTGGCCAAGTGGGCACCACAGCCGCCATGACTGCAGTGCCCTTTTCAGACTCACCGGGAAACAAGTCTGCTACTGGGGCAAACCCTTTGCAGTTGTCTATGCAGGTAGATTCCAGAGTTCTCATCACAGTATCCAGGACAACACAAGATCTGGTTTCTCCTTCCTCTCTGTTCCTCCTTCCACTTGGCAGCCTTGCTGTGTGGAGTTACTTCAGTGAGGGGTACTGTCTCTCCATTTGGTCTTAGTCCTGGAGTGAAGTCAACTTTCAGAGTCCCATGATTTCACCTGGCTAATACCACTCATCTGGGGGCATTTCTTGATCTCTGAGCGAAATGCTTGTTATGAATCTCCGTAGGACCTTCTGCTGGTGGCACTGTCACAGCTTTTCATAGCTAGGTTAAGGGAGAGGCAGGGGAATGCCTTTTCCCCTTGCAGCTTTTAATATTGTTTCTTTGTTCTGTACATTTAATGTTTTGACTATTATTATTTGATAATTATTATTATGTGTGGAGGGGAATTTCTTTTCTGGTCCTGTCTATTTGATGTTCTTTATGCTTCTTGTACCTTGTTAGGCATCTCCTTCAGATTGGAGACATTTTCTTCTGTGATTTTACTGAATATATTTTCTGTGCTTTTGATCCAGGTTTCTTCTTCTTCTTCTATTCCTATTATTCTTAGATTTGGTCTTTTCATTGTGTCCCAGATTTCCTGGATGTTTTGTGCCAGGAGTTTTTTAGGTTTAACCCTTTCTTTGACTGTGGTGTCTATTTCTTCTATTGTGTCTTCAGTGCCTGAGATCCTCTCTTCCATCTCTTCTTGTGTTCTGTTGGCAAGGCTTCCTCTGAGGCTTCTGATTGAGTTCCTAAATTTTTCATCCCAGATTTCCCTCAGTTGGGTTTTCTTTACTAATTCTATTTCTACTTCCAGGTCTAAGCTGTTTTATCCAATCCCTTCCACTGTTTATTGGTATTTCATAGATTTCTTTAAGGGATTTATTGCTTCCTCTTTACGGACCTCTATTGTATTAATAAAGGCTGTTACTAATCTTTTACTTGTGCTTCAGCTATGTTGCAATTCTTAGGGTCTACTGTGGTAGGGTTACTGGGCTCTAGTAGAAACACATTGTCCTGGCTGTTACTGATTGTGTTTTTATGCTGGTGTCTAGGCATCTGGGCTTGGGAAGATTGTAATTCTAGGTGCTGATATCTGGTCTTGATTTTGTTTGCAGGGTGTTAGTTTCTATTGCCCCCTCTGTTTCTTAGGGGTGAGTTATGGTGGCTGTGTGTTGCCCAGTAGGGATTTCTTCTGGGATCCTGCTAGGTGTGGCCACTGGGGGTTCCTGGTAAAATGTGTTTCTAGGTATTGGGGGCTGATACTTAGGAATGTAGATGAGCTGGAAAGTAGGGGCCGAGGGGGTCCACAAGTGGGAGGAAAGCAGGATGTTCCACCTGGATCTGCTTCGTGCCCTGGGAATGAAGGCAAAAAGTGAGGAGAGGCCACGACAGGTAGTCGGCTACAGAGCTGGGGGTGAGACTGGGGGATTGGGTGTTGCAGAGAGAAGGGACAGGGATGAGCTGAAGCTCACCTACCTGCTTTGCCTTCCTACTTGCTTTTCTGGCAAGAAAAGCTTTCTTAGTGGGTTCCCAGGGAATGCTGGCTAGAGTTGGATAAATTGGTGAGTGGGGGGAAGGAAGTTTGGAGGTATCTTGGTTAGTTAGAATTTTATTGCTGTAAAGAGACACCATGGCCAAGACAACTCTTATAAAGGAAAACATTTAATTGGGCGGGCTTACCGTTCAGAGGTTTAGTCCATTGTCATCATGTTGGGAAGCATGGTGGCACACAGGCAGGCACGGTGCTGGAGAGGTAGCCAAGAGTTCTACATCTGGATCTGCAGGCAGTAGGAAGTGAACAAGCCACTAGGCCTGTCTTGAGCTTCTGAGACCTCAGAGATGGCCCCCAGTAGCCAGCCCACTTCCTCCAACAAAGCCACACCTGCTCCAGCAAAGCCACACCTGCTCCAGCAAAGCCACACCTTCTAATTGTGCCACTTCCTGTGAACCTATGGCCATTTTCTTTCAAACAAGTACAGAGGGAAGATCTGTGGGATCCACAGGGCATGGGAGGCAGGTGCAAAGCTGGGGATGCAACTTGGGAGAGGCTATGGAGGGGAGGAGGAAGGGGTGAAGATTTGCAGTTAGTTCACCTGCGTCTCTCTGGCTGGAGTGGCCAGTGGGTTTCCAATGAGTCGGTGGTGGTATTGTTGTTGTTTTTAAATTACTTGATTAAAGTTTTCCTATCCTTGCCCCTACCCCCTTTTAACAAAAATTCTTCAAATAGCGAAAAGACAAACTCCGGGAGCACATGCAAAGGATGCATAACCCTGAAAGGGAGGCCAAGAAAGCAGACCGCATCAGCCGTTCTAAGACCTTCAAACCACGAGTCACATCCACAGACTACGACAGCTTCACGTTCAAGTGCCGCCTGTGCATGATGGGCTTCCGGAGGCGAGGCATGCTGGTCAGTACTGGACCAGACAGGAAACTGTCTCCAGATCCACCCCTTTTGTCAGTGGCAGTGAGCCTTACCAAATTAGATTTGTGGATGTATAAGTCGTGGCTAGGAGAGAAGAAAAGCAAGTAGCCCCTAGTTTGGGCTTCTTTTCTTTCTGTCTCCCTTTGCCCTTCTGAACCACTTTTTGGACAACCTTTTGAAAGAACATTTCCATGCTCTTCCTTTCCCCGTTTTGATGCTAGGAGCCAGCGGCCTTACACCCGTTTGGCATGTGCTCTGCCATTGAGTCACATCCCTAGACCTCTGTCACTTTTCTTTGTTTGTTTATCTTTACCTTGATCTCTTGGTCTTTTCTTGTTTGATCTTCCTTCTCGAATTTGTTGACTCTTCTCTCTGGTGGGCGGTCTTTATCTCCTTCCTAGTGTTAGTGTTCCCTATCAGTTCCATAGGAAACTTCCCTTCAAAGCAGAGAGTGCAGCCCAGCTTAGAGGAATTATTAGGACAGTTCATTGCTTTCAGCTGACTCACACCGTATATTTCTACTAAGGTGGTTAGAAAGTCTTAGTAGTTAAAATTAGAACCTTACTTTGTAGCCACTCAGCAGTCCCAGTAAGACAGTTGAAAAATGAAAGTCAGGTTTACATCAGGGTAATTCATGTTCAGCAGTTTTCCTTTTTCTAAGGATTGTTCTTCTAGACAGAGACTGTTGATGGGCTTCCAGGTGACTGGCTGCCTTCAGTTATTTGCTGAATGGTTTATCGTTAACTCCTGTTGACAGGGTCCATGGATACTTCGGTGTCCAGTGTCTCATGATGCTAGCTCTGGCATGCATAAGCCTTACTGCTGAGCATTTGCTTCAGAGTTTTAACCCTTAGCCATCAGGTTCAGAGTGTTTTGTTTAACTTTGGTTTGTACTGGTTCTCTTCCTGTATGTCTGTCTCTCTTTCTCTCTTCCCAGGTAAATCACTTATCAAAGAGGCATCCTGACATGAAGATAGAAGAGGTGCCGGAGTTAACCCTACCCATCATAAAACCCAATCGAGATTACTTCTGTCAGTACTGTGATAAGGTAAAAGCAAAATCTTCCTCCTGGCTGGGGGTGGGGTGGGGTGGGGTGGGATTGGTTAGGCCTTGGATGGATGCCTACCAGGGCTGTTTAGCATTTGGACAGAAAAGACTGCAAGGTGCCTCATTGTAAGCCAAGGGCTGTAGAAATGGCTCTGTCAAGGACTCTCTCCCAATACCTACACTGGGCAGCTCAACCTCTTGTAATTCTAGTTCTAAGGAATGTGACGCCCTCTCCTTTCTCTCATGGGAACTACACAAGCATGGTGCACTTACAGACTGGCAGAGACAGACAGACAGACAGACACACGCACATGCATGTGCACACACACATGTGCCACATACACACATGTGTGCATACACACACTTTTAAATAAAAAATAAAATTGTAGGGGCTGGAGATGGTTCAGTGGTTGAGAGCTTTTCTTTTCCAGGGGAGTGGAGTTTAAGTTGCATCACCTGCATCAGATGGTTCATAAACTGCCTGTAACTCCAGCTCCAGGGGACAGGATACTTTCTTCTGGGCATTTGCACTTATAGGTGCACATATGCAAATATACATGTGCACATATAATAGTTTTACAAAATTTTTAATTTAAACATTGAATGTGGTGGGACAGTGGTGGTGGTGCATGCCTTTAATCCTAGCACTTATCATGGCGGGAAGCATGGCAGTGTCCAGGCAGGCATAATGCAGGAGGAGCTGAGAAATCTACTTCTTGTTCTGAAGGCAAACAAAAGAAGACTGTCTCCCTTGTGGCTAGGTGGTCTTGAAGCCCACCCTTACAGTGACACACTTCCTCCAACAAGGCCACACCTCCTAATAGTGCCACTCCCTGGGCCAAGCATATTCAACCCACCACACTAACACAGAAAATTCACTTCCAACTACCATACTTATTTATACAGAAAATTCAAGGAAATTACCTAGCATATCTATATTAGATCCTTACTTTATTCTAACAGACAATACTCATATCCATATTTATTTGTAGGACAGGGTCTTGTGTAGCTTGGGCTGGTCTTGAAATTGCAATCCATTAGCCCTTGCCTCTTGAGAGCTAGGATTACAGGTATAGAGCACCATACCCAGAATCTCTTCTTATTCTTTTTTTCCCCCTTCATTTTTCAAGACAGAGTTTCTCTGTGTAGCAGAGCCCTGGCTACCTGGAACTCGCTCTGTAGACCAGGCTGGCCTCTGACTCCTTGGAGCTGGGACTAAAGGTGTGTGCTACCACACCTGGCAGCCTTCTTATTCTAAGACAGGGTTTCACTCTAGTTTACACTGGCTTAGACTCACTGACTACTCCAAGATGGCACTCGACTAGATGTTTCTTGAGAGCAGAGATTATAGGCATGGCCCACTGTATACCATGCTTATTGATACATTTTATTTTGGGCTGTATCGATGCATTTTCTCCTTTTTTTTTTGAATGAAATTTCTTGTTTTGCTTTAAGCAAGAAAGTGGAACTGTACATTGCTTTCATGGTCAAATATTTAAACTTGCAGGTTTATAAGAGTGCCAGCAAGCGCAAAGCCCATATTCTGAAGAATCATCCAGGAGCTGAACTCCCACCAAGCATTCGGAAACTTCGTCCTGCTGGCCCTGGAGAGCCTGACCCTATGCTGAGCACCCACACCCAGCTGACGGGTACCATCGCCACCCCTCCTGTCTGCTGCCCACACTGCTCGAAGCAATATAGCAGCAAGGTATGGTGTTGGCTCTGACCAAGTGTGATGTCAGAACCTCTACATGAGGATGTCTCAATAGAAAGTCTTCTCGTCCAGGTGTCCTGCATGGTGAATTGATTACTCGAAGGAGACCTGTATAAGTAGGGACCACTTAGGGGAATGAGAATGGAATGGTGTGTACTCCTCCAAGGTACTCCTGTTTACCAGTCTGAGCACTCAGCTGCTTTCCTCTTGGCCTGTTCGCAACTTATATGTGAGTGTTCTTTGCTCACAGATTACAAGTTCATCCTGTGGAATCCCTAAACAGGAACTGAGATGGAAGTTCTTGAAAAGGGGGGTCACTTCAGTGGGCATCCCACTTCTGGGGACGCCACGAGTGTCTGATTGCTTCAGGCATTCATGGGGATTGGGAGTAAGTATGAGGTTTGGATGCTGCTTGATGGCGTAGAGTCGTTTAAGTGTGTGTGTCCTCACCCCTGTCTTCTCCCCACATCTGTTTTGCTTTGACCGTGTGGTCACTTCTCAAGTGTACTCAGTGCTGCTTTGATTTCTTTATTGCAGTTAGGAGATGAGATCTCTCTGTGTTTCCCAGGTTGGCCTCAAACTCCTGGGCTCAAGTCATCTTTTCTGCCTTAGCTTCCCAAAGAAGTGGGCCTTATGTATAGAAGTCATTGTGCCTGGCTAAAACAAACAAACAAACAAACAAACAACAAGAACCAACCAACTCCCACCCCCCCCACCCCACCCCCCCGCAAGACAGAGGACATTTTTAAAGGCATCAAAGGAAATACTTTAAGAACCTTTGGAACAATTGCATGAGGGAGAGTTGCTAATTCTGGTCTGTCTTGATTAGGGTTTTCATTGCTGTGAATAGACACCATGACCAAGACAACTCATATAAAGGACAGCATTTAATCGGGGCTTGCTTACAGTGGTCCAGTCCATTATCATCATGGCAGGAAGCATGTCAGTGTCCAGGCAGACATGGTGCTGGAGAAGGAGCTGAGAGTTCTACATCTGTTGTATGTAGACTCAAAGCTACTGCCTTTGTCCGGGATCGGCCTCGCCACCCGCCTCTTCCAGATTCCCCTTTGTTCTACTCGGCTTTAGCTCTCAGAGGTGACCATACTACCTGCTCCCATCTGAGACCCTTGAATCCGCATACACATGCACAGTTAATTCCTTTACAGTTTGCATTCTTGGCACAATTGCTGGGCACAGATGTCCCCTGCCTGGGTGAACATGCCCTTACCAATTGTTATTCCCATCTTCACCTGCCCTGGACTGAATGACTGGTCCCACCTGGCTCCTGCTAAGCATCAGTGGCCACCCGTTTATAGTGGAGGCCACAGGCCCAAGCTCTCCCAGAGACCTCACATGGTTGCTTCTTTCTTCTTCCTCTGAAGCATGTCAGAAAGACCCCTTTCTTTCCTTATGTCTGCCTTTTCCTTCTGGGACACGGAAGTCCCGCCTGTACCTTCCGCCCAACAGTTGGACCCCAGCCTTCTTTACTGACAAATCAAGAACCAATTGGGGAGCAGGACTTTAATATCAGAATTACCCCCTCCATACATCTCGATTCCAAAGCATGCAAAAAGAGACTGTTTTCTGCAGGCAACCAGGAGGAGGCTATCTTCCACACTGTGTGGAGATTGAGCATAGGACCTCAAAGCCCACCTACACAGTGACACACATCCTCCAACAAAGCCATGCCCACTCCAACATTGCCACAGCTCCTAATAGTGCCACTAACTGGGCCAAGCATATTCAAACCACCACATGGTCATTGTTCTTTTTGCTTTGTTTTGAGACAAGGTCTTGGTATCTAGCCTAGGCTGGCCTTAAATTTATGCCTTTCCTGCTTTAGCTGCAGTAATTGTTTATTTTTCCTTCATTTTCCAGACCAAGATGGTGCAGCACATTCGAAAGAAACACCCAGAGTATGCCCAGCTTCCCAACACCATCCACACGCCGTTGACGACAGCTGTGATCAGCGCCACCCCAGCTGTCTTAACAACAGATAGTGCCACTGGAGAGACTGTGGTGGTAAGTGGTCACTAGGGAGAGTGTCCTATTCCCTTCACTGCCCCTCCTCTCTTTACAACAAGGCCATGCCAATTATTTATTAATTTTTTGCAAATAGGGCTACTTACCCTCAGCTTGTTGCTTGCTGCCTACAGCATTGTGCTTATGCTTAGGTCTCCTTGCCGGTGCTATCTAAATCTCTCTGCCAAAGGAGAAACAGGACATTTTTAATGCTTTCCTTCTCAGTGGTAAAATGAGCAGCACCAGAGCAGATCCACTGGGTCAGAGTCAGGCCCTCAGGCCAGTCTGTATTTCCTTGATGCACCCCATGCCAAATCTAATTGTAGCAGGATTTAAGAGCATTGAGATTGCTACAGTGTTGTTACTAATATGTTTTGTGATTTTTTTCTAGACAACAGACCTGCTAACTCAGGCAATGACAGAACTGTCCCAGACCTTAACAACAGATTACCGAACACCTCAGGGGGACTACCAAAGGATTCAGTATATCCCTGTGTCTCAGTCAGCATCTGGTCTGCAGCAACCTCAGCACATACAGTTGCAAGTGGTGCAGGTGGCTCCGGTACTGTGGCACTTATTTCTTCTTACCTGCGTGAATACCATATTGCCAGTGGCCAGCATGGTAGTAGGAATCAAAATCACCCTTGGCTCTATGTAAGGTGCAGCCGCATAGAAGTGCTGAGTCTGAGACAGTAGGAGAATACCATCTCCACTGCCTTCTTCCCTCTGCCCCTCATGACGGCTCTGGACTCAGAAGAGTAAGAGGTTTCTGCTGTAGATAGAAGGTCTCAGCTCCCATACACACAGCCAGTCAGTACAGCTCTAGTGACACCTCTTTCTGAGCTGTTCCTTAGTGTCCTGGCTGACTATTTCATAATAAGCCAGTTTGAGGAATACCTACATGGGCATTGAATAATTTATTTCAGGGAGAGGTTTTTGGTTTTTTTTTTTTTTGTTTTTTTTTGTTTTGTTTTGTTTTGTTTTTTTGGTTTTTTGAGACAAGGTTTCTCTGTATAGCCCTGGCTGTCCTGGAACTCACTCTGTAGACCAGGCTGGCCTCAAACTCAGAAATCCACCTGCCTCTGCCTCCCAAGTGCTGGGATTAAAGGCGTGCGCCACCACTGCCCGACTTTCAGGGAGAGTTTTTAGTGAGTAATTTTGATTCAGTCTTTATATCAGTCAGCTCCTTTAGTATATATATTACAATATATAATATAACAATATAATATAATAAAATGGTATAAATATAATTTAAATGTATGGAAATATATATGTATATATGTGTGTATATATATGTATGTGCATATATATTTTATATATATATATATTTATTTTTATTTTTTTTGGTTGGATGCTTATGGAGGGGGCGTTGGATCCTATGGAATTGGAGTTACAGGTGTTATAAGGTGTGAGTGCTGGGAATGGAACTGGGGTCCTCTGAAAGAGCAACAAGGACTCTTATTCACTTAGCCATTTCTCTATCCCCAGTCAGCTCCACTTGGAGTAGAGCTATTACTGTGTTCCTCTACTAGACAATGCCTAACTCATGCTTGTGGACTAAAAGAAGGATGTCTCCCAGAACTGGTGTTCTCTTTAGTTGTGCTGTGAGGAAGTGGACTTAAGACATGAGTGAACATTGTCACTTTCAAATAGTTTAGTCTCATGAATTGAAAACCAATACAACTTTAAATGTATGGAAATTGGTAGATATCACTGTCACTCCAGCATCCACCATTCCTTATTTGATTTGTTTATTTTGGTTTTTTGTTTGTTTGTTTGTTTGTTTTAAGATGTGGTCTCACTGTGTAGCCTTGTTTGTCCTAGAGCTCACTAGTAGACCAGGCTGGACTTAAACTCGGAGATCTACTTTCCTCTGCCTCCTGAATTAAAGACATACACCACCATGCCTGACTTTGACTTATTGTTTTGACAGCAGTGTCTCACTGCATAGCCCCGTCTGGCCTCAAACTCAAAACCTCTTGCCAGTTTTGCCAGTCAGGGGATATTATTTTTAGGTGAACTCTCTCTGGGGATCTCTTCTAACCTCAATGAGTACATATCTGTTTTGGAATCTGTTCTTTTTTTCCCTCCAGGCCACTTCCCCACATCAGTCTCAGCAGTCCACAGTGGATGTTGGCCAACTGCATGATCCTCAGACCTACACGCAGCATGCCATCCAGGTGCAGCACATCCAGGTCACAGAGCCCGCCCCTGCAGCTCCGTCAGCATCCCAGGTACATTTCTCTATAGATGCAGAGAATTCAGGTGACATCAGGGGCTGTCAGATTAATAACAGTGAACTCATTGCCCTCCGTCACTGAGTGATGTCACTGTATTTGTACCTTATCAGTTCAGCTGTTGACCCCACTTTTTATGTCGTTATTGCAAACAGTCTTGCATTAAGTTATCTGCTTCTCAGCGGAGCTCTGTGCTTTAAGATCCTAAAAACAAAACAAAACCTTCTCCAGCAAGAGCTTTCAGTTGCTTCTGTGACTTGGAATAAGGTTGAGCCTGTCGCTGGGATATAAAGGGAGGTGTGGGAATTCAGAGGAGGGAGCAGTTCTGCTTAGCTGGGAATCAAGGACATTTTTGTCCTTTAGTTATAAAATTAGTTCTTGAAGGGGGACTATATACTTGTCTTGACATCAAGGGCAGGAATTATATTCTAAGTAACATTTTGAGTATAAAAGGAGATAAGAAGTTATAACAGATTTATTAAAAATGTTATTCTGTTTAGGAGTGGAAAGTGGTAGAAGGTGGACTGTGGAAGGTCCTGAGTTACAGATGGTGGAGTGTGGACTTGTCATGGAGTCAGGAGGCAGCCTCTCCACCAGATGCCTGGTGTGCACCTGTGCTTAGCTTTACTCTGGGTGGATTGGCCAAGGCAGCTCAATGAGAACCATGACTTCTGGGCTGTGTTTCCAAACACAAATGGCCACTTTTGTGACAGGACAAGCTGTTTCACCTTCCTTGTTTAAGCTTAGCTAATGTAAGCACTTATATACTTCCGCTCTTTTGCCTTTCCAGCAATTTAATTGAAATCCATTGTTTTAGTATCTTTGTAGATTACCTTAGAAAACAATACAGAGTTTCAGAGTTATGATTGCTTTTCATTAATTCCGCTCTTATTTAAAGTATTACTTATGAGACGTAAGTCTCCTGGAGTCTCAGTTTCCTCCCTTTGTTTTCTCTTTCTCCCTAGGTAGCTGGGCAGCCATTGAGCCCCTCTGCTCAGCAGGTACAGCAGGGGCTGAGCCCCTCCCATATCCAAGGCAGTGCTTCCACACAAGGGCAGGCTCTACAGCAGCAGCAGAATTCCTCTGTACAACACACATACCTCCCCAATGCTTGGAACTCCTTCCGTGGTTACTGTAAGGAGAAGGGGACAGTGGTTGGGTGGGGGAATCTCTGGCTCTGTGTCTTCATTTCATCAGCTTTATAGTTGGTTTTTGGATTGAAATGTCAGTTGCTCATTTTCAGTACTCTTGGTATCTGAATACATTTCATAGAAAAGTCAGGGCAGGGTTTTGATCTCAGAATGCCAGCATTATATTTTCAGAGATGTTAAGTATGTTACTGGAAGATGTGAAGCCGTGACTTAAGGTATAGAATAGATGGAGAGAGGATATATTGATGGTAATGTTTCATCCCTTTTACGTGTGTGTGTGTGTGTGTGTGTGTGTGTGTGTGTGTGTAATGGGAATCAAACCCAGGGTCTCATTAAATGTCCATTTATGTAATAGTCACTATGCTTGACCCTGGGTATATGTGTCTTAGTTACTTTTCTGTTGTCACGACAAAACACCATGACCAAGGCAACTTATATAAGAAAGCTTTTACTTTGGGATTACAGTTTCCGGGGCTGAGAGTCCATGGCCATCATGGTGGGGAATGTGGCCGCAGTCAGACACCCTGCTGGAGCAGTAGCTGAGAGCCTATATGTTGAAACAGCTGTGGGGGAGAAATAGCTAACTGGGAATGGCATCCCCGTAATGCACCTCCTCCAACAAAGACACGCCTCCTAATCCTTCCCAAACAGTTCTACCAACTGGGGACCAAGTATTCAAATATATGAGCTTATCAGGGCCATTCTCATTCAGACCACAATATGTAAAAATTAACATTAACCTTAGACAACTTCATTCAGATAGTCCTGTGTGGCAGGAATGATTCTAACGCAGGTATATCAAACTTGGTATTTACAATTATGATATAAGTACAGTGATTATTTGCATTTTATACATAAAGCAATGTACATACAATAACTTGTCCAAGAGACTTAACTAGTGAACAGAAGATTGGAATCCAAGAGTTCTGGCTCCAGAGCTTACATGCTAAATCAACCTGCTGTATTGCATCTCCTAAAGGCTTTGAGATTATCATGTAGCATCGAGGTTGACATATTTGAGTAGTATTGTTCTGAAATCCTGAGACTTGTGCTTGGAAAGTATGAACAGGCTGGCAGTCAGAGGTGAGAGTTGATAACTTCTTGCTTGATGCTCTACAACTTCTCCTGGGGAGACATGGACAAACTTCTATTCACCCAGATAGGGCACCAACTACAGCTGAAGGAAATTACTCCACCCAGCTCAAGGTTAGTGAACCAATGAGTTTGTTCCAATTATCTGCAGGAGAATGGCTACCTGATTACTTACAGGAGTCTTGGAAGCATCTGCATCACCAAAGTGCTCATTTTAGCATGGGGATGACTCACAAAAGCTGGAGCCCTCGAATTCTCTGCCCAATTTGTAGTCAGCTCTATTGGAGAGAGTTTCTTGCCAGCAGTTTTCACTGCTTTTATAACTTAGAGGAGAGGCCCTGTGAGCTTGTAACCACCACACTTCTTTAGCCCTGTGCGTTTCCTTGGCTTTCCAAGGCCTACGAGTCTCCCTTGTGTCACCAGAAAAGAGGAAGTGGCTACACATCACTCAGGCCTTTGACCAACTCTTACGCTCTTTCTACCCCCTTTCCCACCATGTTTCCTGAATCTTGGAGAGGATGATAGAGATGTCTGATTATTTTCTTTCATTTATTGCTGAGCCATATGATATACCAATAGTCACTTATTCTGAGGAGTTTGGATTTTCTGCAGTAACCATTAGCAACTGCAAAACAGATTTCCCCCCACATCTGAGGCTGAGAACAGTAGAAATATTTGGGCATAAATACAAATGTTTCAAATCATTTTGACAGACACATCACATCTGTTTATATAGTTACTTCCACACTTGGGTCAGTGATCTCCACAGTCACAGTTTTGTCCTGGATTATAATATCAGACCTAAGTTCCTTCCATTGTGGGCCTTACATGCAGTCAGAACAGTGAAAGCCAGGTAGTAGAGTGGGAGCTTCCAGCCTTATGCCAGCCACATTTTTCTATGTGCCTAGAGGCAAGAAGTGCAGTATTTTAAGCAGTAGGGTCTTACCACCTACTTTTGGCATGCAAGCAAAAGTAGTGACAATACTCTTATGGTTTATGTGTGGGTCTCTAGGAACTTCCCTGGCAAAGAACTCATACTGGGCTTTTATTCAATAATCTACAGCTCCCAGAAAATGTTTTTTCCCCACCCATATGGCTTATCCTCATGCAGACTCCTGAATTGCTCCTTTAATGTTCATTAGGTGCTTTCCAAGTCTGTGAGCTACTCCAGGTCAGCTTTATACAACATAACCTTATTTATTTATTTATTTATTTATTTATTTATTTATTTATTTTTACGGGGTGTGGTGTGGTGGGCAGGAGCTCTAAGGCCTGTTACTGATCCCACCCAGAATTGGTCTTGAGTGACTAAGGGGACAGGAAGAAGAAACATTATGAAGGTCTAGTGTATGAAACATTCCGTCCCTGGTATCCGTTGTGGAAGAGCAGTGCTGGATGCAGCAGCAGCAGAGAGGAGGACACTACTCCATCTGCCCTCAGTAGGTTTCCACAATGACTCCCTACCTCAGTGGAAACCCACAAAGATTTTTTTCCAGCCTTCTTTTCCAGGGGTAATGCTGCTGCATGGGATACCTAGCCCCAACTGTCTCTGTGGTTCTTAGATTCAGGCCTAAGTGGGGAGCAGGACCCCACTCTAACCTGCTATGCCTGCCACTGAGCTGACAGGCCAGCAGTGTGGCTGCTGCCTCTGCATTGGACAGAGCTGGCTGCTGAAAGAGTCAAGGCTGTGTGATGGTCTCCTCACCCAGTGTATTCTCTTTCAGGGGAACCATTTATGTAGCACATTTTACATAGATAACTGTTTTCCCCTAGAGAAACTTGATCTTTTTAGCCTTTTTTTAAAAAACAATTGTCGCCGGGCAGTGGTGGCGTATGCCTTTAATCCCAGCACTTGGGAGGCAGAGGCAGGTGGATTTCTGAGTTCGAGGCCAGCCTGGTCTACAGAATGAGTTCCAGGACAGCCAGGGCTACACAGAGAAACCCTGTCTCCAAGAAAACAAAACAAAACAAAACAAATAAAAGTCTTTCCCAGTCAAGTTCAGAGGCAGAGTACATCTTTGTCATTGTAGTTTCCCGTACTGGCTGTTATTAAGCCTGCCATCCACATGCTGATCAGACTCTCTTCCTCTGCACTACAGGCCCAGCCAGAGGGCTCGTCTGTCCTTTCCATCCTTTTCCCCTTCTTGAAGGCTTAGTTCTTCCCATGGGTCCCAAGTTTTTGGATTCTCTTTCCCACAGATTCCATCAGCTGTAAAACATGGCAAGCCAACTTCACCTCCTCTCAGTCATCTTCCCCTTTCCCACATTCCCACAAGACCAGAGGTGAATGCTGAGGAGAGCATGCACTTGTTTTTTCCCCACTGTAAGTCTGCCCTTACATGGGAAACTTCCTTCTAGGCAGACAACTCAGCCCTAGCTATATGCCTTATTGCCCAGAGCAAAGACCATACAATAGCTTTTACTACCTGTTTATGCTCTTATCCCAAGCAGGCTACTTCTGAGGACTGTAATATATTCTCTAATACATCGGCTATTTGGGGGAGGGGGAACTCATGTCCTTATGTGGTAGACGTCATTTATCAGATGTGCTACTCTGGCCTTCCCGGGACCTGATTTCCCCTCACCCCCAAGGTGCACCACGCTCAGATAGCTTTCCTTTGCTTCTTACCCTCCCTGGGCAGCCGGCCGTGTGCTCTGTAGTCCTCACACTGGGTTTTGCCAGTGTACTTTCTTCTGTTTGTTTCCTGTAGATTGGCTAGATCTAGAGGCTTAACCAGGATTAGGTTCCTTTCTCCCAGGGGACTTGGGCCACTTCTCTTTCTGTAACGTACAAAGCCACTAGTGTTTATTCTCTATACTTTGTTTCATCAGGACTTGCAAAGTTGTGGTACTCTAATTTGGTTCTGTCATTCCAAATAATTAGTTAGGTAGAAACATTTACAAAGAGAAAAGAAAAATTGTGCAGGTTTGGTGAAGCACATGCCTGTAACCTCAGCCTGTAATCTTAGGACTTGGTAAGCAGAGAAGCAGGAGGATTTCCAGGCCACGAAAGCTACCTAGAAAGATACTATTACAAACAAACAAACAAACAAACAAGAGCATGCCTTCAGTTGCAGAGGCAGAGGTGAGGGATCTCTGTGAATTTGAAACCAGCCTGGTCTACATAGTTAGCTGAGGTTAGAAAGCTACATAGTGAAACCAGATCTCAAAATAACAACCAAAAGCAAAGCAAGATAAGAAAGAAAATAAAAAATTATCATAACCATAAAATTAAGATACAGCTTGCATAGGAAAAGCAGGCTTAAGTACTTTAAATGCCAGGCTCATGACTTATTTTGCTGTATTTCCTTACGCTGTACTATCCCAGGTGGCTAGTGGTTGTGCGCGTCTTAGTGGTGTTCTGTCTCATGATGTTTACACACACACAACCATGATGTGCTTGGATGTGCTTGGACCTGCGTTTGTTACCTTTCTGGATGTTCAGGCTACCTCATCTTTGGCTGTTTACGCTGGCACCTGCATCTTTCACCCATGACCCTTTCCTGTGCTGGGAAGACACAGTGTCCTAGTCTCACCCTCTGTCACTGCCCAGAGCTGGCACCAGTCAATCTCCTACTCATCTCTCTTCCATTTTAGCGGGACATTAACACTGCGTATTCACTTGTGATCACTAGGCAACTGTAAAGATACTTGTACCATGAATTCATATCTGAGTATAAAAGATAAAAATACCAAACCAGAAAAAGCTAACTTTTTTTTTTTTTTGAGACAAGGTTTCTCTGTGTAGCCCTGGCTGTCCTGGAACTCTCTGTAGACCAGGCTGGCCTCAAACTCAGAAATCCGACTGCCTCTGCCTCCTGAGTGCTGGGATTAAAGGCGTGCACCACCACTGCCCTGCTAAAAGTTAACTTTTATAACTCATTTCAAAGTTTAAAAAGTTTGAGTATTTGTCTTTGTGACAAATACTTTTGAGTGAGGAGGCATTGGTTGTTTCTTCTATGATCCCTCTGTACTAGTCTCTTCATGCACATGTAATTATCTAGAGGTCTATTCACATCAGGCCAGGCGTGGTGGCACACACCTTTAATCTTAGCACTCTGGAGGCAGAGGCAGGCTAATCTCTGAGTTCAAGGCTACCTTAGTCTACAGAGCTAGTTCCAGGACAGTCAGGGCTACCAAACAAACAAAAACAAAAATAACAACAACAAAAAAGCAAAAACAGAAAGGAAGAAAGAAAGAAAGAAGGGGAAAAAAGAAAAATAGAGAGAATAAAAAACACCACAGCATCGTAAGAGCTTGAAGATGTGGGAAACCATGAGAACTGTCTCAGTGGGAATGTGAGCACTGGCAGGTATGTATGGTCTCTAGCTTAGGACTTGGGATCTTTCTTTTGGCTTTTTGGTCCCATATAGCTCAGGCAAGTCTCAAATACACAGTGTAGCCCAGACTGGGGATATAGCTCATCTGGTAGCATTCAGGACTACCTAGGTTTATTAGTCCATAGCACAGCATAAATTAGGCATGGCACCACATGCCCATAATCTCAGGAGGTGGGAGGCAGGGCAACCAGAAGTTCAAGGTTATTCTTAGCTTCATAATAAGTTTGAGGTTATCATGGAATACATGAGACCCTATCTCAAAAAAAAAAAAAAGTGATCCTTTTGTGCTAGCCTCCTGTGTGCTTGGGTAATAGACCCGTGCCACCAGGCCCAGTGCATTTAGGATTTTCAGACTAGGATTACTGTTGGTGGGGCAAGAATACAACCATACACCATTTTGGGTTTCTGCTTTTCAGACAGTGATCTCATTTTGTTGCTCTGGCTGTTCTGGGCCATTCACCTTAAGCCTTCTCCTTGGCTCAAGTGATTGATTCACCTTTAGCCTTGAGTAGCTAGGTATATAGCTGCCATCAACACTTTATTAGAAAGTGGGCTTTGCATCGACAGAGTTGTCCCTGTAGTTAATATGAGTATGTCAAGGGCAGGATAGGCAAAGCTATAATGCTTAGTAATTTATATATGCCAAGAATTTTTTTTTTTTAAAAAAAAAACAAACAGGTTCTTACATTGTAGCCTTGACTGTCTTGGAACTACTTCGGAGGCAAGGCTGGCTTTGAACTCATAACCCTCCTGCCTCTGCCTCCCTAGTATTGGGATTAAAAGTGTGCATTATAATACCTGGCAATTTATGTGTATTAAATGCATTCTACTTAACTGTATTTTCAGTTTATGGTGAGTTTATTGGTATATAACCCCATAATATAGGTAGAGAAGCATTTGTTTCTTCTAGCACTTACACTAAAATCTAAGACCACTAAATTTGTTTATTTCCTGTTTTCAGCATCTGAAATTCAAATGATGACACTGCCCCCAGGTCAGTTTGTGATCACAGACAGTGGTGTGGCAACCCCTGTTACTTCTGGGCAAGTGAAAGCAGTGACTCCGGTAAGTCCTTCTGCCAGGGCTGTGTTACAGTTTGGTCATAGTCTGAATTCCCTCCCTCCCTCCCTGGATTCCTCCCTCCCTCTCTCTTTCCCTCCCTTTGAAGTGCTGGAATTGAAACCCAGGACCTTGTACATGGTGGCTTGCTGGGTAGGTCATTTACCATTGAGTTACCTCCCCAGGCCTCCTGTTTCTTTTAATTGGCGACTAAGTCAATTTGCTCACAGCTAATGATTTGAAAACTGGATCTTTATTGCTGAATCCTTAGTGAATTGCTCAGGAGACTAGTGCCCAGGAAATGTCGATTCAGCTCTTAACTACAGCAAACCTACCAGATCTAGCACTAATATTACAAGACTTTAGCTGGGAGAGAATGATATAATGAATCATTTATGGTGTGTGTGTGTGTGTGTGTGTGTGTGTGTGTGTGTGTATGTGTGTATTTGACACAGGGTTTCACTATGAAAGCCAAGCAAGGCAGAAGAGGTGCAGGGAAACCTGGCTATAGGGTACTACTTATACAAACATGGAGCCACAGTTGCCTTCAGAGAGGTTTAGTGTGCCAGGTGCAGGCTATGCCAGTCAGAGTGACCCACTTGCCAGCTGAACTGCCCCACTCCCCAGATTCAGTTCCCAAAGAGCCATTCCACTGTTGGTCCCCACCCTACCCCAGTTGTCCTGTCCCACTTCTGTCCCTCCTGCTGTAGTGCCCCTGGCCTCAACTTGGGTTGACTTCCATTGTCCAGGTGCAGGCTACGACAGTCAGAAGAACAGCTGCCTAGGTGCAGGCCACAACAGTCAGAAAACCTGACGCAGGCCAAGCAAGCCAGAAAAAAATGATAGGTGAACTCAGGCAGAGACTCCTTGCTGAACCAGAGACCACTCCGACTGGCCACCAGAACCATAAATAGGCAGCCCAGCAGAGGACCTCCTCCACTCTCTCAGTACACCTAGCCCCCACTCCCTTCATCATCACTGTATCCCAGCCCCTAAATCTGGCAGAGACCCCCTGCTGCAGCAAAGGGCAAGCAAGCCCCCAGAAGTCCAGTCCCCAAGCTCAACAGAGACTCCCTACTGGATCAGACAGACAGAGGTCAGGCCAGTTGCCAGAAATCTAGGTCACAAAGACCAGAAGACCAAAGAGGAAACAGAAACCAAGGAACAAAAACACATCCAACAAAGACAAACCCAGAAATCAGTACATAGACCTGTAATCATCTGTAACCCAGATGCCTAAACACCAGTTTAAGAACACAGTCAGCAACAGCCAGGGCAATATGGCACCACCAGGGCTCAGGTTTCTACAACAGTAAGACCTGAATATTCAAACACAGTTGAAGCACAAGAAATTAACCTTAGAACCAACTTTATGAAGGTGATACAGGTCTTTAAAGAGGAAATGAAAAAAAAAAACAACACCCCCCCACCCCCTTAAAGAAATCAAGGAAAGGGGCTGGAGAGATGGCTTAGCAGTTAAGAGCACTGACTGCTCTTCCAGAGGCCCTGAGTTAATTTCCCAGTACCACATAGTGGCTCACAACCATCTGTAATGGGATCTCATGCCCTCTTCTGGTGTGTCTGAAGACAGTTACAATGTACTTATATACATAAATCTAAAGAAAGAAAGAAAGAAAGAAAGAAAGAAAGAAAGAAAGAAAGAAAGAAAGAGAAATCAAGGAAAACACAAACAAAAAATTAGAGAAAAATCAAATAATAAATCCCTTAAAGAAAACCAAGAAGAAGCAAACAGTTGAAGGAAACCACTGAAGACTTGAAAATGGAAAAAGAAGAAATAAAACACAAAGCGAGGTAATTATGGAAATGGAAATCTAGGTAAGCTACTGGGAACTATAGATGTAAATGTCATTATAGAATATAAAACATCCAGGAAATATGGAACACTATGAAAAGACCAAACCTAAGAATAATAAGAATAGAAGAAGAACCAGATCAATAACCCAGAAAGTATATTTATCAAAATCACAGAAAAATTTCCTAACATAAAAAAGGACATGTCTATAAAGGTACAGGAAGCTTACAAAACACCAAATTGATTGAACCAGAAAAGAAAATTCCCTTGCCACATAAGAATCAAAACACTAAACATACAGAACAAAGATGGAGTATTAAAAGTTACAAGAGAAAAGGCCAAGTAACATATAAAGGTAGACCTGTTAGAATTATACCCAACTTCTCAATAGAGACTCTAAAAGCCAGAAGGGCCTGGGCAGATGTCTTGCAGACCCTAAGAGACCACAGATGCCAGGAGAGATTACCATACCCAGCAAAACTTTTAATCATCATAGATGGAGAAAACAAGATATTCCATGACAAAATCAAATTTAAATGATATCAATCCATAAATCCAGCTCTATAGAAGGTGCTAAATTTCCAACCTAAGGAAGTTAACTACACCCAAGAAAACACCTGATAAATAATTTCACACCAGCAAAATCAAAAGAAGAAAACACACACATACCACCATCAAAAACAACAAAACAACAGGAATTAACAATCATTGGTCATTAATATCTCTCAATATTGATGGGTTCAAATCCTCAATAAAAAGAGCGCAGGCTAACAAAATGGATGCAAAAACGGAATCCATTGCTGCATACAAGAAACACACCTCAAAATCAAAGACAGACATTACCTCAGAGTAAAGGACTGGAAAAAGATTTTCCAAGTGAATGGACACAAGAAGCAAGCTGGTGTATAAATTATATCTAACAGACTTCTAATCAAAATTAATTAAAAGAGATAAAGGCATTTCATACTTATCAAAATTAAAATCCACCAAGATGACATTTCAGTTCTTAACATCCATGACCCAAATACAAGGTACCCACATTATAAAAGAAACATTACTAAAGCTTAAAACAGACATCAACCCCCACACAATAATAGTGAGAGACTTCAACACTCTACTCTCACCAGTGGAGAGGACATCTAGACAAAAACTAAACAGAGAAATAATGGAGCTAACACACCTAACAATTGCTGCAGAACATTTTACACTAACACAAAAGAAAATACCTTCTTAGCACTTCAAGGAACCTTCTCCAAAATTGACCACATACATGGTCACAAAGCAAGTCTCAACAGATACAAGGAAGTTGAAATAACCCCATTTCCTATCAGTCCACCACAGAATAAAACTGGATTTCAACAACAGAAACAGCAGAGAGTCTACAAAATCATGGAAACTTAAACAACTCCCTACTGAACGATTTTTGTGTCAAGGCAGAAATAAAAAAAGGAATTATAGACTTCTAGAATTCAGTGAAAATGGAAGCACAACATATCCAAACTTACGGGACACAATGAAAACTGGTAAGAGGAAAGTTCATAGTACTAAGAAATTGGAGAGATCTCAGCAACTTAACAGTACACCTGAAACCTCTAGAACAAAAAGAAGCAAACACAAGAGGAATAGATGGGTGCAAAATAATCAAACTGAGGGCTCAAATCAATAAAATAGAAACAAAGAGAACAGTACAAATAACCAATGAAACAAAGAGTTGATTCTTTAAGAAAGTAAACAAGACCAACAAACCTTATCCAAACTAACTAAAAGTCAGAGAGAAAATATCAAAATTAACATCAGAAACAAAAAGAGGGAGGGGACATAACAACAGACACTAAAACCCAAAGAATCATTAGGTCATACTTCAAAAACCTATACTTCACAAAATTGAAAAATAGAAAAGAAATAGACAAATTTTTTGGTAGATACTGCTTGCCAAAGTTAAATCAAGATCAGATAAATAATTTAAATAGACCTATAAGGGAATAGAAGCAGTCATTAAATGTCTCCCAACCAAAAAAAGCTCGAGACCAGATGGTTTTAGTGCAGAATTCTGCCAGATTTTTAAAGAAGAGCTAATGTTAATACTCCTCAAATTAGTTCACAAAAGAAAAACAAAAGGAGCATTGCCAAGTGATTTTATGAGACCACAGTCACCCTGACAACCAAACCACACAAAGATTCAACAAAGAAAGAATTACAGATCAATCTTCTTCATGAACATTGATGCAAAAAGATTCAATAAAGTACTTGCAATACTGAATCCAGGAACATATCAAACTAATCATCTACCATGATCAAGTATGCTTCATCCCAGAGATGTAGGAATGGTTCAACATACAAAAATTTGTCAAAGTAATCCACCATATAAACAAACTGAAAGAAAAAAAACCTATGATCTTCTCATTAGATGCTGAAAAAACCTTTGATAAAATCCAACACTCCTTTATAATAAAAGTCTTGGAGAGATCAGGATACAAGGAACATACCTAAACATAATAAAGACAAAATATAATAAACTGAGAGTCAGCATCAAATTTAATGGAGAGAAACACAAAGCAATTCCACTAAAATAGGAACAAGAAAGGCTGTTCACTCTCTCCATATCTATTCAATATAGTAGTTGAATTTCTAGCTAAAGCAATGATACAACTTAAGGAGATAAGGGGATACAAATTGGAAAGGAAGAAGTAAAAAATATCACTATTCAAAGATATGATAATATTCACGAGTGACCCCCAAAATTATACAATGATATTCCTACAGCTGATAAACACTTCTGTGAAGTGCCTGCATACAATATTAACTAAAGTAAATAGATACATAAGTAAATACATTCCAGTAGCCCTTCTATATACAAACAATATACAGGCTGAGAAAGAAAACAGAGAAACAACACCCTTCACAATACCCACAAATAATATAAAATATCTTGGTATAATTCTAACCAAGCAAGGAAAAGACTTGTTTGATTAAAACTTTATGTCTTTGAAGAAGGAAATTGAAGAAGATTCAGAAGAAATCCATGCTCATGGATAGTAAAAATGGCCATTCTACCGAAAGCAATCTACAGATTCAATCAAAATCCCAACACAATTCTTTACAGACCTTGAAAATGCATATGGTAAAGCAAAAAAACTCAAGATAGCTAAAACAATTCTGTACAATAGACCTTCCAGAGGTATCAATTTCCAGAGAGCTTACCACAAAGCTATAATAAAAACTTCATGGTATTGGTGTAAAAACAGTTTAACCAATGGAATTGAATCAAACACCCAGCTGTAAGTCCTGACAAAGAAGCCAGAATTACAAGGGAAAAATGAAAGCATCTTCAACAAATGGTGCTGGTCTAACTGTATGTTGGTAGGTAGAAGAATGCAAATGGATCCATATTTATCACCCTGAGCAATACTCAAGTCCATGTGGATCAAAGACCTCATGTAAACTAGTTACTGAATCTGATAGAAGAGAAAGTGGGGAATAGCCTTGAAGGAGACAACTTCCTGAACAGAACATCACCAACAGCTCAGGCACTTAAAATCAATAATTAATAAATGTGACCTCATGAAACTGACAATCTGTAAGTCAAAGGACACCATCAATAAGACAAAATGACAGCCCACAAGAATGGGAAAATATTTTCACTAACCTACTTCTTACAGAGGGCTAATTTCCAAAATATCTAAAGAACCCAAGAAAATACACATCAAAAAAACCCAAATAATCCAATTAAAAAAATGGAATATATAGCTAAACAGAATTCTCAACAGCGGAATCTCACATGGCCAAGAAACAAATGTACAGCATCCTTAGCAATTAGGGAAACGCAAATTAAGACTTTGAGATTCCATCTTACACCTGTCAGAACACTTAAGATGAAAAAAACCACAAGTGACAGACAGCTCACGCTGGCGAGGATGTGTGCAATGAGAACACTCCTGTGCTGCTGGTGGGAGCAGAAACTTACACAATCACTTTGGAAATCAATATGGTGGTTTCTCAGGAAATTGGGGATCAATCTACCTCAAGACCCAGCTGTCCCCATCCTGGGCATATGCCCAAGCTATACTCCCTCCTGTCGTAGGGACACTTGCTCACCTATGTTCATAGCAGCTTTATTCATGATAACCAGAAACTGGAAACAGCCTAGATGTTCTTCAGTGAAGAGTGGATAAAGAAAATGTGGTACATTTACACAATGGAGTATTACTTAGGTGTTAAAAACAATGACATCATGAAATTTGCTGGCAAATGGATGGAACTAGGAAAAATCATCCTGAGTGAGTTAACCCAGCCCTGGAAAGACAAACATGGTATGTACTCATTTATAAGTGGATATTAGCTGTAAAGTAAAAGAAGATAGACCCAGAGAGACTAAATAGCAAGAAAGGCTTAAGGGGGGGTGGGCTGGGGAGGGGAAGGACCTCCCTGGGAAGGAGAAATAACATAGATTCCACCTGTGGACTGTGAGTGGGTGGGGTTGGGAACAGGAAGGATCTTATGGGGGAGGGGAGAGAAAATGTTGGCAGAAAGTGGAATTGGGGAACATTTGGGAGTGAGGTAGAAACTGAATGTAGCAGGAACTCAGTGGAATCTATGAGAGTAACCCTAGCAAAGGCTCCTAGTAATGGGGGACATGGGACCTGAATTGGCCATCTCCTGTAACCAGATAAGTCCTCAAGTTGATTGGGAGACCAACCCAGCCACAAAACCTCCAACCTACAGTTTGTCCTATCTGCAGTTCTGGGACTAGAGCCTAGCACAGTCGTTATCAGAGAGACCAGCAACCAATGGGAGCAGATGCAAAGTCCCACAGCCAAATGTTAGGCTGAGCTCAAGGAGTCTTTGGGAGGAGGGAAAGGAAGGATTAGAGATTGGGGAACCTGTAGGGGTCTAACTAGGTCCTCTGCATATGTTAGTTCTGAATAGCTGTTGTGGGATTCCTAACAGTGGGAGTGGGGGCTGTCCCTGACTCTTTTTGCCTGCTTTGGGACCCTTTTCCTCCTACTGGGTTGCCTTTTCCAGCCTTGATGTGATGGTATGTACCTTGCCTTATTGTAACTTGTTTATGCCATCCTTGATTGATATCCCTGAGAGGTCTACTCTTGTCTGAGGGGAGGCAGAATTGGGAGTGAAGCTGGGGGAAAGGGGAAGTGTGGGAGGAAGATCCTAGGGTGAGGGGAGGGAAGAGAGATTGCAGTTGAGGTGTAATAAATAAGAGAAAGATTGAGAGAGGGAGAAGGAAAGGGAGAGAGGAGAAAGAAAGCCAAATTGGCCTTAACATGGCAATTCTCCTGCCTCAGCTTCCAGCATACTGAGATTACAGGCATGTACCCCCAACATTCCTGGTTTATAGAGCTTTGGTGGGAGAAGGGGAGTATTGAGACAGGATCTTGCTGTGTAGCCTAGACTGGCCTGGAACTTGTGTGATGACAGTCATGACCATCCATGGTTGGCTAGAACATACTTGGGCAAGGAATCCCCTGAAGCTAGACAGACGGGCAGTTGTGAGCTACCATGTAGATGCTGGAAACTGAACCCAAGTCCTCTGTAAGAGCAGCCCGTGCTCTTGAAAACTGAGCCATCTCTCCAGCCCCCAGAGTACATACATTTGAATTAAGAAACTTGTTCTTGGTGAGAGGTAGTGGTTCACGCCTTTAATCCCAGCAGGGGCCAATGGATCTTTGGGAATTAGAGGCCAGTCTAGTCTACATGGTCATTTTCAGTACAGCCAGAACTACACAGTGAAACCCTGTTTTGAAAAAAAACCAAACAAGAAAACAAGCAAAAAGAAAGAAAACTACTTTGGAGTTAGGATGTGCTTAGTGGTTGAACACATACTTAACATTTGCTAGGTCGTGAGTGTAGTCCCTAGCATTGAAAAACAACAACAATAAACCTGAGAAATAAACTCCGAAGATCTGCTCTACATTATGGTGGCCACAGAATATAATACAATAGCATCAAGGGCACCTGAAAATTGCTGAGACTAGATCTTAAATCTTCTCACCACAAAACAGTTCATTTGTTGAGGGTTAGTGGGTCCTGGGTTAAGCAGCAGCCCCCAAGGTAGAGAAGAGTCACAAGGAAAGCAGATAATCTAAAATCTACGGCAGGGTGGGGGCTGAGCCATATGGCCTGAGGGGAATCAGTTGGATATTTGCTTCTTTTCTGGACAAGGTTGGAAAGACTGTGTGAGTTTTTCTCTGACTTCTTTTTTCCTTTGTGTAGCTTCATGTTACAACAAATTACCTGAGATGATTAATAACCCAGGGTTATTGGTTCATGGTTTTGGAGGTTGTAGTCTGTGATAAATCCAGTAGTCCTGTTGCTTTGGGCCACTGTAGCACGTGGTGGGCTGTGTGGCACAGTAAACCACTCACCTCATCAGGCAGAGAGCAAAGATGAGGAGGGCTGTGCACCTCATTGCCCTCGGTGACCCCAGGACCTCCCACCAGACCTCACCTCCTAAAGGTTTTTCTCCCTCCCACGAGTGCCACCTGGGACTGGACCTGCAAAACATGGGCTCTTGAAGGACAGGAACACCCGTCTTGTTTCCGTAGGAGAGCAATGCCCTTCTGACTGAAATATTGCTTCTTTAATAGTGGTGCATGCCTGCAATCCAAGCATTCGGGAGGTGGAGATAGAAAAAACCAAGAGCTGAAGTTCATCTTCAGCTGTATAGCGAGTTTAAGGCTAACCTGGGCTGTATAAGAGTTCATCTTTAAAAATTAATATAATGAATGAAATGCCCAGCATGTATGTATGATCAAGGGAAAAATGAGGAAAAGCGAAGACAACGTGAGAGTTCCCTTACATTTATTTAGTGCAAGGCACTACATTCTAAGACTGTATTCTTCCTGTGCTTTCTTTTCATTGCTTTTTATTTATATATGTGTTATAGATCGAAGCCAGTACCTCATGCATGTACCACTGAACTGCACCCCGACCCCTTTCCTATGTTCTCAAGTATAAAGCACGTACTTAATGTGGGTAGCAAATTTTATTTGACTTTTAAAGATTTAAAAGTTATTTTTACTGGGCACACCTTTAATGTCAGGACTTCGGAGGCAGAGGATCTCTAAGTTCAAGGCCAATCTGGTCTACAGAACAAGTTTCAGGACTGCCAGGACTACATGGAGAAATGCAGTTTCAACAAACAAACATTTAATTATGTGTCTGTGGGGGGTACATGCATGTAAATGCAGGTGTCTGAGGAGATCAGAAGGGGGCATCAAATCCTCTGGAGCTAGGATACAGGCGTGGGCAACAGAACATGCCTTCTATGCACAGAGGATATAAGCCCTTAACTGCTGAGCCATCTCTCTAACCTTTGCTTTAGTGTATTCTAAATGTCTTTACTTGGAAAAATACAATTTAGGATCTACTCCCATTCGCCCCCAACACTGGGGTACAGAACGCCTATAGTGTGGGTGGATCCAGTTCTACGAGTGGCTCTTTATGCTTTTGTAGTAAAGACTTAACTCACAGAGTTGTCTGCCCAGCCCCATCTAGTCTTATTTTAAATGTTACTGGACTTTGAAATTCTATTGTCTGGGAACCATTAATGTTGAAGACCTACCTTAGACACCAGTCTGCCCCTTTACAGAGACCTTCCCAACTTTTCAATTCATTTTGGATGAATTTTAACACTTGATCAACAAAATAAATGTCTAAGTTCTCAGGAGCAACTTTTTTGTTTTTTTGTTTGTTTGTTTGTTTTTTGGTTTTTCAAGACAGGGTTTCTCTGTGTAACCCTGGCTGTCCTGGAACTCACTCTATAGACCAGGCTGGCCTCAGAAATCCACCTGCCTCTGCCTCCCAAGTGCTGGGATTAAAGGCATGCGCCACCACTGCCCGGCTATTATTATTTAATTTAAAAACCTTTTTTTTTTTTATATTTTGCCCAGCCAAGTGTCAGCAAGTTGCAAATGTGTATACCTAAGGTTCATCATTGTGTTACCTGATGACACAGCAAAGGTGTTCCTTTGAACTACATTTGGAGCCTATGGCCTATCCATCCTCCACAGAGGACATACGTCGAGCACCTCACTTGTAGCATTGCTTTGGACATGTGCTCCTCCTCTCTTATTGTAGTAGTTTCCTCGCTCTCTTCCCAACCTCAGTTCTTTTCAAAGATCTTTTTCTTCTGCTCTAGGGTCATTATGTATTATCAGAAAGTCAACCAGAATTGGAGGAAAAGCAAGCCTCTGCTCTCTCTGGAGCAGTCCAAGTTCAGCCCTCTGCACACAGTGACTCCCTGGATTCCACTAGCCCCAGCCAACAGCATGGCACACAGTATATCATCACAACCACCACCAATGGGAACGGGAGCAGCGAAGTGCACATCACCAAGCCGTAGCCTTCACCCCGCAGCTGGAGTCCAGAGCTCACACCACAATTTCTCATTCGGAATCTGAAGCTCCAAACACCTCAACCTCTTTTTAAAGATTTATTACTCTCTCAAGAGTTTTGGAAACTGCAGTTTTGACACACATAGACCAAGGGTGATTTTTGCCAAGGTCATCTTTACTCAACTGACTCTTCCAACCCTTGGGATTTCTGCCATGGAATGCAGCTCTTTCTGGGGAAAGTTAACTTCCGGATGGAGAAACTCGCTCCTTGCTCTTGAGCTGGTTGTTTGTTTCATTTTTGTTTTTGAACACACTGACAAAGCCTTACTTTCCCTTCCTGGAAATACTCAGTGGCTGGTGTTATGTTCATACCAAAGGTGGAGGCAGGATGTACCAAGTCCTTGGCCACTGGACTTCTGAAATCCAAGCTATGGCATCGAAAGAGAAGGAACATTTTATTTCATGGGTGTGATTAGGTCAGGAGCGCTATATCTCATATATTTGAGTTTTCAGTAATTTTAACAAAGGCAGCTTATTGGGTGAAAAGTTAAAATAAGGTAAAGGTTTAATGGTGGTGTTCTGAACGAAAAACTGTCGTCTAAATTTTTCTTATTGCTGCTCTCTTCCTCCCAACCCCCCAATATGGAGTCTCACTCTGCTGCCTAGAATAGCCCTGAACTCATGGGCTCATGGGATCCTCCTGCCTTAGCCTCCCAAGTATCTGGGGCTACAGTCAGGCACTGTTATGGCAGATGTTTTTAAACTATCTTTTTTTGGAAAACCTACTGGGCAGCAGCAGCACTCCCACAGATGCTGACCCCAGGCAGATGTGGCCTCCAGGTCCACAAGCACAGACTCCCTGGAAGACAAAAGGTTGCATGATCTGAACAGGATTTGAGCGCTGCCCCCAGGCTTCTGGTTATGTATAGCTGTGTTTAAGGAGATATAGTTCTACGAAAAATATATAAATTGTATATATATATGTTGAAACATATATATATACAAATACATACATACTTATGGAGAGAGAGAGACAGATAGAACTGAAGCCTTGTCTTGCCTTGTGGGATCCACATACTGCTCACTTGTAAAGGATGACATACATAAACTCAGTGTTTATGTATGACACTTCTGTGTGTGATGCTAGGAATCAAACCCAGGGTCTCTTGCATGCTAGGCAGGTTCCCCACCACTGAGTTACAACTCCAGCCCCCACCTCACACTCTGGTTCACAGTGTTGGGTGTATTTTAGTACTTTCAATGCTGTCTTATAAATGAAGATTCTTTAAGGTTGGGTAGAAAGGTGGCCTTTCTTACTTCTAAGCATTTTACACTTTAAGCCTATTGTAACTCACCCAGACCTTGATATAAGATGACCAATTTTTCCCATGGAGGGCAAAAATAAAAACAAAGGGACCATTGTAATAGGCTGAGGTAAAGGGATGGGTGTGAAGGAATATTAACGCACTTAGTTCTGAGAGGAACGCAGTTGTCTGTGTGATAGTGGTCTTCTATGTGTTCCTGTTTGGGAGTCGTGTTTGCTGTGAATCTGTGGGGAAGTGTCGCCCTTTTTTACTACGCATTCCTTGTACCCATAAGACATCTTTAAAGCCTGTATTTTAACAACTTTTGTGACATATATTTAAAAATAATTATTGTAGAGTGAATTTATCACTCCAGATCAGGGAGACCTAAGTTCATTTCAAATGAAGTCAACTAATTTATTTTATTTACATTTCTAAGGAAAAACTGGGTCTGTGATTTAAGAAATAGAGTAACTTCTGGGTGGTAAAGATGCCTTCCTGAAAAGTAATCATTTGGTTTGAAGTCACTTTATTTATTATGTAGATCCTGCACTTTCCTCTTGGGATCTCATTCGTAGACTATGTCTGAAGATTTGGGCATGAAAAGAACCTGGGAAAATTACCTCAAAAAATGTGTGGAAACTGAAAATGGACTCTGTATCTTTACCAACAAAAAAGGTAACAATAATTTCAACATGAAATGTTGACTCCAGTCACAAAATGCAAGACTCTGGTCCCCAAAGTCCTGTGATGTAATGACTGTAGCCATCTTGGGTTTTCCAAAAGTCCTCTCATCAGGAGAGACTTGGAATTGGTGAAGAGCACTAAACCATCTCAAAGGTTCAGTTTGAGTTTTTGTAATTTAAATTTACCCTGCTGGAGCTGGGTGTGGAAGTACACACCTTTAATCCAGCTAGTGGGAGGCTGAGGCTGGCCTGTCTTTGAGTTGGAGGCCATTCCTACAAAGAGCTCAAGGACAGCCAGGGCTACACACAGAGAACCCCTGACTTGAAAAAACTACACAAGTAAATAAATAAATTTGACCTGTTGGATTCTCTTTAATGTGAGCCAGCAAGGTGTCTCCCCTCTTCTCAGGAATAACCCAGTGATTAAAATAAAGCCAATCACTGAAGGAATGTTGGTTTATGCCAGTTATTTTTAACTTTTAAAACACACAGAGGAAAATACTGTTGAAGGACCTCTTCATCTCTTTCTCCTTTTTTGGTCCTTATATGGAATAAGTACATTCCAGAACATATACCATTACTGTTCTAAGATCAGGTATTTTATGAATTTATCCTGAGGTGACAGAAGAGATGGCAAAGTATAATCCCTTTAACAGCCCAATCTGGGAAACATGTGGCTGATGTTTCTATGGTGATATCTCCCTCCCAGACACATTGACACTGTAGACTGCATTCATTACGGTGGGAATATTTTGAAGTGGGTTAGATGTAGATTTTTTTACATTTTTATTGTTTAGTTTGTGCCCAGAAAAATGGTTATTTCATCATGTAACATTCCTATTTTTCTGGAAAGACTTTCTGTTTTGATGTTCTTGAATTATTTTTTGACCTGGAATTATCCTTTCAAAAAAAATCTTAAGATATCTAGAGCTAAAAAGCACCTAATGAGAAGCTGAAGCTGGCCCATTGGTTGAAAGTATTGATTCTATCTTGTTATTTAAATGTGAACATTTATTGTATATTCAGTGAGTTATAGTGTTAATAGTCTTGTGCTACCCAGCAGGTGTAAAAAATTAATAAATATTTTTTTAATAAGCATGTTTCTTGTGCATGTGTACACAGGGACCACTGATATGGTTAAATATTTTCTTTTAAATATTGTACAAGCCATCCTGGTCTGCATAGTGAGTTCTGGGTTAGTTTAAGCTACAGGTGAAGCCCTGTGTCAACACCCCTCTCCTCAAAACGGTGCACTTGCTTTCTGGTTCCTAGTCGGGCATTTAAGAACCTTGGAGATTTTCTTCCCATCTTCCCTCTAACATGTACAAAGCCAAACAAACTAAAAACTCAACGATGTAAATTCGTCAAGAATTGAGGAAATGGGACAAGTTGCTGCTCTCACAATTGGAGAGACAGACAGGCAAATACTGAAAATCACAACCTCAAGAGTAGAAACCTCTAAGGGAACCAGTGCCAGCCAAGATAGGAAAACCTGAACTGTAATTGAATTGTTGCAGATTCAGTATGGAGAAATCTGAGGACTAAAACTCCCAGGGAGGGGTGGAGGGCTCAGCAGTTAATAGTATGCACTGTTCCTTCAAAGGACCCAAAACTCTGTTCCCAGTACCCTCCTCTTTGGGTGACTCACAGACACACACACACAATTTCAAAAACCCCAGGGGATCCAGTCATTGGGGGTAGGAATGGTCCTACATTTTTATGAGTTTAGCCAGGTCCTCTGAGAGATTCCCGGTCCCTCTGGCAGAGGGAGAGGATAAGAAACATTGTGAAATAGAGCAGGACACCTTGCTTCCTAACTAGCTCAGGGGAAACTAGTTACCAAAGCCTAACCTGCAGAGTTTCTCAGAGCCTTGCTGAACTGGGGGAATGGAATGCTCAAATCCAGCCAACTGTAGCTATCCATTGCCATATGAAGATGACTGAGAAGCATTTGAGAAGGCCACTGCTGAGAATTCTATGCTCACTGAAGAATTCCAGACCAAATGAGTACTTCCATCTCCCCAAAACTTACCCCCCACCCCCCTTTTTTTTTCCCCGAGATAGGGTTTCTCTGTATAGCCCTGGCTGTCCTGGAACTCACCCTGTAGACCAGGCTGGCCTTGAACTCAGAAATCTACTTGTCTCTGCCTCCCAAGTGCTGGGATTAAAGGCATGCACCACCACTGCCCTGCAACTTATCCCTTACTAAAGGCCTGTCTCTAGAAAATATTAACCAGTGCTCTATGTTCAGCTCTAAGAAGAAATGACATGGGCTAGGCTCGAACTCAAGGGTGGAGCACTTGCCTAGTGAAGGGACTTGGGCCAGCAGAGCATAGCTCTGACAGGCCTTGCCCTTCCATCCATTCCCTCTGCCTTGCTAAAAACCCTTAGATTACATTCCTAGAGCTAACCACCAAGGTCTAGTCCCTTTTTTGACCATTTCCTCCTCCTGAAGGTGACTTCCAAGGTCCAGGTATCAAAGTATTAACATGCAGCAATCAAAAGCCTCCTGGTGGTTTCTAACTCTAACAGGATCTAAGGACATCGGTAGAGCCAGTGGGGTGTGCAAGGATTAGGCTTTATTTAGAAAGCACTATTTTCCCATTGAGGGAAGGACAAGTTTAGCATGTCCTGCTCCCCTGATACACACACACACACACACACACACATATATATATATATATATATATTTTTTTTTTTTTTCCTTCAAGACAGGGTTTCTCTGTGTAGCCCTGGCTGTCCTGGAACTCATTCTGTAGACCAGACCAGGCTGGCCTCAAACTCAGAAATTCTCCTGCCTCTGCCTCCCAAGTGCTGGGATTAAAGGATGTGCCACCACTACCGGGCTGACATGTTTATTAAACCTAAAAAAAGGGATAATCTAAGCAGGTCCAGAGGGTGAAACTGTAGAGTACTTGAGAAGACATTCTAAATATGACCGTCTTAGAGAAAGCAGGCGTAATAATGAGTAAGAAGAGTAAGATTTCGATGTTTGCACTTTCTGGAAGTTGTGTGGACTTGGAGACATGTCTTATACTTGGCCAACCTTCAAGACTGCAAGAATTCCTCCACTGTCTGGTGGCCTCAGCAAACCCTTCACGACAGAGTGGTGGTGTCTTAACAGTTTTCTTCTTTCTAACAGTTTTCAGGAAAGTAAGTAACTCAAAAAAGCTTCAGGAAGTCCCCGAAACGGACCAGATTCTTTAGGTCCCTCTCTGCCAGAATAAACAATAAAAGCTGAGAGACCTTCTCAGATGGAAGGAAGCCAAGCTGAGAGGAGGTTTCTGAGAGGGAAAAAGCTACAAAGTCGACTCTGAGGCCAGACCAGCTATCTAGAGGCAGTAGAAACCAGCTGAGCTGTCTGGAAGAGGTTTAGCCCAACTGAGGCACCTGGAACAGACCCACTGCAACCTGATGGTCTGCTTGCAAGCTGTGCAGTGTGTTCCAGGTTCCCAGCTTTCATGCTGAGGTGAGCCTTGGTTTTGCCGCTAAGTCATTTCTGTTCTTGTTAAGTAAACCCTCACCCATAGTCCTGTAAGTAAACCCAATAGTAGTTCACCAAGTTGGACTTTGGTGGTATCCGTATTTTGGTTTGTCGTCGGATCCTATGGTGAGTAGATTTGTGTTGAGTCTCCCTAGGAAAAACTTTGTCATACAAGAAGTGGTTGTTAGTACGGCATCTGGTAAGACTGTGCTCTTGTTTCGCAGCTGACAAAAAGCAACATCTCTTTTTCCTCCCAAGCTCCTGAACCAGGAGTGCCCGCACAGAATGGAACTTGCCACCTACGCAGCGCAGCGTTGTAGAAGGTGGTTACAGTCGCTTCGGGGCTGTTCAGGTGCTGTCACAGGCTCCGCCCCTGCCCGTCCTGCCCAATACGCCCCGCCCCGCCGTTAGGTTTTGCCCTCCCAGGTCCCGCCCCTTCCGCTGCCGGAGCCCGGAACGTGCGCGCACCCAGACGCCTTGCGGGAGCGAGCGCGTCCCGGAGCCCACGGCCGGACGAGCCCCGGGTGAGACCCGCAGACTTGGCTGAGGTGAGGGCGGGCCCAGACGTCGAGTTTGGTGGGTGCCGGAGAAAGGGAAGAAGTGGGGAGAAAGGGAGAAGCGGGGCTCCTAGATCCCCGTCGCCGTGGGCACGCGGCGGGCCCCACGCGTGGCGTGCGGCAACCGGGTGGGCGAGGGTTAGGGGGAGGACGTGTGGGGGAGGGGAGGGGCCGCGGCGTGCTGCGCGCAGGTGGGGCTGGCGACGTGGGGCTATGGTCCGAGGTCCTTACTTGCTGGTTGCTGGCGAGGGTCTGAAGGGTGGGCTAGCCCAGGTGCAGAGAAGAGGCTTTCCTAGTCTAGCGAGGAAGTCCCGGACACCCCAACACTTAGAAATCTGCGACTTCCGGGGTTTCGGCTTGCTAGTAGCGCCCATGTTTTGTAGTTTGAGTTCTTGTGCAGAATAAGTGGCAAGGCAGAGGCTGTCACTAGATATTACGTTTAGCTTAACCAACCGTCGGTATTGGAAGAAGCTTCTGAGCGAGTTGTGTACATTGTGCACCTGTCAGATGAGGTAACTGACTTTGCACGCTGTTCTATGCCACTTACAGTAAGAGGATTTTATTCTAAGCAGCAGGCTGCTTCTATGTTTTTCTTCCTTTTTTTGAAGTTTAAGAGACGGTGTCTTGCTCCTTTCTCATTTTAACTCAGTTATTTTGGCGCCTCCTGCATTCAGCATGTCCTCATTTCTCAGTGTGCTGAAGATGTTATGGGCGCACAGTTACCTGGGGACCACACAGTTGTGTCGGAGTAACACTCTCTGTATCTTTCCTTGATCTGAAATACTGTCAGAACTTGAAATCATTTTGCGGAAAAGAGCTTCATTCTAGGTATGTTACAGGCCTGCTCTTTATATTTTGAGAATTTGGGAAGTATCTTCATTGTTATGTAAACTCATTTAGCTGGAGATTATTCCCTGTAAGACACTAAGAGTAGAAATAATGGTGGGGAGGCCCTGGTCCAACTCCCCTTAACTACAGGTAAGGAGCCTGACACCTGGTGAGGTAAGATGTCACAGATAAGTGACTGCCCAAGGGTAGAAATCTTCCCACTTTTGTGGGCTTGTTGGTGTATTTGTCAGTAATAGTGATAAGAGTCTGGTACATGTAGAGCACTTGTTCTCAAACTGGGTCGTGACCCTTCTGGAGTGGGGGTTGAATGACCTTTTCAGATCAGTCATCTAAGACCATTGGAAAGCACAGATATTTACTTTACGATTTGTAACAGCAAAATTGCAGTTATGAAGTAGCAACGGAAGCAGTTTCATGGTTGGGGGGTGGGGGTGAGTCACCACAACGTGAGGAACTGTGTTAAAGGGTCGCAGCATTGGGAAGCCTGAGAAGCACTGAGGTAGAGTGATGAATTCTAGTTCACTGTGCTTTAGTGCCGTTCAGAACTGTGGCCTCAGCTTCATACCTGATTCCAGCTTGGGAGATGCTCTCTCTAAATACAGTCTTGTATTTCGTTTTCTAAAAACGATGGCCAGCCCTGTTCAGTTATTACAGGAAAGAGGAAACGCATTAATTTACATGGATCTGAAGGTCAGATTGGCCTTTGACAACTAATAACAGTCTGGTGATTGGAGCCCTAGGGATTTATGTGGATGAATAAAATCATCAAGTGTTTACAATTTAAATTGAGTATATGCAAGAAGTATTGTATATGATGTTAACGTTTGCAGGCAGGCCAACCTGGGGTTGGGCAAGTTATTTCCAAACTTTGATCTTTAATTAATATCTATATAATAGGTATAATAAGCACAGCTGTAAGAATCACATGAAAATTGGGATACAGAATGAGACTCTACCCCCTGCTTAAAAAACAAGACTTGAGAGATAATTTATGTAAGTTAGCATCTGAATTTTACTAATGTTTGTGGAATTCATGGCTTTTTTTTTCTTTTTTTCTTTGAGACAGGGTTTCTCTGTGTGGCCCTGGCTGTCCTGGAACTCAACTCTGTAGACCAGGTTGGCCTCAAACTCAGAAATCCACCTGCCTCTGCCTCCCAAGTGCTGGGATTAAAGGCGTGTGCCACCACTGCCCAGCCATAAATAACATTTTTGGTTGATGAAAAAACAAAGTACCTATTTCCCTCAGCTACTACCTTTAGTTCTTCTTTTAAAAAAAAACACAAAAAACAATTTGCCCGGCAAATTCATGGCTTTTAAAAAACAATCTTACATTAAAAATATCATCAGCATGTGTGTGTGTGCGCGCGCGTGCAAATATCCGTAGCGTTCCTGTGGAGGTTCTTTCCTTCTGTGGCGGGGGGGTCTGGGGTCAGGTCATTAGGCTTGTGTGGCATGTACTTTTACCCACTACTAAGGTGTCTTGCCAATCCTGCCTGTGGATTTATAATTGTTCAAATAGAGTAATGACCTTGGAACTTGTAGTTGTGGACCATGGTCTGTCATTTATTATTTTTTGAGACAAGGCCTCATGTCATACCCCAGGCTGTGATCCTTCTGCCTTACCCTCCTAAGTACTGGGATTATGCACTTGATTGACCATGCCTGGTTACCACTCCTGGTCTTATTCTTCTATAAAATGAAAGTGTAAGAATTTAGAAGCTATTGTAGAAGCGGTTTGAGAAGTCTCACTAGGTTAGGTAGAACTTGAACATTTGATGGAAATGGAGTGTTGAAAGGGTGGCAGGATAGCTGTGTGGTTAGAGAAAAGGACATGATGTAAAAGGAGATTGGAACCAGGCATGGTTACTCACTCTGTAATGGACTGTAGGAATGCTGAGACAGGAGTGTTGCATGTTTGAGGCCAGCCTAGGCTGTATAGTGAATTCTGTGATACAGAATGAGACCCTGCCCCTTGCTTTTAAAAAACAAAAGGCTTGAGATTGAGTAGTAGCATCCACCTGATCTCTGATTTTCATGTAGTATACCTGTGGAGAAGAAACAATGGATTCCTTGGATCACATGCTGACAGATCCCCTAGAACTTGGTCCCTGTGGAGATGGTCATGGTTCCAGGATCATGGAGGACTGCCTTCTGGGTGGTACCAGGGTTAGTCTGCCTGAAGACCTGCTGGAGGATGTGAGTAGTAACATTGTCGCAAGCATTTCCTTCCCCGTCTTTTGACCCCCGTTCCTCTGCCCTCTGCCTTCCTTGCTCCTTTTTTTGTTTGTTTGTTTGATTTTCCAAGACAGGGTTTCTCGGTGTAGCCCTGGCTGTCCTGGAACTCACTCTGTAGACCAGGCTGGCCTCAAACTCAGAAATCCGACTGCCTCTGTCTCCCGAGTGCTGGGATTAAAGTGTGCGCCACCACTGCCCGGCCCTTACTCATTTCAGCAGTGTCCCCTTATGTTTAAAAGTATAGTGTAGTTAGTGTGCCAATTAAGGAGGACAGTATAAGATATAGTCTACATGGTTGATCAACCAATCCGAGTAATACCAGCATGATATAAGTAAACCATTTTATAACAAGATAATTTTCACTTATTAACAAAAAAGGTTGAATATTTTAAGAGCAGAATTGTGTTTTCCCTTAAATGACTTTCCTGTTGTGAAGCATTAAACAAACCCAGATTTGTTTGTGTTCATATGGTAACCTACTCAGGAATAGTATGTGTCTTGGAACAGATCATCAACATGTCTTTGATTACTTTCACAGTTAAGATGTAAAGGCTTCATTAGTAAAGAACCTACCATCTATTAAGAGAGGGCTTGTATGTGCTTGCTCTCTCTCATCTTTTCTCCCCCTTCCTCCTCCTTTCCCTCTGCCATAGGGTCTCATAGCCTAGGTTGGCTTTGAATGTACCATGTAGCTGAAGATAGCCTCGAAGTTGTGATCCTTCTTCCCATACTTCCCAAGTACTGGGATTATAGATATATACCACCCTGCTTTGTTTATGTGGTACTGGGAATTGAACCCATGACTTTGTGCATGGTCGACAAACATTCTATCAAGTAAGCTACATCCCCAGCCCCGATAACAATCGTTCTGCCAACCGCACTTCATACCCAGCCCTCCTTGTGTCTTCTTTGTGTACTCTTTCAAGGAAGTTTCTTTATGACATCTCTTCTATCACCAGGTACTTATTGTATTACATACCTAGTTCATGCCAGACAAGTTAGATACTAAAACTAAAATTGAATGGACAAAACCAAGATTTTTAGGAGAAGATATTACTGAGTCTAAGGTGATTGGGATGCATTCATGAAAGGGTATTTTGTGATTGAGTTGTCATGTAGCTTCCTGTTTAAATTTCCATAGCTCTGTTATGTTATTGGGGTAAGGTCATAATTACCTAACATGTCTTTCTTTCTGCTGTTATTATCCCCCCCCCCCCCCCGTTTTTATCAAATGAACTGTTTTCTGAAGTTGCTAATCAAAACAAATCACAGATAAGAGTAAAATAAATACCTATGTATTGGCACATTTATATATATGTATGTATTTTAAGCAGTGAGGAAACATTCATGTCTAGGTGTGAATGGCATTCACCAGTATGTTTACCTGCTCTAGAGGCTGAGGCAGGAAGATCACTTCATCTCACTAGTTCAAGACCATCTTAAAGACAAAACACCACCATAAAACAATAGGTTTCTCCTCCCCCCAAACTGTGTTGTTAACCACCAAGGGTCGTACAGAATAATACCGGTTAAGTGCCTACGTGTCCTCTTCTGTCTTACCTTCAGTTCCCCCATGGTAGTCACTCTTCTTTGCTGTTAGTTCTTTTGCCTCTGTGATTTCATTTTAACTCTTCCAGCATGTTTCTCCCTTTCTGATTAACTATTTAACATTATCTAGAGTAGGCTTTTTTGAACTATGTACTTCTTCTATATACTTTAACAGTTCTAAAACTACATTGTAATTGTGTGTTAAGCTTATTATTCACTACATAGACATCTAGTATGTAGCTACTGAATTAAAAATGAAGTCTGTGCTGGACTTGGTGCACACACATCTTTAATTCCAGCACTTGGGAGGCAGAGGCAGGTTGATCTCTGTGAGTTCAAAGCTGTCTGGTTTACACAGTGAGTTCCAGACAGCCAAAGCTACAATCTCAAAATAAAATAAACTATGTATTAATTAAAAAAACTGAAGTCTATCCTGCCTCCTTTCATTTTTAAGTCCTTTCTTCTTAGACACCCACTCCACCTCAATTACTTTTTTCCTGCTGCTTACTTTAAGTTGAATTCACATGGCAGAGATAGCTTCCTTACAGCTTTTCTCTTGAGATAATTTCTCCTGCATTACCATGTACTGCTATACTATAATTTGTGTTCTATCTTTAATAAGCTCTTATTTTGTTTTGAAATAGGGCCTTGCCAAGTAGCCCAGACTGGACCTGAACTCACAATCCTTCTGCTTCTGCCTCCTAAGTGCTGGGAATACAGGCGGGTACAACTATAGCCAGTTAATCTCTGAGTTTTGAGAACTGAGTCAAAAATGATTAGAATTTTAGTCTGTTTAAAAAACTTCAGGATCACAGTGATAGTAGCTACATATATTTAAAATTCCTGAACTGTGTACCTGGTAGTGATAAAATGGTAAGTTTTATGTTCTGTGAAATAGACTTCACTGACACACAAAACTTTAAATATTTCTTTATCTGTTGCTTTTTCTTCAAATTCTCCCAGCCTGAGATATTCTTTGATGTCGTCAGCCTCTCCACATGGCAGGAAGTACTAAGTGACTCTCAGCGTGAACATCTCCAGCAGTTTCTGCCTCAGTTTCCTACAGACAGTGTAGAGCAGCAGAATGAGCTCATCCTTGCCCTGTTCAGTGGGGAGAACTTCCGCTTCGGAAACCCTCTGCATATCGCCCAGAAGCTCTTCCGAGGTCTGTAGCTCAGTATTTTGTTTGTGGTAGTGTTGAGCACACATGTTCACTTAATGTACACATGCTTTTTTTTTTTGTTTTTTTTTTTTGTTTTCTTTTTGTTTTTCGAGACAGGGTTTCTCTGTGTAGCCCTGGCTGTCCTGGGACTCACTCTGTAGACCAGGCTGGCCTCGAACTCAGAAATCCGCCTGCCTCTGCCTCCCGAGTGCTGGGATTAAAGGCGTGCGCCACCACTGCCCAGCTACACATGCTTTTGTAGTCTTCATTTTCATGGACTGATAAGGCATCTGAGGGCAGTGGTTTTCTGTATTTATTTGCAGCCTATGCTATTTTTAAAAAATAGGAGTGTATTGATTCACGATAGAAAGTACATAATAGAACTCAGTTATGTAACCATCATAAGAAATAAAGCATTGCCAGCTCCCAAAAGATCTTTATGACTAGTTTTTAAACTTAAAAAAGAGAGAACGGCAGACAGGTACTAGCTTGTTCGCTTTTTTTTTCTGCAGAGAAGCATGACATTTCACAACTGTGTGCATCTTTCTCTTTTAAAGATGGGTCTCACTGTGTAGCCTGAGCTGGCTTTGAGTTTATGACAGTCCTCTTGCTTTAGCTTGCCTGGGATGCTACACACAAGCCATCACTCCTGTTTTAGCATGCAGATCTTTTCACAAAGGACATCCCCCACATTAAACTAGCCCTGTTGTCTGTAAAAGAATTTACACTGAGCAAGTAATATAGAATAATCCTTGAATTTGTTTTCTTTCTTTGTTTTTTAAAAAGATTTATTTAGTATAAGTAGGCTGTCGCTGTCTTCAGAAATATCAGAAGGTCCCATTAGATCCCATTACAGATGGTTGTGAGCCACCATGTGGTTGCTGGGAATTGAACTCAGGACCTTTGGAAGAGCAGCCAGTGCTCTTAACCACTGAGCCATCTCTCCAGCCCCCACATTTATTTTCTTAACTGCTCCTAAAATACTTTTGTAAGTTGCTGTTTAAAACTATAACATACTCAGGGAGCATGCAGTGTGTTTTTATTTGTGTCTGTGTCTATTCTGTGTATGGAGGATTTTGTTTGTTTCTTTTCTGGACACTGGCAGCCTTTGTTTTGTTTGTACTGCTGATTTTTGTTGTACACATCTACTTTCTGGGAATTTGTTGTCTTACTGCTTCCATATTAGGTTTGTGTCAAGTGCTTTTGGTAACAATGTTATGTGGGGAATCCTTCCTTCTATACCATCTCAAGAGGCACAAGGTATACCAGATTCCTGCTGCTGGGAGTGGTGGCCAACTGTTCACTTGGTAAAGTTTGACCACGCTGGCCTTAGCATCTCAGTGACCCACCCACCTGTCTCCTTGTGCTGGTGGTAAGGGCAGGCCACGACGGATGCCTTGCTACGGTCCTTGAACATAGGGGATCTTTGAATCAAGTCGTTTGCTGGGTGGTGCTTTGGGATCAAGACTTGTTTCTCAGAAGCTTTCATTTCGCCTAGGGTTCCCCTCCACCTGTGATCTGTGCCTGAATCAGCTGTTACTTCAGACATTGTAAGGCAATCAGAGGTCACTCTCAGATCACAGATTGTTCTCTGACCTGTGGAGAAGACCAGAAGCCTCTTCCTCCTTTGTTCTTGGGTGTCTTTGTTTTGGCAGATTGGTCTGGAGGGGCAGCATTAGCTCCTTGAATCTTTGTTAAACTGGAATACTTGATTGTGGCTAAAGACTGGAGAGAATAGGCCTATCATTTCAAATCTCTTGTTATTCGGAGGGTTTTAAATTAGTATTTGTAGGCTCATGTGCATGCTAGGTGCATATTCTACCACTGAGTTGCAGCCCCAAACCCCCTTCATTTTGGTTGTCCAGAATGGCTCTAACCTCAGCTTACAATCCTGCCTGACCTTCCAAATAGCTGGGGTGTCAGGCACACTGCCATATACAGCTGCTTTCCTTCCTTTGATGGGTTAGTAGTGTAAATACAAGTTCACCTTTGGTGTTAGCCATCTGTTTTGATTATGGCCCAGGTCTTTGGTGGCAATGCACTGTCTTCCCTCAGGCAAAACAGAGTAGGGACCCTGGCAGGATTTCAAAGGTTACTAAGAGTCCTTATAGAGATGGGCAGTGCCGCTGTGCACCCCTCATACAGTGTTACTGTGGTAAGTATACAAACAAGATACAGAGGTGGAGATGGAGAGTTTTCTGTATTTCTCTGACTTTTTTTTAAAAAAAAATATTTATTTTATGTATATGAATACACTGTAGCTGTCTTCAGACATACCAGAAGAGGGCATCAGATCTCATTACAGATGGTTGTGAGCCTCCATGTGGTTGCTAGGGATTGAACTCAGGACCTCTGGAAGAGCAGTCAGTGCTCTCAACTGCTGAGCCATCTCCCCAGCCCGTATTTCTCTGACTTGATGCTGTATTTCAGTTCTAGTTTTGCTGAAGATAACTGTGTTACTGTGGTTACTGTGAGTAACCACAATTGAGTTACTATGAGTAACTTTAATTGAGTTTTTTGTTTTTTTTGTTTTTTTTTTAATTTATTTTTACTGTTCTTTTATTTTTGAGTCTCTTTCTTGGGTCTTATCTTTGGGTGTTTTTCCTAAACAGTCATGTTTTCTTTCTGTGCTGCAACCCTGTCACTTATACACTCGTTACATATGTGTGGACTGATGCATATACAGTTGTACCTCTGTGTTTTTAAGATGGACACTTTAACCCTGAGGTGGTCAAGTATCGTCAGCTCTGCTTCAAGTCACAGTACAAGCGGTATCTCAGCTCCCAACAGCAGTATTTCCACCGGCTGCTAAAACAGATTCTTGCTTCCAGGAGTGTAAGTAATGCTCCGAGCTAGGTATGCAGAGTGGTTGGTGACCTGGCGAGCATCATGGCATCGTGTGGTTCTGATAAAAAATTGGGCTTTGTCTTGTCTCTTATGAGCAGGTTTTTAGTTAAAACATTAAAAACGAAGGGCTTCCTAGAGTCAGTATTTACAAAGAAAATGAAAAGGCTTGCAGACTCATCATGGGTTTTGAGGATATCTAGGAGGCTTTGGAATTGATGTGAAGTGCATACTGACCGGATTCTGTCACATATGTGCCGAGCATAGAATTTGGTGGCCTTAGGCTCCTTTCCAGTTTGATAATTCTCTGGGGTAGAAGTTACTAGGAGTTCTTAACATTATTATATTTTTATTTGTTTCCTTTGTGTGCAAGTGAGTGCTTATGCATAGGTGTGCATGTGCTACACACAGAGCACGTGTTGACATGGAGAGGACAATGCACTAGAGTCTGTTTGCCAGGCTTGGCAAGGGCCAGTGCCTTTGCCTTTGCCTTCTGAGCCATCGCATTGGCCCTCTACTGAGTTCTTTAAGTTGCTTTTTGAGACTTTGTATACAAATACCTAGATGTTTAGTATAGTATTAATTCTGAGTGAAGCAGGTCAATATAAAATGGGATATTTTTCAACATGTAACTAAAGTTGAGTGTTCTTATTTGACCTGCTTACAACCAGAAGTGTTTTGAGTTCTAGAATTTTTTCAGATTTTTGAAATACTTGTGTGTTTTTGGTGGTAAGACATAGTTGTAAGCAAAGTTAGGTTTAGTATGCAACCCATGGAGCCTGAAGGTTGTATACTGTATTTTTAGTGTTCATTTACTGTGTTTGGGCTTCAGTCTGTGACACACAATAGATACAGTGCAGCATTTTTCACTTGTGATGTTGTGTTGGTACTCAGAAAATTTCAGATTTTTTTTTTTTTTTTTTTAAATATTATGAGTGATCAAACTTTAGGTACTTTTTATAGTATATAATCATGTGCCTGTATATTTGTTTGTCATTTGGAGGGGGAGAATTGGGCTTTTTTAACATTGAAGAGTAAAACATGGACTTATATAGACTGTCTAGAGAGCAAGATTTGATGGTGACCTGGCACCTCATTTGTTCTCCATAGGATCTCTTGGAGATGGCTCGTAGGAGAGGCCCGGCTCTTCCCTTTCGACACAAGCACCATTCACCATCCCGAAGCCCCGAGGAGCGGGAATGGCGGACCCAGCAGCGTTACTTGAAAGTCTTGAGGGAAGTGAAGGAGGAGTGTGGTGACACGGCTCTGTCTTCTGATGAGGAGGGTGAGTGTCCGTGAGTATTTCTGGGAGTCTAGGGTTTTGGAGCCAGTGGTAGCCATGTATTTCCCAGTAAAGGAGCCCTCTGTCTTGTTTGGGGGGATGAAGAATGGGGTTTACCAGCTCTTGGTGGTTGAGTTGTTGAGATACTGTTTAGCAGTGACTCTGTGCCCCTTTTATTCTTGTGCTATGTGGTACTGAGGTTAGATAGAACGTCTTTGACGGATCTCTGCAGGACAGGGTCTTGGCACAGGAGGCCTCTGGTCCCATTGTGCCACTTGAGAGAACTGCTTTTCCCCTTACAGGAGAGTAGTAGTGACTGTTGGCCTGCTGCAATGCGACCCCATCACTCTGTTGAAGTTTCTCTCCTGGAAGAGCCGTTTAAATGTGTGCTCCAGCTCATCTGGGGAAGGGTCAGAAAGGAATGTGGAACCCTGGCCTCCATGTTGTTGGCTTAGCCCTGTTGAACCCAAATGGCCACTTACCCAATCTCCCCTATTGGAGTCCACAGCCACGTTGGATTTACAAGAAAAATTTTCTTTTGAAGATCTCAGCTCATGGCTTCCAAGCTCTCCAGCACGTTCTCCTAGTCCTGCGGTGCCCCTGAGGGTGGTGCCCACGCTTTCCACCATGGATATGAAAACTGCAGGTGAGAACTGAGTTGAGTCTACTGCAGTTCCAAGACACCAAGCTGTAGAAAATTGAGAGCTCCTTAGGGAGGAGGGAACTGGGTTCTTGCCTGACACCAAACAGCAGTGCTACTTAGAGGGGGAAATGTGGAGACCTGGTACCATGTAGGCGTGCCTGCTTTCCTTTATTTTGAAATCATTCTGAGAAACTGATCAGTTGCTGTTTTTGGTTAAAGAAAGCATAATTGTGCTTGAACTAGCAGTAGAATGTGTAGCCAGACCCATAGCAACTCAGTAGGCTGTAAAGACAAAAAAGAACTTGGTTTTGGAGTAGGAATAGAGGAGAATGCCTAGCCTGTTGAGTGTGCTTATGAGTCTGCTAAGTAACTGAAACCATTTATTGGCTCATGTATAAAAAAAATTGTGGGATGTTGATCCTGGGACATTATGAAGGCTTGTGCTGCTTATATATAGTACACAGAATCAGAAGTAGCACAGTGGGACCAGACCTACTGTGTTTTTGAATATCTGAGTGACTAGGCAGATTTAAGTTAGAGCTCCATTATAGTGAATGACCTGGTCCATGGTTTGGCTCATTTACTTTCAGATAAAATAGAACTGGGGGACAGTGACCTGAAGTTAATGCTAAAGAAGCACCATGAGAAGCGGAGACATCAACCAGTAAGATTGCCGTGGGAGTGGCCATTTGTAATTTTCAGTGCGATGCCTCTGATTTGTCCTGAGACAGTGTTAGTCACTGCCTGGGTTGTGCTTTTTTGCTATTTATCATTGTCAAAGACAGGAGCAACAAGAAAGGCTACTTAGCATCAGAGGTGTGAGAAGCCAGCCAAGTACTTTGGCTTTACAAGGCATGGTTGACAGTGTATGCTTCAGTCAGTATTGTTACACTGGTATGTGAGAATCGTGACCTGCCCTCCCATTCCCAGAGGCTGAGTTTATTCTTGGTCTTGCATCCATAAGTGGCAGAGCCAAGAATCAAGCTTCATGCTATTCGATTTTGTGTGACCTCCCTTATCATTTCAACCAACATGATGGTACATCAAGGTGGAGAACCACAGTGCAGAGGTCAGACAGCCATCTGAGAGAGGTGATGTAGGAAGAGCAGGGAGTGAAAATTGAGTTCAGTCTTCGCTGCTTACAGTGTTAATCTATCAAACCTCCTACGTCCTCAGAACCCTATTTTCAGACTTGTAAACTATAATAGTCTTAGGACTATTGTATGAGCATGTGAGATAAGAATGCAGAGGGGAACACCGCTGAAATAGCTCAGTTGGGACAGAGTTAGACTGAAGATCTAAAGAATGCAGAGGGGCTTTATGAGCTGCAGCCACCCCACAGCAGAAAGGGGAGCCAGATTTTTCACCACTGTGGAGAGCTGTAAATAGTTGGTATTTTTGTATATTTTAATTTAACATGATTCCCTCAGGTATCCCTGACATACTGTATTTATTAGGTAAATTGGCACAGACACCATCAATTTTGGGTTCTTTTTTAGACCTTTATAATCAGATCTTTGATGTCATATCTAGGATCACCCAGACCTTTTGACAGGGGACCTGACCCTCAGTGACATCATGACTCGAGTAAATGCCGGCAGGAAGGGCTCCCTAGCAGGTAAAAGACTATGGGTCCCCTCTTAGATACCTGACTTCTGATGTTAAAGTGTATGGCGTATTGTCTGTATGTTGCAAAAATAGATGGAACTGTAGCGTCCTAAATGCTGACGACCTGTGTTTTGTAATTGCCCTCTGAATTTAAAATGAACACAGCAGGGCCTGGGGGAGAAGGCTCAATGGATACAGAGCCTGCTGTGCAAGGGTGAAGATCTGAATTTGTATTCCCAGCACCCATGTAAAAACTGGGTGTCACAGCCTTCTCTAATCCCAGTGCTCTGGAGGCTAAGATAGGATCTCTTCAGCAAGTAGTCTAGCTAGACTGGAGAGACTCGGTTCAGGGGAGAGTGATTGGGAAGGATGCTCTGTGTCAATATCTTGTCTCCACGTGCACACACATACACACCTACACATGAATATGCATATAGATGCACATGTACCATACACACAGACACTTGAATAAAATAAAATGAAATCAAGCCAAATCAGCACAGCACATTATTCGATGTTAAATTAGCAGTCACGCACTGAATTTGGATTTCAAAAAAACCAAAGTGTCTTACTACTGAGTCTTTAGACAGGCTTTGGGGAAGGGCATGTAGCTAAGACCTCTCACTTCATGTTGTATTTTTGTGACTTATATGTGTGTGTTTCCCGTTTCCAGCCTTGTATGATTTGGCTGTTCTTAAAAAAAAGGTGAAGGAGAAGGAGGAGAAGAAAAAGAAGAAAATAAGGTTGATTAAGTCGGAGGCAGAGGATCTGGCTGAGCCCCTAAGCAATGCTGACGGGGTCTCAACTCTCTCTCAGGCACCGTCTCCCCTGGCAATCTCATCGATCAAGGAAGAGTGAGTGAGGCAAATATAACCGGCTGCACTGGGGCGGGCTGAGGGGTAGTTCAGCCTGGGCTGAGCCCAGTCTTTTGACTTACGTGAGTTGACTATACGTGCTAAGCTCTTGCTGGGAAAGTGTACCGTGTTCTCCTTTTGTAAGCTCTTGAGCTGTTGTGCTTACAGGAGGCTCAGGCAACCTGACTCAATCTGTCATGTGTTCTTTGTCATTTTGATTGTTCCTATATTAAAAAAAAAAACCAAAACTTTGGTGTGTGTGTGTGTGTGTGTGTGTATTTGTTATATATGTGGAAGTCAAAAGACAGCTTGGAGTAATTGACTCTAGCCTTCTACTGTGTGGGGCCCAGACATCAAACGCTTACATTTCTTCCTTCCTTGTTAGACCCCTGGAAGACATCAAGCCTTGCCTTGGGATCAATGAGATATCTTCCAGTTTTTTCTCTCTTCTGCTAGAGATCTTGCTGCTGGAGAGTCAGGCCAGCCTTCCTACGGTAAGAGTTTAGAGATGCTGATGTCTTACAGTTGCCATGCTCTTGAGTGCTCTCTAGCTTCTGGTTCTGCTCACTGTCTGGTTGCCGTGATAAAGATCGTTGACAAAGCAACTTGGGGGGAAGGGGTTTATTTCAGCTTACAGTCCACCCTTAAGGGACAACCAGGTACTGGCTTGCTCTCCATGGATTGCTCATCTTGCTCTCTAGATCACCCAGGACCATTTGCCGGGGTCTGGCGATACACATAGTGGGCTGGGACCTCCCATAGCTGCTGCTATTATTATTATTATTATTAGTTTTTTCGAGACAGGGTTTCTCTGTGTAGCCCTGGCTGTCCTGGAACTCACTCTGTAGACCAGGCTGGCCTCGAACTCAGAAATCCACCTGCCTCTTGTCTCCCAAGTGCTGGGATTAAAGGCGTGCGCCACCACTGCCCGGCTTCCCATAGCAACCATTAATCAAGAAAATGCCTCACACTCTTGCCTGCAGAAATCAGATGGGAGGCAGTCCCTCAAAAAGGCTTTCTTTCTTCCCAATGACTTAGCTTGTGTCACCTTGATAAAACAGCACTTGGGTGAAGCCGAACTCAGCTGGGTTCCTCGTACAGCACTGCAGCTAATTTAAGAATTTGGCAAACTGGATACACCTGCCCTGCTCTGACATCTTGGAATTGTTGGTATAAAGAGAAACTTAATTGTAATCCATCTTTTCCTCTCCCTCAGCTGGAGGACCGAGTTTTAGACTGGCAGTCTTCTCCAGCCAGCTCCCTCAACAGCTGGTTCTCTGCTGCCCCCAACTGGGCTGAGTTGGTGTTGCCTGCTCTGCAGTATCTTGCTGGAGAAAGTCGAGGTGGGGTCTTCTCTCTGAAATTTTATCATGTTTTCCCTCTTTTGTCTAAAGAATTCTTGGCACTGAATTTGTCCAATAATGCATTTACATCAGACACATCCTAGGTGTCTTTCCTGACACACCAAAACAAACAAACAAATCAACCACAAAACCAACTCAAACTCTCCCAGAGTTTAAGGCTTATGTCTGTATCAGGGTTAGGGTTCTGCTTGTTCATGCAATCTATTTCTTGCAGCGGTTCCTTCCAGTTTCTCTCCATTTGTTGAATTCAAAGAGAAAACCCAGCAGTGGAAATTGCTTGGTAAGTAATCTAGGCCTCCAAGTGTTGTTGTTTTTTTTTTTTTTAAATGAGAGAAATCAGTGAGTGATGGGAGGAGTGGTTGGAGATCAGGCAAGCAGGGGGAATGTGTCGTAGCGGTGCTGAGGGGGAGCCTCTTGTCACAGAAGGGGGAGGGGAGACAGTGGCTCCACAGCAGTGGGCTCACGTCTGCTGCAAGTGAGGAAGGTAGAGAGCAGGGAGAAGGTGTGTATGAACATATGTGACCTGTGAGGCCAGGTGGCCATGGCTGTGCTGGCTCTTCATCTTGTATTGTGGCATCCTCTGCTTGCCCTTCGCTTGTTTCTCTGGCACTCACCCAGTGCCTGATAGTTGGGTGTACTGCAAAGACCAGAGTGCAGATCACTGAGGTAGTTTTTGATTTTGGGTTGAGGGCAGAGCTGGCCTTTCTGTCGTAGCCTGCCTGTGTAGTCCTGATCCCATGGTGGTTCTAGCCTGTGCAAGAGATGTAGATACCATTGTGAGCCAGATACCCTGGCAGGAGTCTGAGTAAGAGGTCACAGAGGAAGTAGTTTCTTCTAGGCAAGTCACAGACTTAGCCTGCTTTTTGCCACTGGTCTTTTTATGCTTCGCCAGTGTGAGGAGTAAATTTTCTCATCTACAAGAGCAGGGTCCTTCCCTGGTGTAAACTTTTGTAGCATCCATTATAACATTACCTCTTCTAGAATTGGTTCTGTTTATATGACCTCTTTACTCACTTGATGTGACCTCTCTGAGGACAGAAAGTGAATTCATTTCATGGTCTCAGTTTGGTGCACATGCCTGCTGCACGGTGGCTACTCTATAAATACTTGTTGAATGAAAGATCTGAAAAAGTGACATTTTGGAGTTTATCCAGGCAGCAAGGAGAGGCATGAGCATGTGGGAAGGGCCAGTGAAGGTTCTGCCATGTTCTTTCTGACATAGGTAGAGCTGGTGAAGAGAAGGCAGGATTCTGAGTAATCCTTTACATTTCTTTCTTTTTGTGTGTGCCCCACCTTCGCCCCATAGGTCAATCTCAAGATAATGAAAAGGAATTAGCTGCTCTCTTCCACCTGTGGCTAGAAACCAAAGACCAGGCCTTCTGTAAGGTATGCCTCTTACTTTATTATTACTTGGGTTTTTAAAGCCCTTAAGTTAGTGAAAATTCTCTAGCCCATTTACCTGGTAATGTTTTCTCTTTCTTCAGCAGGAAAATGAAGACAGCTCAGATGCCATGACACCTGTCCCTCGAGTGTGAGTATATTATTCCTGTGAAGCCATGTCGTAACATTATTGCTGTGGATTTGCTGACATGCGCCTGTGTGTTAAAGCTGTAATAGACCTTAGAGATCCAGAAGTTCACTGACTCATATGCTTTAACATACATGAGGCGGGCACTTGTGGCTCCTGACTGTAGTGGTCTCGAAAGACAGACAGATGGTCTGCCTGTAAAGAAGTCCATGAAGTTCATATCCTTGACTTGTAGTACTGTGTTCTTCATTCCAAGTCATCTCATTTTCCTGATTCCTACATGTTCACACTACAGTGCAGAGGCCCAGCCTTAGTGTAACCCATACACACACACACACACACACACACACACACACAGTATCTGTCTGTCTGTCTCTCCACACTCTACATATATCCATTCACATAATGGGGGTTTAGAACTCAAATTTTGGGTTCTTTGGAAGGCAGAAAACCCACTCATGACTTGAAGTGCTTTATTCCTCCCAAGAGTGACTTTATTAAATTGAGCTAACTTTGAACAGTACTGAAAACAGTAGGTGAAGATGCCACCATCTTTCTGTTATTCCAAACACTTGAGTCCTAAGAATGGGGTGATGTGGGAAATCAGTAGGGCTTCTATGGTAGGAGCTGGAGAACACTGAGTAGGAGCTGAGTACTTACGACAGGACATTCTACCACTCTGCCAAGGGAATCGTTCTAGGTGCTGAGAAAGGGTGAATGGTCCTTCTTGTTCTCAGAGATGATACAGAATTCTTTATGTTCCAGAAGAACTGACTATGTGGTTCGACCTAGCACAGGAGAGGAAAAACGGGTTTTTCAAGAGCAGGTAAGATCTCCTTAGAAGTTGTAAACACAGAAGCACTGAGCCTGCCTTTCCTTGACCTCAGCTCCTTGGGTGTTCAAATCCTTCAGCCCAGATAGTTCATTGGTTGAAGCTACCTGTTGGGGTAGAAATAGTTTGGTGAAAGGGAAAGAAAACTTTTGACTGTCTTTTTTTCCAAGGTAGCAAAATGTGTTTTACTTCCTTGCCATATTTTGGGTGACCATCTGTGAGGACTATCTTTTCCCACTGTGGTTGGGTTGCCGTTCTTAGTGGGGTTGCCTTTTTCCTCCTTGTATTGACATCTCATTTGATCCACCTAAGGGAGTTCTAGGGAGAACTCCACTAATTCTGAGAGAGCAATTTTTTGCCTTTTTTTTTTTTTTGGTAGGAGCGTTACAGGTATAGCCAACCCCATAAGGCATTCACCTTTCGCATGCATGGCTTTGAGTCTGTGGTGGGGCCAGTGAAGGGCGTGTTTGACAAGGAGACCTCCCTCAACAAGGCTCGTGAGCATTCACTGCTGCGCTCTGATCGGCCTGCCTATGTCACCATTCTGTCTCTTGGTATGTGGCATGTTATTTATTACTAGAGCTTTCTTATTTGTACCCCAAAGCTTTCCTCACATCAAATCAATACTTCCTGTACAAAACCCCACCTCCCTTGCGCACTCCATCCATTGATAGGATTGATGCCAAGAGTCACTGCTGCTTTCTGGAGTCATTTTGATTTCGACGACCTGCTCACAAGCTAGTAGTTACATCAAGTGTAGGATTTTGTTTTCTCAAAGGATTTTTTTCCTGAGCAGTGACACATACCTGTGATCCCAGTTCTTAGGATGCTGAGGCTAGAGGGCTATTGTAAATTTGAGGTCTGCCTAGGCTACACAGTAAATTCGAAGCCACACAATGACATTGTCTCAGAAAATGAAAGAGCAAGGAATTCTTTGTATCATGAGTCCCCTTGGTAGTGAGACCTATGGACTCCTTCCCAGAATTAGAATTATGCATTTGAAACCCCACCCCACCCCAACCCCAACCCCTAGACAGGGTTTTCTCTGTGTAGCCTTGGCTGTCCTGGAACTTGATCTGTAGACCAGCCTGGCTTTGAACTCAGAGATCTACTTGTGTCTACCTCCTGAGTGCTAGGATTAAAGATGTGCATCACCACAGCCCATCTGCATTTAAATTCTTAAAATACTTAGAGTTACAGAAAAGGCCAGTTATGTTTCAGTACTTATTAAGTTGTTAAAACATTTAAATGCAAAACTTTATTTCTGTTATGATACTGAATGATAAGACCCAGTAGCAGGTGTTCTAATTTCTGTAACTTCTGATGGGGGTCAGTGTAAGTGATTTTGTATGTTACACTTGTAACATGAAAAGTATTTGATTTCTTTTGTAACAGCACAATAATAGCAGTATGTGGTTTATGTTTGTTGATAATTGAAAGAAGTGCTAATTTACTTCTCTGACCAAGTTTATAGAACTACTGGGTCATCTTCCATCTTCCCTGTAAACATGAATGCATATTTTGGTCTAACCCTCCCTGGTCCCTCCTCCTAGACACCCACCCAGCTTTTTCACTAAAGATGGATATTATGTGCATGTGTGCGTGTGTCCCACTAAGTCCAATTAGTGTCATCTGCATGCATGTGGGTGTGGTATGGGTATAGGACTGTCCACTGTAGCATGGGTAATATACTCTCCCAAAACCCAAACTGACGTTATCTCCAACTTCCTGCCATGACTCCTGGAGCATTGCAGCTAGAAATGGAACTTTTCAAATTCCTCCCATCTGTGCTGGAATAGTGACTAGATAGATCTTGTGCAGGTCTTGTGTTGTGACCACAGCTTTTGAGAGTTAAGAGAACAACTCCTTCTCCCATCCAAAAGGTACTGTTTCCTATCAGTTCTCCTTAACCTCTGTCTCTTAAAATCTTCTCACCCTCTCTTCTACGACATCCCTTGTGAGAAGGGAGTGTGGTGTTCTGTTTGGGGGTGAGAACCACTCTATTCAAAAAGGTATCCATGGACCTATTTTTTTGCCATAGGTGTGTTAAACCTGTAGGAAGGTGCAGTGCAGTGTTGATGGCCAGTAGAGGGCAGTGTGCCCCTGACCAGTCAGGTGAGGCTCAGGAACCATAATCTTAGGGAGCTCAGCCCCACCAGAACAGGTCAGGAGATGTTGTAATTCATTGGGAGCTTTGCTTGACTCCTGGGTTTTGCATTTTCTACTGTCAGTTCGGGATGCTGCAGCTCGGCTGCCTAATGGAGAAGGCACTCGGGCAGAGATCTGTGAACTGCTCAAGGACTCTCAGTTTCTTGCTCCAGATGTCACCAGCACTCAGGTGAGTCACAGAAGTAGCTTTTGTTGGCTTCATTTCAGAATGTAGCCGGGCAGTGGTGGTGCACACCTTTAATCCCAGCACTCGGGAGGCAGAGGCAGGTGGATTTCTGAGTTCGAGGCTGCTAGCCTGGTCTATAGAGTGAGTTCCAGGACAGCCAGGGCTACACAGAGAAACCCTGTCTCGAAAAACCAAAACAAACAAACAAACAGAATGTATTTGAGAAAATTAGGAAATGTAAGTTACACTTTTTTCTTGTGCTACTGAAGGTTGAACCCAGGGTCTTGTACATATTAGGAATATGCTTTACCAATGAGCTGTATGTGTTTCCCTAACATAAATCTTAAAGAAAGAAAAAAGAATGAGTGAGTCGGGCATGGTGGTGATGTCTTCAATCCCAGTACCTGGAGGCAGAGGCAGGTTTGAGTTTGAGGCCAGGACACCCAGCGCTATACGGAGAAACTTTGTCTTCGAGCATCCCTCCCACCCCCAGATCAAATGAAAATGAGCTAGGCATGATGGCATGTCCCTATAATACCAGCTACCTTGAGGGGCTGAAGCAGGAGGATTTAGAATTTGAAGCCTGGATAACAGACTCCTGAATGTTCAGTGGGTATAGGCACTTGCTGTGCATGCCTGATTGACCTAAGTTCAGTACCTAGAGTCTACATAGGAAGCTGGATGAATTACCTCAAACCTATGGTCTAGCTAGCCTGGAATATACAATGAGGCAGAAACAGCAAGAGAGACTCTGCCTCAGAAACAAGGTAGGTGGTGATTGTCTGAGTCAGGGGTTCTATTGCTCTGATGAATCACCATGATCAAGAAGCAAGTTGGGGAGGGAAGGGTTTACTCAGCTTACACTTTCACACTGTTGATCATCACCAAAGGAGGTCAGGACAGGACTCAAGCAGGGCTGGAACCTGGAGGCAGGAGCTGATGCAGAGGCCATGGAGGGGTACTTTTACTGGCTTGTTTCCTCTGGCTTTCTCAGCCTGCTTTCTTACAGAACCCAGGACCACCAGCCCACGGATGGCACCACCAACAATGGGCTGAGCCCTCCCCTGTTGATCAGTAATTGAGAAAATGCCTTATAGCTGGATCTCATGGAAGCATTTTCTCAAGTGAGGCCCCTTCCTCTCTGATGAGTCTAGTTTGTGTCAAATTGACACACAAAACCAGCCAGTACAGTAACAGTGAGAACCACCTGTGACCTTCTGACCTCTACACATGCACTATGGCAAATGTATGCTTGTACTCACATCATGTACACAGTAAGAATAATAAAGTTAGCCCATTAAAAATACAACCACCAGGTGGGTTGAGAAGTAGTTCCGTGGCTAAGAAGAATACTGCTCTTCCAGAAGACCCGGGTTTGATTCCCGGTGTCCACATGGTAACTCACAACTGTCTTTTTTTCTAAGATTCATCTTTAAAAAATTTTGTGTGTACGTGTGCCTATGTTAATGTATGCCATATGAGTGTAGGTGCCCATGGAGCCCAAAAGAAAGCATGAGATCTCCTGGTGGTGGAGTTATCAGGGGTTGGACTACCTTGGTCCTGGGAACCAAGCACTGGTGCTCTGGAAGAGCAACAAGAAGCTCTTAGCTGCTGGGTCATCTCTCCAGCCCTCCTTATTCTGTAACAAAGGAAAGGATTCTATAGTTAATTTGTTCACGGTATCCTTATAGTGAAGATCAGATCGTATCTTAGCTGTACACCATTCTTTTCAAAGTGGTTAGTGAGCCAGTGGTAGGACAGAGCTAGGTAGAGATCCAGTCTGTTTATTCTGACTTTTACAGCTACTGATTTTTCCTCAGGAGTCCAGATAACTGGTATTATCTTGGTTGGAGTTATCCCACACCTCCTTTTGCTCTGTTCTTAGGTGAACACAGTAGTGAGTGGTGCACTGGATCGATTACATTATGAGAAAGACCCTTGTGTGAAATATGACATCGGTCGGAAGTTGTGGATCTACCTGCATCGAGACCGGAGTGAGGAAGAGTTTGGTATGTGAGGCCTTCAGTGTGCTGAGTAGATGGGAGGCATCTGCCTTTCAGTTCCATATCTGTTATTCTGTTTGTTGGCATTCAGTTAGGATAGGTTATGGAACAAGAATCCAGTCCATCAACAAGGCCTGGGTTATTTTGTTTTTGAGAAAGAATCTTGCTGTTTAGCCAGCTATGGCTGTGTGTGGAACTTGTTATATGGGCCCAGCTAGCTTTGAACTTGAGATGATCTACCTTTTTTTTTATTTTTTTATTTTTTTTTTGGTTTTTTGAGACAGGGTTTCTCTGTGTAGCCCTGGCTATCCTGGAACTCACTCTGTAGACCTACCTTTGTCATCCCAGTTCTGGGCTTACAGTTGTATAAATCATGACCAACTTTTTGTTTTGTTTTAAGATATAGTCTAAGCAGGGTGGCCTTGACTGTACTGTTTTCCTGCCTCAGTCTCCGAGGTGAGAGTGGTATTATAGCTTCTGCTTGGAGAGGCCTTGGTTTTTAACAAAGACCTTCTGATTTATCATGTCAGAGTCAGATTTCCTGAACTGTATAACATTCTTGTCTATAGAACGGATCCATCATGCTCAAGCAGCAGCAGCTAAAGCCAGAAAAGCTCTTCAACAAAAACCCAAGCCGCCTTCCAAGGTGGTAAGTTACCTCATATGAGCGTTTCCTTTAGAGATTTTGTGATGAGGCAGCTCAGCATAGATACTCAGCTTTCACCTGACCCAGTGCCTCAGGAGTCTTCTTTCATGGTGCGTGAGATAGATTTTTTTTTTCTTCTCTAGAAGTCTGGTAATAAGGAGGGCTCCGTGAAAGGCCTTAGTGGGCCTTCCGAGCAAAGCCAGATGAGCCTCAGTGACTCCAGCATGCCACCTACCCCAGTTACGCCTGTAACCCCCACCACACCAGCATTGCCCACCCCCATCTCACCTCCACCTGTGTCAGCAGTGAACAGAAGTGGCTCTACCACTGTCTCGGAGCCAGCCAAGTCTAGTTCAGGGTAAGCACCTTTGTTTCTTCGCTTGTTCTTTCCCTCCAAAGTCTTTTTGTATTTACATCCTGAGTTTTTGTTTTTTTTTCCTCTTGATTTTCCTCAGTGTTCTTCTGGTGTCCTCACCAACAATGCCACAGCTAGGAACGATGCTTTCCCCAACTTCCATCCAGACTCCACCCAGTTCTCAGACCACTGCTCGGGTTGTCAGCCATTCCAGCTCAGCAGGACTGCCCCCGGTTCGGGTGGTAGCCCAGCCCAGCCTTCCTGCTGTTTCCCAGCAGTCAGTAGGGCCAGCACAGCCACTACCCCAGATGCCAGCAGGACCACAGATTCGTGTGCCAGTCACTGCTACCCAAACCAAAGTAGTACCCCAGGTAAATGGATGATGCATGTCACTGGGATACAGGACCATGTGGACCTAGAGGTAGGCTCGTGAGTCAAAACAAACAGAGCTTGAAGGAGACCTGGGAATCACATATTGTTGGTGTTGACAATAATGCTCATTGAAATAATTCTTTTAATGTTCAAAGCTTCAAGGAAAATGTTCAAAGCTGGGAAGGTACTTTTAGGTACTCTGTTTTACATGTTGGAAACAAGACCTTCACTCTCAGACCAAGGCTCTCTTGAAGTGGAATGAGATTTCAAAGGTTGTGCTTCTAAGTTCCCACTGTGACTCAACAGAGTCCTGTCTTTGTCTCATTTTCCTTCCCTGTATGTACAACTGAAGACTCCCGTTTGTTTTTAGTATAAGGAAATGAAGTAGGATGATAAATGTAAAGCATTGAATCAAACATTGTACAAATATAGGAAGCACAGTGTCCATTCATGTAGGTCCCCTGCTTGCTTGGTTGGAAGCATTTTGGTGTCTAATTGGTCTCTTGACTTCACATCCTGAACTAGGCAGTTATGGCAACAGTTCCAGTCAAGGGGCAAACTGCAGCAGCTTCTGTGCAACGGCCTGGACCTGGGCAGACAGGGCTTACAGTGACGAATCTTCCTGCTGCAGTCAGCCCTGTGAGCAAGACAGCCATGAGTTCTCCTGGGAACTCTGCTCCAAGTGCCTCCACAACAGCCGTCATTCAGAATGTCACAGGACAGAACATCATCAAGCAGGTAGGTGAACTTGACTCTAAATGGTATCCTAAAGCTAAAGCAAATGACTGATGGTGTGGGATGTTAAATAGCTTGGGTGCTTGTGAGGAAGGATTTGTTACCTTTGACTCCTGGTTTGGAGATGTATCAGATGAGTACCCCACCCTTCAAAGGCAGAGCAACCTCTGTGTTCTTCTCTTTCCTTGTATTTCAACATTTGGTAGCGGAGGTTTGGGTTTATATTTCAGTGTCTCTGGGTTTATGCAGTTAGCTCCCATGGCATACTTCACTACGGGGTTTTCAGTTTGTCGTTTGTAAAGGTAAAGTGTATATTTTTTTCCTTCACTGTGAATATGCAAGTATGATCTTGGCACTTGTGAAGCCATTGAACAGTGGTGGCATGTACCTTTAGTCCCAGCACTTAGGAGGCAGAGGCAGGTGGATCTCTTGAGTTCGGGGCCAGCCTGGTCTACAGAGTGAGTTCCAGGACAGCCAGGGCTACACAGAGAAACCTTGTCTCAGGGTAAAAAAAAAAATTATGAAGCCAGTTGACATCTAGTACTAGAGCAGTCCTGTCATGTGCTTTACCCCACTGTGGTTTATAGATGTTAGCGGTCAGTCGTGGCATTGGGGTCGGTATTGTTATTAACACCATTTTGTAGAGGAAGATGTAGAGCCACAGGATGACAAAGTAACATTTCATTCAACAGTTACATGTTGGGGAACAGACTAAACCCTTTGTGGAGCTCATATATCACAGGAGAGGGAGATAATTATTATAATGGTCAGCATCAGATAATAAACCCTGGTGATTTGAGTGAAGATGGAAGATGAGTATCGTGTGTTATTTTAGCCATGATGATGGTAAGTGGCTTCTCTGAAGAGGTGAGATTTGAAGATGAATGAAGCTGCTGTGCCACATAATGGTGGCCTGGGGATAAAATACGGTCTGTGTAGACCTGCAGATAAGTTTCTTACATCAGAAACACTGTGGAGGAGTGTCATGCCAAGTCATTGAGGTTACAGTTTGTGGACAAGCAGTGCATTTGGGAAGGTTGACAGTGCTTACTTACATTATGCTGAGCTTTGATTCTGACTTAAATGTGATGGTGAGCCGCAGGCAGATTGTGGATACTGTTTGTAGTTAATCCCTAGCTACTGGACAGAGTGCACTTGGGAACAAGAATAAAACTATGTAGAGCAGTTTCAGCAGCCCGGGTGAGAGATAATAGAGGGCATTTGTCAGATGTGGTAAGAAGTGAATGTAGCTTGTGTGGTTTGCTGGTAGCTTGAATGTGAATCTGAAAAAGTCTTCCTGTGGGTTCTGGATGGAGTGGGTAGGTATAGTGTTATCATTTACAGGAAGGGGATAAAGTTGGGAGTGTGGACAATACGGGACACAGAGACTCCTGCAGATTGGGCATCATCTGGGTGAGCTATGGTACAAAGTATTGATGAGACTTACCAATCACTGTGTGCAGTTAAGGAGATGTGACTAGAACCATGGATTGTTAAAGAGAATGGCAGATGAGGGATCAGAAATGAACGAGTAATTTAAAAAGAAATTTTGCTGCTGAAAATAGCATTGGAGTGTTGTGTGAAGGTGAATCATGAAGCAATCATATTTGATGGTTGTTTTTGAATGGCCAGAGTCACTTGTACTTGTTTTCTGTGGCAGTGTCCAGTAGAATGGACACTGAGCAAAAGGCATTGAGTAGAACACAGGGTTAAGCTATTGTTTATTGGGTAGAACACAGGGGTAAGCTATTGTTTATTGGGCACTGTGAAGCTGGGGAGTCTGACTCCAGAACCCCTTCTTGGAGCTGGTGCACCACACTGTTGCTTAAAATAGGTGGGCTTGCTGTAAACAGATGGATTTAAGATACCAAAGGCTGGTGGGGAAGTAGGGAAGGACCGGCAGGTGTGTGTGCTGATAGTACTTGCCGCACAGTGATGGCTTCGTGATTGGTGGTTTTAGCCTAAGGGGAAAAAAAATTTCGCTAAGTTACATATGTATGTGTGTGTGTCTCTCTCTCTCTATATATAAATAAAATAAAATAATGTAGCTTGATATACTTTTAAGATATCCCAGTTTTTGTGGGGTGGGATAGTAGGTGCAGCTCAGTGGTGAGGCCCTACATTTAACATCCTTTGTGAGGGCATGTCTGCTTTATTAAACCTCATGTATTACCCATGCTGCTGCTGAATTTCAGCTCAATCTCTTCTTCCATTGCTTCCTAAAGCCAGGAAAAGACAGATAAGATTGACAACGTAATGATAGTTGAAGCTGGGTAAAGGTTATATGGCTTATTACATTTTTTGTTACTTTTGTTAGTGTTTATAATTTTTCAAAATAAAACATTAAAAATGCATGAAATGTATGCCCGTGAGTAGACATTTGCCTTATCCTGCCACGTGACCGGCCTCACACTGTGAGCCTCCTCTTTGTACTGTTTTCCCATCTAGGTGTCAATCACTGGGCAGCTTGGTGTGAAGCCCCAGACAGGCAACAGCATTCCACTCACAGCCACAAACTTTCGTATCCAGGGTAAAGATGTACTGCGCCTGCCACCTTCTTCCATCACCACAGATGCCAAGGGCCAGACAGTTTTGAGAATCACTCCAGACATGATGGCCACATTGGCCAAGTCTCAGGTTACCACAGTCAAACTGACTCAGGACCTCTTTGGGGCAGGAAGTGGCACTGCAGGCAAAGGCATCTCTGCTACCTTGCATGTTACTTCCAACCCTGTCCACGCAGCTGACAGCCCTGCCAAGGCCCCATCAGCCAGTGTTCCTTCATCAGCTCCAGCAGGTACTACCGTGGTCAAAGTAACTCCTGATCTCAAGCCAACAGAAACTTCGAATTCTGCTTTTCGTTTGATGCCAGCTCTTGGTGTGAGTGTGGCAGATCAGAAGGGAAAGAACACAGTGGCCTCTTCAGAAGCAAAACCCGCTGCCACAATCCGCATTGTGCAGGGCCTGGGAGTGATGCCTCCTAAAGCAGGCCAAACCATTACTGTTGCAGCACATGCAAAGCAAGGAGCCTCTGTTGCTGGTGGGTCTGGAACTGTCCATTCTTCAACGGTGTCCTTACCCAGTATAAATGCCACTGTGTCTAAGACTGTGGCTGTGGCTTCTGGGGCAACAAGCACCCCCATCAGCATCGGGACTGGAGCCCCCACTGTGCGACAGGTTCCTGTTAACACTACAGTTGTGTCCACATCCCAGTCTGTGAGTAATGTTGATGCTAAAGATTTTAGCCCTCTGCTCAAGAAACTATTTTCTGGGAGGAGACAGGTGTCTTAGTTGGGGGCTCTGTTGCTGAGATGAAACACCATGACCAAAAGCAAGTTGGGAAGGGCAGGGTTTATTTTATTTGGCTTGCACTCCCATGTTGCTATTCATAATTGAAGGAAGCCGGGACAGGAATTCAAACAGGACAGGACCCTAGAGGCCTCGGAGGGATGCTGCTTACTGGCTTGTGTAACCTGCTTTCTTTAGAACCCAGAATTACCACCAGCTCAGGGATGGAACCATCCAAAATGGGCTGGGGCCTCCCCACCAATAACTAAGACAGTGTTTTACAGCTGGATCTTTGGAGGCATTTTCCTCAGAGAGGTTCTCTCTTTTCAGATGACGCTTAGTTTGTGTTAAGTTGGTATAAAACGAGGCAGGACAACAGGGTTTTGCTGCATAGCCCAGGCTGGCTTAGAATTTGCTGTGTGTCTAAGCTGGCCTTGGCTCTTGCTCCTTATTCATTGCTCTTCCTGTCTCAGCCCATCCAGTGTTGGGATTGCAGGCATTGCTAAGGCCAGCCGGGAAAGTTGTCTAGGCTCAGCCCCTGTCCCTTAGGAGACTGAGAACTGTCTGTATCATTCCATCTGACTTACAGATTTAGGCTGTTTTTGGAATGCAGTTTACAAAAGTGTAACATATATATATACATCCAAACAGATAGAAAGAACCAGGTGGTGAGGGTGCACACCTTTAATCCCAGCATGTGGGAGGCTGAGACAGGTGGATCTCTGAGTCTGAGGCCAGCCTGGTCTACTGAATTAGTTTCAGGACAGCCAAAGATGCACAGAGAAAGCCCTGTCTTGACGTCCTCACCCTCACCCTCTACCCCTCCCCCCAAATAAAATGAACAATATCAGAGTGTAGGGTAAAGTACAAATTTTCCTTTACCTTCTGGTGTTCTGTTCTTACAAGGGCTAATGAAGAATGTATTTACCCTTTCAGACCTTTTCCTGAGCATTCCATGTAGATACATGTAGTTAAGAATGGCTCGGGTGTCTTTGTAGGCCATATTCAGATATTGACCATGTCCTTTTTAGTGATGTAGTAGTACCTCAGCCTCTATTGAGGGGTCTGTTCCCACTGCTGTTAGTGCCACAGCAGTGGTCTCCTGCAAGGGTTTAAGATACATGTATTGAAAGTTTTGACACTCTAATTACTGTGCTGCCAAAACACCTGTCAGCTGCATATTGTTATGTGCATAGGAAGTATCTTCTTCCAGTTTGGAATTTGGGGGTGTCACTCGGTGGTGTGGTTGCCTAGTAGGCTCAAGGCTTTGGCTTTTAGCCATACCACTGCAGGGAAAAATATTTTCCTTTGATCTTATCTTAGATTTGGTTTTGTTTTGTTTTCTTTCTGGTGATTTTGCTATGTTCCTGGCTGACCTGAGCTTTACGTAGATCAGACCACCTTAGCTTCCTGAGTTCTAGGATTTTCACTGAGCCCAGTTTGCTCTCTTACCTCTTAACCCTGTATTTGGCATTCTCTGATTACTTTTATCAGTATTTTCTTTACTACTTTAAAGGTTTTGTATGTGTACCTTATTTATATTAACCTTCATTACTAACCAAACATCAGAAACTAGGTACCTAAGGGTATAGTGGCTCGCTCTTTCCTCCAGCACCCTGGGCTAGGCTGTTGGACTTCTGCACTCCCACATGTACACGCTCTCTCTGAGTCTCTTGGACCTTACTAACTTTGGGGTTACAGATTTTTTTCTTTTTCCTTCACTTGGCCAAGTTTGTTATTAGTGTCCCCTAACTAACCTTCCTTATCTCTGGAGACACGTGACTTGTTTTTATCAGATTATCCTGCTGCCTGCCCAGGTAAGGCTGTGTTCCACTGGGGTGCTCTCAATTTTCTCTTTAACACTAGAGGTCCTCTGTCCTTCCTCACTGTATCATTGCTGAGTGTCCAGTACTATATCTTGTGTGATGGACACCCAGACAAATAGGATTCACCAATCCAAGTGGCTCAGGATCTGGAACTGCTGAGTGAGCACACACTTTGTGGTTCCAGTACAGAGTTGTTTGTTTCCGTGATAAATGCAAAATGAGAAGTCACATAAGGAGGAAGTGGGTCGTTTCAGTTGACTTATTTCTCATAAATTGAGCTAATACTTTTTGTAAGAAATATAACTAGTCAGGGGTCTCCATGGTGAGTCTATCAGATGACTGTGAATGAGGTGATGTCACAGTCGTCTAAATTTTTTTGTTGAAGTAGTAGAATCACTTAATTTTTCTGTGAGGTCAGCCTCCTCCTCACACTGGAACCAGATATAGACATTGCAATAAAGAAAAGCAGTAGACCAGTATCCTTCATGAATCTAGATAGAAAAAAGTTCATACAAATCCAGCAGTATATAGACCCAGAGGACCCAGCATCCCCATAGTGGCTCATGACCATTTATAACTAAAGTTCCAGTAGATTCAGTGGCTCTTGTGGCTTTCACTGGCATTAGGCACATGTGTCGAGCACTTAAAGACTTACACATAAAATACATCTAAAAAAATAATGTTTAAGAATTAAGATGGTCTAACATGTAATAAAGACACATGCTCCACTATGCTCATAGCAGCCATATTTATAATAGCCAGAAGCTGGAAACAACCCAGATGTCCCTCAACAGAGGAATGGATACAGAAAATATGGTACATTTACATAACGGAATACTACACAGCTATTAAAAAACAAATGATTTCATGAAATTTGCAGGCAAATGGATGGAACTTGAAAATATCATCCTGAGCGAGGTAACTCAGTCACAAAAGTATGAACATGGTATATACTCACAAGTGTCTATTAGCCCAAAAGTTCAGAATACCCAAGATTCATTTCACTGCAACCGTTGCCCTGAGTGAGGTCCCAGATGGAGGAGTTGGAGAAGGGACTGAAGGAGCTGAGGGAGTTTGCAGCTCCATGGAGGGAACAACAGGGTCAACGGTTCTGACCCCCTGGTGCTCTTGGAGATTGGACCACCAACCAAAGAATGCAGGTGGAGGGACCCATTGTGCTGGCCATCAGGAAGAGGAGAGGCCCTTTGGCCTGAGAGTGTTGGATGCCCCAGTAGAGGGGAATGCCAAGGAGGGAAGATGGGAGTGGGTGAGTGGTTGGGGGAATACCCTCCTAGACGCAGGAGGAGGGGGAGGGGATGGGGGGGTCTCCAATGGGGAGACCTTTGAAATGTAAGTAAAGTATATCTATATCTCTATATCTATCTCTATATCTATGTCTATATCTATCTCTATCTCTATAAAAATGAACTATTAAGGAAAAAAGAATCACGCTCTTGTCAGATTACACTGCTGTGACAGATCCTGTCAAACAACTTAAGGAGATGAATTCAGGTCATGGTCACAGAGGTTTCAGCCCCAGACTTTCGCTCTGTTGATTGTGGGCCAGTGATGAGGCAGAGAATGATAGTAGTAGGAGCACATCTCAGAGGCTACTCAGCTCCTGAGAGGAAGAAGCATCCACTGAGGCAGCAACCGAGGGATCAAGCTAGCCACCAGGATCACACTCCTGGCTACTTCCTCCAGCTAGGCCTCACCTTTCCTGAAAGTGTCTTCAGGTTAGTCTTACCAGCAGTCAGTATAAGAGCCAGTGGGGACATTTCATATTAAAACTCTTGCACCCTTTGTCCCCAAAGGCTTCTAGTTACACACATAACACAAAATAGAGATTCCAGCATTGTTTAAAAGTCCCAAGGCTGTTAGCTGAGTGTGGTGCATGCCTATATATAGTTCTAGCACTGGAGAAGCTGAGGCAGGAACACTGAATTGAGGGCAACACACACACACACACACACACACACCCACATACCCACACCAAGTCCCGTTCCCCCCAGCTCTAAGTCTAAAAGTCCCTCTGAGCCTTAAGGCAACCTAGAAGCTTGAGTCCCTCATGACAGACAGTCGCTGCTCTTTAGGGAGTGGAACAGGTGATATATAACTTGTTATAAGCCAGTTTATTGGAGCTGCTTGGGTTCTGTTTGCAGGAATATTGGGACCCTTGGGGGAATGAGGTTGGAGGTGTCTGTAGTGCTCTTGCTGCTTCTCTGTAGACACTAGCTGTTTTGCTGCATCTCCTTTCCCACAAAGCTTATTGTTTCCTTTGTAGGGGAAGCTGCCTACCAGAATCACAGTTCCTCTCTCTGTGATTAGCCAGCCAATGAAGGGCAAGAGTGTGGTCACAGCCCCCATCATCAAAGGCAACCTTGGAGCCAAGTGAGTGCTGTTTGTAGACTAGCAAACGCAGTTGTTACAGAATGGGAAGGTGGTTGGCACCCTGTGTTTCATTCAGTAATACACATTGAGTCCCCAGTACTGTTTTGGATGCAGTGATTAAGACACAAAAAGAGCCATTGTGAACCCAGCTTATATTGTAAAGTAGGGGGAGGAATCTGACACGGGTAATAAAGCAGTAATCTACTGAGTGGTAGAAAACGAGGAGGATGCAGGATGCTGGCTTGTGATGTGTAAGGGATCCTCCCTATATTTGAGGCCAAGCTTAAGATAGTTTGGTGAGTGTTGGTTTTCTCTGGCTCTCACTTAAACAGGAATAAAGGATTCATGCAGTCATTCTGGCATTCCTAATCATGATAAAACTGTTTTGGGTTGTGGGGTGGCCTTTTCTTTCCTAAGAGACAGGCATCTTACTGGGTTGCTGAGGCCGGCTCAACCTGTACTCTCTGTGATACTCATGAGTTCTTGTCTTGCCGGGGATACATGCTTCCTGGTAGTGCCTGACTCTTCCTGGGCTGAGTATAGAGTTTAGGGCATTTTATCCACTACTCTGGAGTTTCCTGCCATGGAAGGTTAAAAGAAATAATCCTAGTATGAGATTGCATTTCAACCCGGAAGATTTTTACTGGGCATCAGGCCTTTTCATTGTCCTTCATGAGCAGCCTCAGTGTGAGCCTGAGCAGTGTGGTCATCCTTACCTCTGTTTCCCTTTTACAGTCTCAGTGGGCTGGGCCGAAACATCATCCTCACAACCATGCCTGCAGGTACTAAGCTCATTGCTGGCAATAAGCCAGTAAGCTTCCTCACTGCCCAGCAGTTGCAGCAGCTTCAGCAACAAGGTCAGGCTACACAGGTAAAGTCGAATGCAGACCGTTGACCAGCTCGGGCTTGTCTGTTTTCTTTTCTTGAATTGATGAACACTGCAGTCCACTAATCAGACCTTTCTTTGTAAGCAGGTGCGCATCCAGACCGTCCCAGCATCCCATCTGCAACAGGGCACAGCTTCTGGCTCCTCCAAAGCAGTGTCCACTGTTGTTGTGACCACAGCTCCATCTCCTAAACAAGCACCTGAGCAACAGTGACTGAGAAGAAAAGCGGCTTCTCTTAAGAGACCAGGCCCCGTGTATCTCGGCTGACAGAAAGGGAACAGGGAGGCTGCATCGTTCTTCTGAGCTGTCCTGCTTGAGGCAGGGTGGTGGAGAGTGATGGCAACTGTGGCCTAGAATCTGCTGCCATACTCCAGAGTGAAGCCCCGACAGGGTCCCTTTTTAGGGTTCCAGGGATGATCTGTCCAGTGCAGGAAGAAAGACCATCAGAGTCTTGGGAGGTCACAGTCACACAAGCCAGGGTTACCTCCTGGGTGTTGGATGCCTAGGGAGCAGGCCCACCAGTTGGTGAGTGGGCCGGTAGGGAATAATCTTCATTCTATGTGAGGATTTTACTTTTTAGTTTCTGATCCTCTTGGTGACTTGTTGAGATGTGAGTTTTGTGTCCAGAAAATTTTTGTGTAACTTATTTTTTTAAAGAACCTACTATACATCTTTTATCAAATAGAAACCTGGGCTTTAGTGCCCCTAAACTGATCACTTACCCCTTCAACCAGAATGAGAGCATAGCAAGAGTCTTGATAGGTTGGTGGCTTACTTAATAATGGAGAGGTTATATAGTAAGAAAATGTAGGCCCTGAAGTAGCGTGGGCCCCTCAAGGGGGACTAGTTCAGCACCGTACACTAAATGTGGGTGCTGGACCTTGGTTGTCCCTGTGTTTTCTCTTGTGGGCATTGTCCTTGACAAGCCTGTCCACATGGAGGTTCAGAGTTGTTGGATAGGAGAATAGGGGAAGCCCTGCAAGGCTGCTCTCAGTGCACTCAGCCCACATATTGCACATCCTCCTTGCTGTAGAACAGCCATTGCAAACCAGACCCTTGGAGCTGGCCACCTGATTGGAACGTAGAAGAAATGGTGGAGGTGGGGTCGGGTAGGCACTGCCTGGCAGTGCCAGCTTGAGGAGAAATGAGTGTGATGGTTTTTATTCCTGGCCATTTTACACTTCTCAGCCACCAGCAGCCACAGACAGAGCTCAGAAAGGTACTTTAAAAAGTCCAAGTACTTAATGTACTGATTGTATCTTACGTGTCTTGCTGTGGTGCAGGGGTGGGTGTGAAAACCTTTCTTCAGGGATAGGGCTTCCCTGTCTCTTTGTGAAAGTATCCAAATTATTAAAATTGTATCTTTAATTTCTGGGCCTCTAACCATTGTCTTTTAAATAACTAGGGGGCATGTAGAATGGAATGGCTGTTTTTAAGTGGGGGGAGGTGCGTTGAAACTGGTTCACTTGGCAAGTTGCTGAGAAACAGAAAAGGGTTAAAGTAGTTTTGGCTATAGAGTGGCTTTAAGTTGCGTTTGAATCTTAGAGCAATTTTGCCAGATATAACTGGCATCCCTCTTTAATGGTGAGAAGATACAAGTTTGAGGGAGAATTAGGGAAAACCAAGATGAATGCCTGTCTTAGAATTCTAAGTCAATCCTTGTGCGGAAGGTAAAACTCAGTGGTGAGAGAAAGTGCAAGCTAGCTATGGCAGGCATGGGTTGGATTCCCAGCACCCCTAAAAATGAGATGGTAGAGTCACATGGGCCTATAATATAATGCTTGCCACTCAAGAAAATTAAGACTTCAGACTCATGCTCAGTTCATGTCAGCTGGCTAGAGACCCACCTGGGTACTATGTTAGAGCCTGTCTCAGAACTGTAAAAAGAAGTTAGAGCCTTCCTAAGTCATATTCCCTTTGTGGTGAGCTCTTTCCCAACATATTTTTCTCGATTCTTTGGGAATTTCACATCATGTACCCTAATCACGCTTCAATGTCTGTTCCCCCATCCTTGTGACCAACCTGCTCCCCCACCCAAATAAAATAAGATAGAACCCCCCCCCCCCAAATAAAATAGAAAACAAGTCCAGTTTGTGTTGTCCACATACTTACTGGATCGTGGTCAAACCCCCAGTGGCCCGCGCCCTCAGAACTGCGTCTCTCCCTTCCCACACTCCCACCATTAACTGTGGAGAGCCACAGTGCAGCATGCCCATCACATTCCTTGAGAGTTCTCCTGAATGGTTTCCTGTTCAGGCTGTCACCCTTTTGTGGCAGGTAGGGACTGGGGGATGGATTGTCACAGGAGTCTTCCATGTCTCCCTTTCAACTGTATCTTTACAGTCATTGATACCACTGTAAAAGCAGCTTCCCTGCCTTTTACAGTCAGCTGGAGCACGGATCATGGGCCACATGGCCTTTGGTGACATGTGCTGTACTCTTATGGAAAACTTGCTGGGATTCGTTCTGGTGAAACGTGAAAGTAGATTAGGGTAGCGAGCCTAGCTCTCAAACCACAGGAGACAGGATTGCACTCTTGATGGGTGCCTGAGGACTAGCATCAGGACTGACTGACTGACTGACCGACCATAGTGGGGAATAAGAGCTGACGTGAGCGTTATGTTTTTGGTTACACTTCACACAGAAAACGATGTTTCTAGACAGCAATAAGAGAAAGGAGGCGACATTCTCTCAGACACTTAAACCATTGGCTAAACCTCTTCTGTTTTTACTTAGCAAATCCCATAAAAGTAACTCATATTTAGTTTCAGGTTTATCCCAAGCTTTTATGTACTAGATCACCTGACTGCCTGTACATGTATGTCGGATATGTGTATCCTAGAGAGCACAGATGTAAAATACAGGTCTATTTTGAGATGCCAGTTTGTGGGGTTGACTCCCCCAGAAAAGTCTAGCTTGGGTACTTTTTTGTTGGAATAGTAAAGATTAGATATCTCTTACTAGAGTTGCCTACAGCAATAGCCACTAGTGTATTAACATGTGTTCTGTCTTCATACGTAGACCTCAGAAAGTTCCAGGCAGTCATTTGTCCTTTGAGATTAGTCAGTAGATTGGTAAAATAATTCAGACTATGTGTCCAAGACAAGATGTAGTGAAAAGCATTCTGGTTGGCTTGTACTTTTAAGATTTACTTTTATCTAGTTGTATCTGCATATTTGTATGCATATATCTATATCATGTATGCACACATATACTTATTTATGTGCAGGGGCTGGTGGAAGCCAGAAGAGGTTGTCTAGATGTAGGTGTTGGTAACTGAACTCTGGTCCTCTGGCAGAGCAGGAAGTACCATCTCTCCAGCCCCATAGCTTGTACTTTAAGGATGTTTTGCTAGGGTTGGTTATTCAATGAAGGTATCCAAAACCACTGGTTAGTGATACAAAAATAATTCTTTTAAATTTTTTACAGGACTGCTTATTTTATGTATACAAGTACGCTGTTGCTGTCTTCAAACACACCAGAAGAGGGCATCAGATCCCATTACAGATGGTTGTGAGCTACCATGTGGTTGCTGGGAATTGAACTCAGGACCTCTGGAAGAGCAGTCAGTAGTGTTCTTAACTGCTGAGCCATCTCTCCACAAAAATAAATTTTAATGTTTTATATTTAATAATTGTCAGTCCCTCAAAAATACTGTTTCTCTGTTTTGCCAATATAAAAAAAATCTCAAGTGTATCTTTGCATCTTTTATTATGAAAATAAAACCAGAAATAGGTTCCTTTTCCAACTTGGACTTAAGGAAAGAACAAATTTTGTATTGTTGCTGATGAATGGGGCTTCTAGCATTTGTTTTGAGTTTGGGTTCCAGCTCAGCTGGCAAGCCAAGGGGACCTGTGAGAAGGGAGTGCAGGAGTTCTCTAATACCTAGTATTTGCAGATTCTTAATCCCTGTATGCGACTTTCTACAGGGCCAGCTAGCTAACCTTTCGTGAAAGTTTAGTATTTCCTCCAAAGAATCTGAAGGACTTTCTGTTTGTGGGTGTTTGTGAAGGAACAGGGTGTGGATTATGAGAAAGACACCAGGCTTCCAAGTCACAGTGATGATTGGTTTTTCTACTTTGTAGTTGTTTGATCTTATGCTGACCAGCATCAGAGGACTTCATTCGTATGCTTAAATTACAGGGAATGGTGACAGTTCATTGAGACAGGTGTCCCAGCATCACAGGAAGTTGTACAAGCGAAAGGTGTTACTTGGTCTTGAAGACCCTTCAGATTCAGTCAGCACAGAAGCCTCTTCTCACTGGAACTAAGTGTGTGTTTAGTTTCCCATGTTCTTGTGTGGCTTTGTATACACTACTCTCTAAGTTGGGTATACCTTCTCTAAAGGGCCAGCTCTCCATTTCTCCCGTTCCTCTGTGGTATGTGTGTATTTTTTTTTTTTTTTTTTAGATTCGTTTTAATTTTATGCATGTGTGCTTTTTGCCTGCATGTATGTGCACCACGTTTGCCCCTGATCCCTGTGGAGGTCAGAAGAGAATAACGGATACCCAGGAACAGCAGTTAGAGACAGTAGTGAGCTGCCACGCTTGGGGAGTCAATCCTGGGTCCTCTGGAAAAGTAGGTGCTCTTATCAGTCCCTGCACTTTGTTTGCTTTTGGTTTTGTTTTTTTTTTTTTTTTGAGACAAGGTTTCAAAAAACTGGCTGTTCTGATAGTTAATTTGTAGGTCACACTGGCCCTGAGCTCGCATCATTTGCCTCTGCTTCCCAAGTGCTGGGGTTACAGGCATGTGCTGCCACACCTGGCTTGCCCCTGCACTGTTTGTACCAGGTGCCCATCACACTGCCTGTGATAGCCTCTGGGGTTCTCTTACACTGTCAGTGCCTTGATGGACATCTCATTAATTCTTGCACACATTTCAGTGCTAGGGCAAAGTGGATGTTTAATAAATACCTGTTGAGGAAAGTTATAAAAACCAAACCTCACAAAAGAAAGCCTGTGCAGGACCAACAATAGAGCATCAAGCCTGTGTTAAGAATTCAAAATTGCTATATTTTGGTTTTAGCCGTTTTAAAATTGGAAGCTTTTCATAACCTGATTTTTTCCCCCTATATCTAGGAGGCACAGACTTGCTGTATAATGCTCCTCAATAGGATAATGTTGAGGAATCAGCAGAATTTCAGTTCTCAGCTGAGCTATGAGCTAGCTACTTGATTTAAGGAAATTATCTTTCACCTAATTTTATCTCTGCTCAAGGCTAAAATACAGTAATCTGGTATGACTGATTAGAGAATATTTTAAAAAATAATACTGAAAATACCAAAGCTCGTGAGTTGCTTTTTTTATTTAAAATCTGTTAGAATCTTGGCTCTGAATTGAAGACAAGAAGCTGTCATCATCCAGTACTTTTCTGAGAAGAAAGTACCTGGCTTGATTAAGAGAAGAGGGGCAAGTTATCAGAAGCAGCATGTGATGTCCGTCCGGCTTGCTTCATTCACGTGGTCACTTCCTCGTGTAGGTATTCAGAGTCTTAAAGTCATGCCTCTGCAAGGACGGGCCTGCTCCTGGATGGTATTCATTTTTCAGTGTGGATGGTGTTACTCTTATACAGATTTTAAGTTAAACTAGTCTTAAATATTCCAATAACACGGAGCATAAAAACCACTCGAGGTCTCACTTCTTGTATTTGGGCCTCTGGCTTTGTGTTAGATGAGGCAGGTAGCATATGGAGCCCTAGGAGCACATAAGGTAAGCCTTAGAGTACGGAGGACAAGCTGTAGCCTTTCCAGCTATTGCTTAGAGGGATGTGCGGTCTCCACTCCCCCAAGCCTGATGTCACTCCTCATCTGAGCCACTTAAGAGGGCTGACTGGTAAGTGTGGTCAGATTTCAGCTTCTGAATCCCGATGATTTCTCCTTCTGCATGTCTCTTCACCCTAGTCAGAAAGCTGTAGTAGACATACCACAAGAACCATTAGAATAGCCATGGAAGTCTTCACTCAAGAACTCCAGGATGTAAAGAATGGCAGAGCCTTTTCCAGGTGTCTATTAAACAGGGATACAAAGTCTACATATCTGGCTTCTCAGTGTTCTGTTGACAGTAGGAGGACTTAGTAGTAACTCAAATATTCTTGAGACCAGATTCAGGTCTCTTGCCATCTAGCTGTTTTACAGATCAGAAAGTAGAGCTAGAAGAAACTCTTGTTTCTTTGGTCACGGGGCGGGGGGGGGGGATTCCTTTCTGGGTGAAGTATATCTGCTTTGGCTGTAGGGAAGTGATGGGCTAGGAGTGGGAGGCAAGGGCAGCTTCCACAGACACAGACTTCTGTAATAACACATGCCAAATTTCAGCTTTCCTTTCCATTTACTAGTTGGTAAAATTATTTAGCCTTTTGAAGCTTTGTTTCCCCATTTGTTAAAACCGTCACCAGCAACAAAACCGGTACATAGTACAGCAACGAGGGTCAGAGAGGTCAGTGTGTGTCTTAAGTTTTCTGTGTTGCCTGGGACAGTGAGTGCAGGGGGTTAATAGTTCTTGCATCTCTTATCATGCTCAGAGGTCCTTAGAAAGCATTTTCTGCTCTGGTATGTATTTTGATATCTGTATATTTAGGAAGTAAGGAAAACAAGTCTTGAGATGGGTGATGGGATCACCAAACAGGTGACAGTAGGGACTTCAGCCCAGACTGATTTCTGCTTTGAGGATTTATTTCCCTATCATTCACTAGCTTAGAGTCTTTTAGAACTGCACTTGAAACAGGTTTGCTATGACCCAGTCAGGCAGTTTAACTTAGCCTTAGACTCACTGGCAAGTAAGACTTGTAGTAACTTCCCTACAAATGAATAATACTTTGTGTGAAGAATAGTTTAGTGACGTTGGCAGTCATTAAGTAATAGAAGTTAACCTCCTTAGGGGACCAGTTAGGGGGAGAGAACTTGTACAAAATGTGTTTCAAACATACCAGTAAACAATGAAGTAGTTGATGGCCATGATGCAAATAGCAACTGAATAGTGCCAGCAGAAGCACATGGTGATGAACATGATGTTGTCCATATCCTTCTGGTCCCATTCTGGTGTTCCAAATGGTGGGAACAGGACAAATCCAATCTGGAGGAATAGAGGAAGATTTTCTAGTAGGTTGTCTGAGAAGTAACTAGTTGTCTTCACGGCCAGCAGTATGTTGTACAATGTCTCACAGTTCCTACAATTCAGTTACACCTAAAGGCCTATTCACACAGCAAAGTTGTTCTTAGTTCAGTTTAGTTGTTGTATAGGCTGATTGAGAATTAGCTAAACTTTAGGACTTCCATTTCGTATGAGTAACTTAGTAAATACAGGTATATAGCCAGTATACTTGCAAGCTATTAGTGGAGAAAAGTTTCATAGGTCAAGGAATGGTGTAGAGATAAAAAGGTCGTTCAGACAGACAAGACCCCTCAACTGATGTTCCAGACAGACTTTCCCCCCTCCCCAGGATGTATTTGCTGCATTTTCAGGCAACAAGCCACTTTCAGAATTTCTCTTAGACATCTCCAAGGAGCTTTTCAACCCAGACCATATGAGTGTGGATAATCACCTGCCAGAACCAGGTCCCCTGCAAAATAAGGAGACTGGTTCGGAAAAGCTCCAGCACAATGTTATCCCGAAGGAAAACCTCCAGAGAGATACTGATAGCCCCTCCAAACAAACCGACCAGTAGGAGCGAGTGGATGTGCTGGTCCAGGGGAGGTCGGTCGCGAACGTGAAAATAGAAGAGTAAACCTGTGAACCAATGGCAGCCGTCAGAAACCTGCTTAAGAACATTCATTCTGGCCCTTCCCAATTACTGGCAATGTTTTCCCTTTATGTGTCTCAAATCGATTGAAGATTCTTCAGCATTTTGCTGCCATGACATCACTGGCAGCAAGCACTTGCAGACTGTTGGTTTTGTGGGTCTGTTGAGAATATAAATGAATGTGTCTGTCTGCAGATTCCATTGGAGGGCAAGACAGCGGGTGTAGTATTTTAGCCATGGTGCTGGTCTGTAAGAAATTGAGTGAGCATACCTACACACATGGGCGTGCACACACGCGCCCTTGTGCACGCACACACGCACACATTTTTAGGTGGGACCTCAAACTTTCTTAGCTTCATTATGGAACATACTATCTAGACTACCCAGAGCATAGGCTTTGGAAGTCTTGAGAATTGGACTTCTGAGGAAGGTTTTTTTTTTTTTTTTTTTTTTTTTGGTTTTTCAGGACAGAGTTTCTCTGGGTAGCCCTGGCTGTCCTGGAACTCACTCTGTAGACCAGGCTTGCCTCGAACTCAGAAATCTGCCTGCATCTGCCTCCCGAGTGCTGGGATTAAAGGCGTGCACCACCACTGCCCGGCTTCTGAGGAAGGTCTTTATATGTTAGTGTTTCTTGTCTTTTAAGTTTTGATCTCTCATAAGATCAACTTTTCTATCTTTCTTTCCCTTTCTCCAGCCAAGTACCTTCAATGAATACGGCTATAGCCAAAACCACTCTGTCTAACCCCAGAGGCACAATGTTGAAGTAAAGGTAGGTGAGCATGTCCATGATTCCCGAGATCCCAAAGAATAGGTACATAGTGCTGTGTTGCCAGTTCATTAGCTTGGTCCATTGATTTTCATGGTAGAGGTGCAGGTGAGGTCCATCTGGAACAAACTGCTCTGCCAGGATTCCTGCCAGGAAGTAAAAGTGAAACCTGAGGTGGGAGAGGTGGCAATGGCAAACATGAAATAGCAAAGGTTGTCGGGAGATAGGGACCGGGTCCAGGGATGGATGACAGCTGCCTGCAGTTAGCGGGCCGACTTGAACACTACTTCCATACAGAATTTTTCTTTGAAGCTTATGGAAGCAGCTGTCCTGGATGCTCCTTTAGGGGTTGAGGATGGGGCAAAAGCACTGATGGCAGTGGAACATACTGGTCTCCAAGGACTCTGCCCCACAGCGGAGATAAGCAGAGCATTTTTCCCTCACCTGCTGGTGTGGCTGAGACACTCCTGGGTATGTGTTGGGGCTGCCATTGAGTGGGTACCCTCCCTCAGCACAGATTTCTTTAAAACACTGGTGAACATGAGGTCTCACACTATGGCCATGGTGTCTAAAAAGAGACAAAAATGAGGCCAGACTGAGGAAGCTGTGCCTTTCAGGTAGCTCATGGATCTTGTCACTTTCTCGTTTTGCTTTGTTTAGTTTTTGCTTTTTGAGATAACGTCACTATTAAGCCCAGGCTAGCTTTAAACTCTGTCCTTTTGACTCTGGGATTACAAGACTGTACCATGCGTGGCTTTTGTCCCTTCTACTTTTTATCTCGTTTGAAAGGCAGATTTGCCTTTATGCTCAGTACCTAAAATATTTTGGGGGGGATCCTGGAAGTCATCCAAATTTGCATTCACTTATAAGGGATCAGGAAGTTTGTGGAATGATCCAGAAGAAGTGCTACTGATACTAGTATGGAAGCCCCGTGAAGTGGGGATTATGTGTTCTTCATACAGTTTTCTAGTTCTCAGAACACTGAGTGGCTGGGGTCTGGGAGAGATGTACTGAACCAGCACAAGAGAGGTACTGAACAATGTCACATTGACCCAGCCAGGATGGCAAATATATTAGTTTTTTTGTTTTTGTTTTTGTTTTTAAAGGCAGTATCTCCTTACCACCAAGTCATATGGTGCTCATGAGCTCCACAAAGAGCTATCTGGTGCATGCAGGAAGTCTTGGCTGAATCTGGCAGGTGTTTAAGTCTTGCTTTCTGGAGGGTTTAATATCACTGCTTCACACCCAGACAGGGGTAGGCCAAGGACAAGTGGCAGGCAACCTGAGAGTGAGCTCCCTCTGTGATCTCAGAAGATGGTTCCAGGAGGAGCTCACTGCCAGTCCCTGATGCGCTGCTGCAGTAAGCAGTGGGGGACTTGGTGAGAAGGAGGTAGGGCTAAAATCCCTCAGAGTCCCACTGAGGGCTTTCTGTTGCCTGCCTTGTTGGCGTCCCTGTGGGTACCCCTCCTGGTAATGCTTGAGATTTTTTGTGTGGAGGATATGCCAATGAGTGGTCGTTAATTACCCTGAGATCTAGATTAAGACTATTTGGGGAACAGCAATCTAATTTAAACCATGCCCTATTTAGAACTTTGAATAGCTTTAAACAAAACAAAACAAACAAACCATCCTTATTTGCATTTTTGTTTTTCATTTTTCTTTTTGGTTTTTCTTTTTCCTTCTTTTTTTTTTTCTGAGACAGGGTTTCTCTGTGTAGCCCTGGCTGTCCTGGAACTCCCTCTGGCCTCTGCCTCCCAAGTGCTGGGATTAAAGCACCATGCGCCACCACTGCCCGGCTGCATTTTTGTTTTTCACATAGTATTTGTTCTGTTCTTACAACTTCACTGGGTGAAACTAGTTTACTTGGTAGTTATTCATAGTGTATACAATCAAAGGGCCTATTAACTATTAATGTAAGGCTTTGTACACATGAATATTAGAATAAAATAGACTCGCAGTCATTTAAGACCTTGTCCTATTACCTCTGCTAGTAAGACATCTATTTCGCAGGATCGGGGGGGGGGGGGTAGGTTCTGGGTGTGAAGAGGAGATACCATAGACAAAATGACCCCTGTTCTTACCAATGATGGCAAACAGAGTCTTTATTGCACCTTCAATGATCTCAATGCGCTGTTGCTGATAGCTCAGTCTGTTCTTCTTCAAGCCCTTTTGATGAAAGTACTTCAGTGGGTACTTCACTGACCACCACAGCCCAAATGCTAGAAAAAAGCTCCCTGGGAGAGCATGGCCCTTGAAGTTTGCCATCAGTGCTCCAGGATGCCTAAAAGATGAGGACTATTGTTAGGTGACTGAATGATGGCCGCATATATAGGTGTGTGCGCGCGCGTGCGCGGTGTGTGTGTGTGTGTGTGTGTGTGCGCGCGCGTGCGCGTGCGCGCGCTTGCGGAAAGAGACAGACAGGCAGCAGCGGGTATGTGTGTGGAGACCGGAGGACAACCTCAGGTATTACTTCTGAGGGATACTATCCACCTTCTCTTAACATGGGGCTTCTCACTGGCCTGGAGCCCACTAAATATGCTCTGCTGCTGGCCTGCCAGTGAGCCATATGAATCTGTCTCCCTAGCACTGTGATCACAGGGTTACACAACACACCCAGCCGTTTTACATGATAGAAAGTAAGTCTTTCCATTCTATACATATTTTGAACCAGGCATAGTGGTGCACTGTATGCTTGTAATCCTAGCACTTAAGAGGTGGAAGCCAGAGGATCAGGAGTTCAAGGTCATCCTCACCTTTTTAGTAAAGGAAAGGCCAACCTAGGCTACACGAAACCCTGCCTCAAAAACGCCATCCCTTCCACATTTTGGCAAGAAGCAGAATTAATTCCAAATCATAACCATCAAGGATCAAGTCGTTTTATGTGAGAAGCCTTTAAATCACTATATTATTGGCTGCCAGGTAATTTAGGAGTGGGGATAAAACTGCTGACCCCGGGGCTATATAAAATAAATAAAATTGGCATGGAGAAGTGGAGGCCAGGCAAGTATTGATTCAGTGCAAAAATATCTTCTTAGGCACAGATGAGGAGAGAAATAGAGAAAAGAAAGTTTACTATGTAGTCATTTTTAAAATCTTGTTATTGATTCTTTGTGAATCCCACCCACCTCCTCGTCCCTTTGTTTCTGCACCCTTACAACCCCTTCCCCTCCCCAAAAGGAAAAAAAAAAAGAGAGAGAGAGAGAACAAAAATCTCATCATGGAAACTGTAGTGTGTCGCACAACCTATTTTTTCAAACACCTTTACTTGCAAATGTTCATTGCAATGAGACATTGGTTCAAGGCCTCTGGCTTCTGCTGCACTACCAATACCAGATCTTCACCAGAACTCCTCTTGGATATCTTGTTGATCCTGTAGCTTTGGGTCTGTAAGACCAGCCTCTTCACATGCCCCAGTAGTTCACAGATGGGGTAGGTGTTGGGGTGGCCAACCCAAAGCCCTGGGTCTGCACCTGCGTGGTAGCTGAGTTGGTCAGCCCACCAGTTCTCCCATACCCACACCACTAGGGCCAGCTCTCCAGCACTGCCCCGGCTAGCTTACCCAAGTGCCACAGCCAATAAGGGGAGCTCTCCCACTCTCATGCTCTCGGGGCTGACTCACCTGCACCGGCACCACCAGGGCCAGTTCTACTGTGCTGGACAGTCCAGGTGCAAAGCCTGCTCTGCCGAGTTCTGTAGTGGGTAAGGGGTTGTGGGGAAGGCATCTTTCCTGTGCCCACACCACCTCAAGGCAGACAAGGGGCGGGGACGGCTCTGTGTAGGCGTTTTTTATGTCAAAACGATGGAAAGGGGGCTGGTGAGATGGTTCAGCCAGTAAAGGGCGCTTGCTGCTGAGCGTGACGACCCACCCACGTCCAGTCTCAATGGAAGAAGTGGGAACCACTCCCACACACTGCCCTCTCATCTCTAGAGGTACACCATGGCGCACACACCCATGAGAAACAACAAATGTAACTAAAACAAAAGTTTAAGAGAACAGTAACAAATTAGCAAGCTGCCAGCTATACAGTGACTGTCAATTATAAAGCTTTTACATATTTTTTTACTGTTTTTGTTTTCAAATTTAATTTTACTTATTTGTTTGTGTATGGGTCTTTTGCCAACATTCCTATCTAAGAGAAAGCCTGATTCTCTGGATTGGAGTTACAGACAGTTTTGAGCTGCTGTGTGGGTGCTGGGAAGCAATCTCAGATCCTCTGGAAGAGCAGCCAAGACTCTTACCTGCTGAGCCATCTCTCTAACCCCAGCCGTTACTAATTTATAAGGAAGAAACATGGGACAAAAGACACAATTTACAACATAATATAAACTGATGGTTAATCTAGCAATGAACAGTGCAAGCACAATGCCATGTTCACAAAACTGGAGGCGGTCTGGTGTGGAATTCACACTGTGTCCAGTATTCATCCTGTACAAGGTACTTAACTGAAGAAGACACCACCACCACGTGCTGTTATCTCATTTATCAAAATTATGTTAGCTAAGATTTATTTAGGAAAAAAAAAAGGTTATTTTTCCCAAGGAAGTTGGTGGTGACCGAGAGAATATGGAGGATGGGGAAGATGCTTGAGGCAATCATGCAGACTCGCTGCTCACAGTCGTGATATGTAATGAATAAACGGTTCTTGACTGCTTACATTAATCAGAACCGGTAATGGCATTCAACATTGCAGCAAAGTCCTAATCCAACCTTTTCTTTCCACAGCACTCAATTCTCTTTGAATGTCATGGTGCTGACTGGTGTGCCTCCACCTGGGCTTTTAACCAGGTCACTGGAAGTTTCTCCAGATCTGATAAGGGCCCTTCTGGAGTGTTTTGGGGTTTTTTTTTTTTTGGTTTAATTAAAACCTCTATTGACACAGATCATTTAACCATGGGTGTGGCTGTCATTTTGTCCTCAAGGCTGGGTTGTGACCCAGGTCTGACTTACCCCATCATAGGGCCTGCTACTTGACTGCTAGGCCTAGCTGGTGGAGATGATGACTCAGGCACGGGGCCTCTTCCCATCTCATCTCTTTTCTTTTTTTTTTCTTTCCCTCCCTCCCTCCCTCCCTCCCTCCCTCCCTCCCTCCCTCCCTCCCTCTTTCTTTCTTTCTTTCTTTCTTTCTTTCTTTCTTTCTTTCTTTCTGAGACAGGGTTTCTCTGTGTAGCCCTGGCTGTCCTGGAACTCACTGTGTAGACCAGGCTGGCCTCGAACTCAGAAATCCGCCTGCCTTTGCCTCCCAAGTGCTGGGACTAAAGGCGTGCGCCACCACTGCCCAGCCCATCTCATTTCTTGGTGCTAGACTTCCTGTTTTGATCTTCTGTTTACTTCCGATGCATCAGTCTGCTCTCTTGTAGCTTACCTTGCTTCTTTAAAGTAGTTATTTGGAATTGTGTTCTGGTAATTCATAGCTCTCCATTTCTTTGCAATGGCTTTGATGTGTTATCCTGTTGCTTGGCATGTGTTTCTTTGTTTATGTTTTCTTTCTCTTGCTTATCTACTTTTGAAGAAGCAGACACCTGCTCTAGGCTTCATGGCCTGTGTTTGGGAGATGAATACCTTCACCAGTCAGTCTAGCTCCCTCAGATAGTCATTCATCCATTCATTCATTCATTCATTCATTCATTCAGATTCTCTCAGTCACATCTCTCCCTCTTCACTCTCCCTCTTTCCTTTCTGTGCATGATATATGCACATGGATATATATAGACCAGAGGTCAATGTTGGGTCTCTGTCTTTGTTGCTGTCTCTCTGTCTCTTGGGCTGGGGCATGGGACATCTTGCAAAAAAGGCAGATAGCCTTAGGGGTGACCTTTACCAGCTCAAAAATTTATCTCCTATTAGCAGTTGAGGACTCAGACTCAGGCTTTACCCCACACTGTCATTTTTTTTTTTTTTTTTAAACTTGTAAACTTAAGGTATCCTCTTCTGGCTTTTTGAGACAGGTTCTCTCTGCAAAGCTGAAATTCACAATTTTGGCTAGGCTAGCTGAGCTTGGGTCTATAAGGTAAAGTTTTTCATCAGATTTGTAAGGTTTTTCACTCAGCATTTCTTCATTCCCCCTTTCTTCTTTTGGAGATGGTGTTGCATGTATGTGGGGAATTTAATATTTTCTCGGGATTTGCTGGCTCTGTTATTTGTCTCTATTCTTTGTCACCCCTGCACTTCAAACTAGATTATTTTATTTTTTTTCAAGTTACTTGATTCTTTGTTCCCTTCCGTCCCTCCCCTCATCTCTCTCCTACCCTCCTTTTTCTCTCCATCTTTCTTCCTTCTCCCCCTACCTTTGAAACAGGTCTCACTTTATAGTCCAGGCTGGTTTTGAGCTTACCATCCTCCTGCCTCAGCTTGCCAAGTTCTGGCATCACATTAGTGTACACTACCATAATGCCCTGCTCTAAGGAGTTCTTAACTTGGGTGATTGTACTCTTACGTGTTAGGACTTCCACTCTTTTTTGGAGTTTGCATTTCTCTATTTAGGTATCCTATCTGTTGAGTTATGTTCACTGTATTCTCTTAATCCTTTGAGCAATGTTAGTTCTAGGAACAGATTTAAAATAACTGCACTGAAGTCTTTGTCTATTAAATATAGCATTCAAGCCATTTAGAGATTTTTCTACTTCTTGTGTCTTTGGTTTTTGGAGCAATTCATAATTTACTCTTTCTATGTCTTGTCCATTTTAATTGTAGCAACCCTGGACTCTATAATGACTCACCTGGATTATGGAGACCTGCATGATGTACAGATTCTGTCTTTATTTAGCTATAATTTTTTTTTTTTTTCCGAGACAGGGTTTCTCTGTGTAGCCCTGGCTGTCCTGGAACTCACTCTGTAGACCAGGCTGTCCTCGAACTCAAAAATCCACCTGCCTCTGCCTCCCAAGTGCTGGGACTAAAGGCGTGCGCCACCACTGCCCGGCTTAGCTATAATTCTTGATCTTTTATTTATTAGTTTGATTTCATAAAGGTTGCATCCTTATTTTCATAGCAAATGATTAGAGATTATCAGCCAATTATTTGAGCAGAGGTTTGCTTCAGTCCCTTAATTCTTCCTGGCATCCAGTCTGTGTCAAGCCATCTGTTTATGATTTGGAGAAGGCTGGCTTTCACGTCTTCCTTGACCTTGTTGCTGGGATTTCCCAGGTCTCCCCAACGTGTTCACAGGAGATGTGCAGAGAAGAGTTTCTCAATCCTTCTATATAACTTTATTACAAAGCTCCCCTCACTAAATTCCTGGTTAGTCTGGGGCTTACCACGAGTGGGACTGAATTGAGAGGCTAGCAAAGCTGGTGGTATTATTATTATTATTATTATTATTATTATTATTATTATTATTATTCTCATTCCTGAGTTTTCATTATATGTTCGTTTCTCATGAACAGCAAAGCCAAGAATTTTTCGCACTTGGAATTTAGTCTTTATGTGCCAATATTTTCACGATTTGCTGGTCTTACTTAAAAGTCATCGACCGAGCAAGGGGTTGATAGAAGCATCTGTGGGCAAAATGTTCCTACCTGAAGATAGAAGCTTTTCAAGAATAAATGCTTCCCACTTTGTTGCTTACATTTGGTTAGTTTTCAGTTCCATAAAGTGGTTGGTTTTGAGAGCTTTGTCTAGTTTCATACATTGTCCTTTCCCTCTCTGTTTTGAAGAAAGAAATTACCTGCCGTAATCTTCATTCTGATACAACTGCAAAGCCTCCTTTCATTCTTTTGCTTAATGGTTAACTCAGATTCTTGTTATTTTCAAACCTGTTGCACTCTATTTTATTGGTTTTAAAGGTGCAGAAAAGCCAGCTTTGCAAATACATGCCAGAGCCTTGTAGATTGACTGGTATCTCCTTTTCCCTGGCCTTCCAGAATTCCCCTGCACTCCCCAGTAGATTATGTTTAGGTGGAGTCCTTATCTGCATCTGAGGACTTGGTACCAGATGCCAAGCCCTGCCCTTGCCTTTTACTAGGTCTAAAGTTCACACCTGTGCACAGCAGGCCTGAAGTACATATTCTACATAGAAGGCTGAGCACCTTGATCTGACTGTGGATAGAGATGGAGGAGGAGAGGGAGGAGGAGGAGGAGGAGGAGGGGAGGAGGGGAGGATTTCTCCCATTCACAGATGAATGGGTGACTTCTGTAGATGAGCTACATTGTGGACAGATGGTAGAATCTATAGGATGAGTCAAATTTAGTAAAGAAGAAACCAGGCAGGGACTAACTTAACTAGAAAGGAAAGATCTCTAATAATCTGGATCACCAATAGGTTAAGGCTGCAAGTGACAGTCTTCTCTGCAGCTGAAGTATCCCTCCTCCACTGTTTTGTCATCCTCTAAAAAAGGGGGTTTGGCTGCTTCGTTTAAAAATGAATTAATCTTTTGATTAGTAAATTTCATTGTTTTTATCAATATCATGCATACTATTTTTTAAAAAATAAGTATGAAATAAATACTCCAGCAATGTGCTTGGTGATAATACACAGGAAGAGTGGCCAGTGCACAACAGAACTTTTCCAACAGAAAGAAAAATCCAACAGGAAAACAAACATGAGAACATGCTTCCACAGAGGGGCCCCTCAACAGTCTTGTCTCAATGCACGTGCTCTTTTCATAGTCATGTACCATATGGCAGGAGCAGGAGGGGATGAGCACTTCCAAGGGGCAGCGGTGGGAACCTGCTTCCTGGTTCAGGCAGCTGTCTCTCTGTTTCATTATCTAAGGAGAGTGTTGGAAGAACATCACAGCTGGAGTGGTGGGGTTGGTTTTGGTCCAGGATTTGCTCACTGTGCCCACCCCGCTCCTCCTTTTTAGAATGGTAATGTATATTCTTATGTTGTGAAGTACATCGTTTCTATTTTGATTTTAACCAAACCACAGTTAAGAGATCACAGTGAGTCTCAGAAGAGACCTTGGACATTTAAACAAGGCTGAGATTCTGGAAGGCTTTTGAAGTTGAACTAAATACATCTTGTACTATGACATGGCCATGAGCCTGTGGGGCCAGGGAGTGGAATGTGGAGGGTTGAACCATAAATGCCCTCCATAAGCTCTGGTATTTGGACACTTGGTCCCCAGTTGTCCCAGTTGGTGGTGCTGCTTGGGGGAGGTTTAGGAGGTGTAGTCTGGCTAGGAGGAACATCACTGGAAGCAGGCTTTGGGAGTTTATAGCCTCACCCACTTCTCGTTTGCCTTCTGCCTCATGTCTGTGGCTGAAGTTCTGATCACTCAGTTCCTGCTGTGGCTGCTTGCTCTCCTGCCTTTATGAACGAACTCTCCTTTCTCTCTCTCTCTCTCTCTCTCTCTCTGGAACCATAAGCCCAAAGAAACTCTTGGTCCTTGAATTGCTTTTGGTCATGGTATTTTATCACAGCAACAGAAAACTGACTAATACAGTGATGACAGCCAGGGCTACACAGAGAAACCCTGTCTTGAAAAACCAAAAAAAAAAAAGAATAATTCTGTCTCCACCACCACCACCCCTCCCCCAGGCTGGCAATGAAATTCAGGTCTTTGCACAGGATAGGCAAGCACTCTATCCCTGAGCTACTTCCCCAGTACTAATAATTCCCTTTTATTGTTGAATGTTTCACTCTATGAAATTAAACTGGTTGTATAGTCTGCTAGACCTGCTATGACAAAGTACTACAGTCAGGAGGGCAGCAAACAGTAGACATTTGTTTTCTCACAGTTGCAAAGACTAAAACCCAAAATAAAAGTCTTGATTTTGTTTGGGACCACTTTCGTTAGCTTACAGATACATGTCTTTTTCCTGTGTCTTTATCATGTGCTCTTCCTTCTATTTGCTCCTGGGTTCAAACATTCTTGTTGTACAAATTCTAGTTGTATTAGTTGAGAGCTCATCTCCATGACCTCATATTTAGTGTAATTGCACATTCTAAGGAATTGGGAATCAGGTCTTCAGGACATGAATTTAAAGGAGGTGCTTTATCTTATCATGCCCTGCCTAATTTCCCCCTCAAATTCTTTTGTAGGTCTTCTCACATGCAAAGTGTGTTCACCTTGTCTGGACAAGTGTTGAAGTCCTAACCCATTCCAGCATTGTGCTGGTTTGAATGAGAATGGCCCCCACAGGCTCATAGATTTGAATACTTGGTCTCCATGGAGTGGCACTGTTTGAAAGGGTTAGGAGGTGTGGTCCTGGTGGAGGAAGTGTGTCACTGGGGGTGGGCTTTAAGGTTTCAGAAAGCCTATCCCATGCCCAGAGATTCTTCCTGCTGCCTACAGATCCAGATAAGGAACACCCAGTTCCTTCTTCAGCACCATGTCTACCTGTGAGCCACCATGCTCCCAACATGATGATAAGGGAATAAACCTCTGAAACTGTAAACCAGCCCCAATTAAATGTTTTTCTTTTATGAGAGTTGTCTTGGTTTCCATGTCTCTTCACAGTAAACAGAACACTGGCTAAGTCCCAGGTAATCACAGTGGCTGTGAGCAAGTGTGTGCAGCAGAACCCACCTCTACCAGTGATACTTAAAAACAAGAAGGTATCTGCTTCTGAAGTAGGTGTGGACATTACCATCATGACAGGAGGGGCCATAAAGAAGAAAGCTGTGGGTCTCAAGCAAGTCTGAAATTCAGCAGGGCAAACTCCATTAGATTTTATGTATTGAGAGAGATTATTTTTTTTTGGTTGATGATGTGTGGTTTGGGCCCTAGACTGGCTCTGCCCTCATTAGCTGAACTTCTGAAACCGAGATGACTCCATCTTCTAAAATGGTGGGAGCAGCTTTGCCAGTTAGAAAATCCTGAACTTCCAGGTAATGTGAAGGCCTTGAGCAAACTGGGCTGTGAATAGGTGGGAAACAAAACTAGGCCCCTGCCACACATGGTCTCAGGCAGCTGAATGTCAATTACACTTGAGCTGTCATTCTGATCCATGTCAGCCATGTGTGTGTGTGGTACAGATCATACATAGGTTAACCAGGCCTGCTTCCCTGTGGTGCATCACCTCCCATTCCTTCAGAATCTTTACAGGAGACACCTGAGAAGCCTAGGCTAACTCCATGGCCAGTTTCAAATTGGCAGTTCAGGAGACAAGGCCTAAATATCTGTTTCCAAGAACAGGGCGAGTTCAGGCAAATCCAGGCCTCAGAAGCTGCCCTGTCACCTGACCTGAGGCAAAGACAATGGGTCAGCAGTGGTTTCCAGACTTTTCCAGCAACAGTTTCCAGCACCCCCACCCCCAGCCCCCATCTCCAAGAATAAGATAGAGGTTACCTAACCCTTCCTGGAATTCCCCTAATGAGCTTTAAATCTGACCTGCAAGATCACTTCGGGGTCTTTCCATCTTTGTAGATGATAGACCCCAGCATGCTGGACTTCTGCAGAATAAAACACTCTTTGTGTTTACATACTATTTGAGTCCAGGGTGTCATTCTTTGGTGAATCATGGACCCTTACACAGAACTGAAGCCTCTTGCTTTGGACCTCAATTGTGCTAGCTGTATCGTTAATACATATCTTACTGGAAGGACAGTTTGACTCCTGAGTCCCCCATTTCTTCTCTCCCTTTCCAAAACAAAATTCAGTCAAACCCTATGGGAGGCTTGCACTTGCTGTGTTCCCTGCATCCATTTCCAGGGTTGTTTGGCCAAGAGCTCGAGGGGTTAGCCTCAATGGCTCTTCCTGGGCAGAGACTCTGGGCACCCTCACTGCTGGGTGCTCTTCTTTCCCTCACGTGGGCTTCTTGCGCTTTCAGCCAAGCCTTATTGCTTGTCCTTATCAGGGCTCCTGCCCATCCCGTGGCCTGCAAATCATGGCCATAGTTAGTCTACTATTTTCTCTCCCTGCTCTGGACTCTTCCCGATGCCTCTGGCTGTGCTTTCTGTCATATCTACAATAAAAACCCCAGCCATTCCTTGAAGGAGTCATGTCTCTCCTTTATCCACCAGCAGTCTTCTCTACACCAACAGAAATGCTGTCAGCCACCTCTTTCTTTTTCTCTTCTCCCTTCTCTGGGTGTAGTGTGAAACCAAAAGTCACATTGTTGTTAAGGAGCAGAAGTGTCAGGCATTGCTGTTAAGTCTCCATACCTTATTAGAGTAAGTTTCTGTTTCCTAAGCCTGCTGCAAACCCTGATTTTCGGCTTGTGCTGAACTTGTTTCCCATAAGGTGTACCCACCCCTTCCTTGCTAAACTCCTGAACACCCATGGTGGTGACTCTCCTTCCACTCCATGTATTCCTGAGCCTCCCAGAGGCTAACAGCCAATGATCTCAACAGCTATTTCCTGCCAGTCCTAACTCTTCCCCATAAAAGGGACATCAAAGGTGTGTGTGTGGGTGTTCTCTTGAACCCTGATTTAGGGGTTCAGACGGTCGTCTGGCCAGTCAGTCCCTCGTGCACTACTATGTACAGCTTGCTTTAATCAGACAGGCATAGAAATGGTTTTTCCCCTTCAGGTTTAACAGAAGCTTTCCCCAAATGCTTAGGTGGACTTCCAAAAACTCACCTTTCACATTTACTGAGGAATCTCACACAGAGCATTCCACAATGAGAAGTTATCCCTTCTCTTAAATATAATCATCTTAAGTGTAATAAACAGAAACTTCTTGACACACTATTCATAGTTGTTAATGTATTATTTTTCCTGCAGATGAGCTGTTTACATACATCCATGGCAATTGGCTTCATGTAATTATCTCTATATTCATTTTCTATCCGAAGGAGGAAAAATGTGGCCCTTTTAAAAATTTTAAACATTAAAAAAAATTAAAAAATTTTATTGAGCAGTATTGTCGGCATATACTGAATTTTTAGGTGTGACACACACACACACACACACACACCCAGAGGCATTTTGAAGGTGATTTTTGCCTGTTAAAGCAGGTTTTACCAAGCTTTAATTTTTTTTGTCAATCCAGGATACAATGAAACTAAAAAATTTTTTTTAAACTTAAAAATTTACATTTATTTGTGTGTGTGTGTGTGTGTTTTATGAAATCTCTCCAGATTTGCCCACTAATTAAGATAGAGCATGGATGCTATGGGAGTAACCAACCATTTTCTGATAGAATCTGCTCCACGAGATGGAATCTATATCTGATAGAACCCGTAGCTAATTAAGGCCCTTAGGGAGAAACCAATACTATTATCGCTAAAATGGATATAGTATTAAGACTTAATGACGGGGGTGGGGGGTGCACTGGAGAGATGGCTCAGGGGTTAAGAGCACTGACTGCTCTTCCAGAGGTCCTGAGTTCAATCCTCAGCAACTACATGGTGGCTCACAACCATCTACAATGGGATCTGAAGCCCTCTTCTGGTGTGTCTGAAGAGAGCAATAGTATACTCATACATAAAATAAATAAATGAATCAACTTAAAAAAAAAAAACTTAATGACGTACTGCTTTCCCTGTAAGTTGACATATCTTTCAACCCTCAGCAGAGAACTTTCCCTCTGCTGTAGACGGCAGTGAAGAGATCCTTAACGGATAAATGGGTAGAGAACAGAAACTGGCTTGCTCAGCCCTGAACGGGATGTCCGGATGTCGACGCCACACCCCTTTAACCCAGAGCCCCGGAAATCTTCTCAGGGGAGGGGGTGGAAAGATTGTTAGGGATGGAGATGGGAGATAAGAGCAAGGCAAATATTTTCCAGGCACAGCAGGCAGCTGCGCATACCCAGCAGTTCTGATAGCGTGCGTACGACCTGCTCAAGCTCACGCTAGACAACATGGAGGTGGTACCGTGGGCACAAAAATCCCAGCACTACCTGAGTAGCTGTTGACACTTGAAAGCTGTTGGGAGAGGGAGAATCAGCTTTCTTTAGTGATGCAGATTGACCACTCCAGGGGCAGGCGGCACTTCCAAGAGTAGTAGCTGGGCCTCACAAACTGGACTTGATTAAGGAGGGGTGGGGAGTGAGGGGAGCTGGGGTGGGGGATGGGAGGAGCTGGGTGGTAGGATACAGAGCACGGATATGGCCAAAATATATTGTATGAAATTCTCACGGAAAATAACATTGGGGGGGGGGACATCTTGAGATTTACAGACGATTTTAATGTATTTCATTACATAATTTCTCCTTTATGGACAGTTACTTTGTGTCTTAAAATGTAAAGTTTTGCTGTGTTTATGGTGTTAAGCAACTGGAAAGCAAGTGCATGTTTTTCTCTTTGTTTCACGTGCAGTTTTCTGAGTATTCACTTAAAACACAGTTGTTTTATTGAGAAATAGACATTTTCAGGACAAGAAAGATATTTTTTAAAGGCAGAAAGGAACCACCAGCGTGTAAGAGAAAGAGATCTAAAGCCATAGGCATGATATTTACCGTTGCTAAGGAAGGCTAATGAAAAGGGAAATGCTTTTGGACGAGAGTGAATTTTATATAGTAAAATAAGGGTTTGTGTTAAAAGATCAATTAAAATGAAAGTGTATTGTGACAAAATTAGAGGTTTCGTGCGTGGCAGACAAGGTTATGAGAGGTAGGGTGTAAAGGAAGGTCACACGAAATAACAAGACGCTATTTAAGATTAGTGAACTTGCTAAATAGGAGTCCAGCAGATAAACTCACAGAGGCTGTGGCAGCATGCCCAGGTTCAACTTTGATGGGGTCCTGATGCTGAGGGGAAGTAGCAGTGCCACATATTGCTTTGTTTGAGCATTTTTTTGTCTTACTGGTATTTTGCATGTATGGTATGGTTTCCAATTTTGTGGGTTTATTTATTTATTTATTTATTTATTTATTTTCTTTTGGTTTTTTCGAGACAGGGTTTCTCTGTGTAGCCCTGGCTGTCCTGGAACTCACTTTGTAGACCAGGCTGGCCTCGAACTCAGAAATCCGCCTGCCTCTGCCTCCCAAGTGCTGGGATTAAAGGCATGCGCCACCACTGCCGGGCCATAAATAACATTTTTGGTTGATAAAAAAACAAAGTACCTATTTCCCTCAGCTACTACCTTTAGTTCTTCTTAAAAAAAACAAAAACAAAAACAAAAACAAAACCTTGATTCTTTCACAATTTTGTATATATCTACAGTATTTTTACTTCCTGAGACCACACTGAGTTCTTAATTAACTTTAGAATAATACTTCTGCTATACATGTAAACATTATGTATACATGTAAACATTATGTCAGATACAGAAGACAAAGGAAGAAGACCAGCTCTACGTCGGTGGTACTGGTTTGATGTGGTACTGGAATTTCTTTCCCCTTAATTAATTGCTTTGCCAACTACTTCTCCTTCCTGAAGGCTGCTTTCTTGCCCAGTCAGTTCTACCTAAATCAAGTCTTAGAAACAAGCTTTCTTCACATTGGGGGCCATGGAATGATATTTGTTCTCTGCACTCGTAAATGTGATATTTGGCTAACAGGAGCTGTAACTTAAAGTTCCCAGAAAGAAAGGCTGTGTCGAGCATTCCACAAGGACTAGAACCTTGGTGAGTGGACAGCCAGAGCATTTCAGACCAAATTACGTTGGGCTACCCCCCCCCCCCCATATGTTTGGATGGTTTTTGCAGTAGGGTCTCATTGTGTAGCCTTGGCTATCCTGGAACTATGTAGATCAGGCTGGCCTGGAATTTACAGAGATCTATCTACCTGCTGTGCCCTCAGAGTGCTGAGACTAAAGGTGTGTGGCACTATGCCTGGCTAGTTGAGTCTCTTCAACAGAGCCAGCCTCTCATTCTCCCGTTCCCTCTTCCTTCTCTCTCCCTCCTCTCCTCCCCTCTCCGTGTGATCTAATGCTCCCTGTGACAGGAGCTCTTGTGGTGAAAGAGTTTAACAGCTTGTCCGAGACAGTTGACAGTCTCCCATCAACCAGTAAGAGTTTGAGATTCCTTTCAGAAGATACGCCAAACATCTGGATAAATGGTGACTGATGGGATGCTCCGAGCTGCTGCTCCTGTTCTGGGTTATAGTCTTTGAGCCACACTCCTTCTTACACTAGACTTACCCAAGAGAGCTACTTACACAAGAGAGCTGGCCTACTTCTCAGGGGTGGAATCATTCTTTTGCATGCCAGGGTTTACCTTGTCTTGCATTTGGACATCATGAATGCCTTAAAAGTCTTTCTTTGACTTCTCTATTCCCTCCCACACTAGAATGACTCAAGGAACCCAACACTTAGGGTCTAACCAACCAACACATTTTTCTTTTAAAATTTCATCTGCCTTTGCAGCCTATGTGGCCCCCAAGGCTGGGGCTGTATAAAACTGACACCAAGTCAAGAATAGACTTTGGGAGACACCTATTCACAGGGAAGCATGCAAACCCAGTGGATTTGGTCCCCTGCTTAAGGGGAAAACAAAACCAAACAAAACAAAACTAAAATGGTACCTAAAAATGTGGTCCATTCAAAAACTGAGCACAGAGATTTATTATTAAACGAAGAGGCTGTCACCTTCAGGGAAAGAATTTGTCTGTTAATCCCTGCCAATCAAATTTTCTGACGTGAACTCTAAAGCTACTATGCCAATCAATTGGGATTAACTTTAAAGAAGATCATGACAGCCCTAACAAAAAGCATCTTTACAACATGAAGTTGGGTGGGTAGAGAGGTAGGGGAGGAGCTGGGAGGAGCTGGGAGGAGCTGGGGTTGGGGGAGAAGAAAGAATATGATTAAAATGTGTTATATAAAAGTCTCAAATTAATAGAATTAGTTGTTGTTTTTTTGTTTTGTTTTGTTTTTGTTTTTTTTAAATTTCTTTACTAACTGGGTGTGGTGACACACCTTAAAGTCCAGCACTTTGGAGGTATCTCTGAGTTTGAGTCCAGCCTGGTCTACAGAGTGAGTTCCAGGACAGCCAGGGCTACACAGAGAAACCCTGTCTTGAAAATAATAATAAGCTGGACAGTGGTAGCGCGCCTTTAGTCCCAGCACTTGGGAGGCAGAGGCAGGTGGATTTCTGAGTTCGAGGCCAGCCTGGTCTACAGAGTGAGTTCCAGGACAGAGAAACCCTGTTTTACAAAACAAAAATAAAATAATAATAATAATAATAATAATAATAATAATAATAATAATAAATAATAATAATAATAATTCTTTACTCTGATACTTTCCTGAATAACTTCCTCTAGTGTATAAATGGTTTATCTTGTTTGTTGATACAAGCAAAAAATGGGGGTGGGGGGATGGTCCCAGCCTTCCTTCCTCCGACAATGCCTGTTTTCCCCAACTCCTTGAATTACCTGCAGGCACCTCTGCAACTTGAAATGATAATTCTTTAGTTTTGTTTGCTTGTTTCCTTTCCTGGTGTTTGGGTACCTGAGGCTTTGAGATGCTACCACTCCACTAAATCCTCAGTCCCACCTTTAACATTTTGGGGGATTATCAGGCTTTTCCCAAGTGGCCTCCCCGTTTTTTCAACCCCACCAGCAATGTCGGAGGTCCCCAGCGTCTCCACATCCTTGCCAATAAGTACAATTTGTCTTTATGGTTTCCATCCTAAATCAGGACGAGGTTGTATCTCGCTTTTGCTTTGTTCTCCTAGCGGCTGCAATTGCTGGGAATCTGTGTTTTTATGGGCCTCTCATGTGTTTATGTCTTCTGTGGAGAGATCTTTCAGCTGCACTGTTTATTTGTGATTGGGTTGTCATTGTTGATTTTTAGTTATGTGCTTTGGATACATACAAGTCAGAGAAATGACTTGATAGATATTTTGTTCACTATGTAAGTTATGTTTTCTCCTTTTTTCTTTTTTCCAGACAGGGTTTCTCTGTATGGCCCTGGCTGTCCTAGAAGACATGACTCTGTAGATCAGGCTAGCCTTGAACTCAGAGATCTACCTGCCTCTGCCTCTGAGTGCTGGGATTAAAGGTGTGTGCCATCACCACTGGGCTATGTTTTCACTTTCTTAATGGTATCCTTGATAATCCAGAAATTTTCATCTTATTTTTTTTGGGGGGGGGGGGGAGGATCTCACTATGTAGCCTTTGCTGACCTGGAACTCACTATGTAGTCCAGGCTGGACTTGAACTCACAGAGATATGTTTGTCTCTGCCTCATGAGTTCTGGGAATAAAGGCTTGAGCTACAACACATGGATATTTCTTACTTTTCATGGCTCTCCTCTCTCTCTCTCTTGGTTTTACTTTTGGTGTCATAGCCCCCAAACCCACCATTTAATCAGGGGTCATAAAAAGTCCACTCCTATGCTTTCTTCTTAGAACTTTGTATTTCAGAGCCCATATCATGTGAATGAATCATTTTGGATTAACTTTTGTATGTTTTAATAAACTAGAGTTCCCGCTTCATTCCTTCATGGCAACGGCATGTGTCTCAGCCATCTGCTGAGAAGACGACTCTTACCCCACAATGAATTGTTTTGGTACCTTGTCTAGCTCTATGTTTTCTTATTAAACCTCTTTCTTTCTCTCTCTCTCTCTCTCTCTCTCTCTCTCTCTCTCTCCTTTCTCCTCTCTGTGCATGTGTATGTGCATGCCTGTGTGTATGTGTGTGTGTGTGTGTGTGTGTGTGTGTGTGTGTAAGACAACCTTGTGTTTCAGTTTCTCCTTTGACTTTGTTTGAGATAAGGTTTCTTGTTTCTTTATGTGCACACCAGGCTAGCTGGCCCTCTAGTTTCTGGGGACTCTCCTGCCTTCACCTCCTATGTCACCATAAGAGCCCCTGGATTACAGGTGCATGCTATCATGTATGAATTTCTGTGTGTTTTGGGGCTATGAACTCAGACCCTCATGTTTGCATGTCCAGCCTTCTACTCTCGAAAGTAGATTCTGTGACTCTTCAAGGAAGGACCTTGCCTTCAACCTGTTCTAGCTGTGATTAGTCATGTCAGCATGACATACGTAATAAAAGTTTTTTTTAGAGTCTAGAGAGTATGAAAATAATGGGAGAGAATACCTGTCACTCAGGGGAAATGACTCAAAAACTTCCTTGAAAAACAAGCAAACGTTAGTCAGTTAATATGGGTGGAGTTCCAGGAAGGGCCCAAGCCAGTACAGCCAGGCAGACATTAGCAGCTGCTCACTAATATGGCAGATCAGTGCAGGAATAAGATTGCCTATTGTCATCATCCTTGCTCTCTCACCTCGTTTAGCAAGAAGGATCATGAGTCATCATCTCCCGTGGGCCCACAAGGTAGTAAACATTGAAATTTGGGACTTGACAAAAGAGGTACTGAAATGCTAAACAAATTTCGTGGCCCTAGATGCCCAAAAATCTCTGGGAAAGAATAAACACCACCTCACACATGGTGGAGAAAGCCTGAGATAAAATAGATTCGAGGGAAGTGTTGAGTCAGAATAGGTGCATCCCATTTCCTGAAGGCAGCTGGGTTCCCGGAGCATGCTGGGTAGAGTGTCAGACCTGCACTCAATACCACTTCTGCCTTCAAAACCGTTGGTCAAGTTCCCTAGATTTCTGCTTCCCAGCATTCTTAAAGCTGGGGCGGAAACTCCAGACATTCTGTTGCTGAAACAGAATGTCTGCCATAACCCGCTTAGGGGAGGGAGGGTTATTTTGCAAAGGTGCTTTGGTTTGTTTTACAGGCAGGGCATGGCAGGGCGGAGCAGGTTAAGGCATGGTCGGGCAGGAGGCAGAGAAAAAGAACCCCGGTGCTGTCTGGGTATTCTTACTCGTTTCATGAAACTCTGGCCAGGAGCTGGTGCCCTGCACATTCAGGATGACTGTGTTCCCTCCCGTCAGTTAACCTGATGGAAGAAGCGCGCCTTGAATGCCTAGGTGATTCTAAACTAGATCTACTTTTTAGTTAGCCATCACACCCCATCTTTGGGGGAATATTAGCTGAAAATAACGAAGGATAAACTAGATAGAATAAATGTTTTAATTAATAGGCCTCTCCTCTTTAATCTGGTGGTTTTATACCCGGTTCCAGTATCAACGGGGAGAAACATGGATCTCTACGCTCAGAGAGGTATGCTTGTTTAACTAAAGCTACTGTCTGTTGCTTTCCTGTAGCGGAACTCATGAAAGGAACAAATACAGTTTCATATCATCAAACGCCAAGAACATGGAGGCCCATATTTTTGTAATGGGCATGGAGTGTCTGTTTGGTGAATAATTAATTATTTTAATTATTATTTTTACTCTGAGTTTATCCATTTTTGCAGGAACTCAGTGTTTTCTGTCCAAGTTCAATCTGGGATACATCCAGCCCTGCTGGTTGTTACCTGGCCCTGTTCTGGGAGCTGCTTAGTAACAGAGTGTGTGTAGGTGTGGTGCGGACAATTGCTGCTCACTGAATGATGAGCGTATATGGCCATGGTTGTAAAGTCCATCAAGGCCCATCCCCGCCCTCAAAAGTGTGATCCACTGACGTGGGTCTTGAGTGCCCTGCCCTCTGAAACTTGGCAGCTGCTTGCTATATCCCTTCAAGAACAATACACTTGGAGGGAGTAAGACCAGACTAATAATGAATCTGAACCTGCGTATCATCATTTGGAACAAAACTTCTATGAACAAAGAGGGCTCAGTTCCTGCCTAGTTTGATAGTTTGATCTTGTTCTCGATTCTCTCTCTCTCTCTCTCAAAATACTACCTTGAATGTAGAAAGGGCAGCGATAATGGAAATATCTCTCTAAAGTCATCAAGTCAAATTCCCAGGCTGTTAATACACATGTCTCTGAGACCCTAAACTGTCCAGTTCATTTGTCCATTTATTGACTGTATAGCATTATTATTTTTGTCTGTTTTTTTTAAAAATAATTTATTTACTTTACATCTGATTGCAACGTCTCCTCTTTTTTCTCCTCCCAGTACCTCCCTCTCCTCTCCTCTCCTCTCCTCCCCCTCCTGTTTCTCCTCAGAGAAGGAGAGGACTTCATGGATACCCACCTGCCTTAGAATATCAAGTTGCAGTAGGACTAGGCACATCTTCTCTCATTGAGCCAGGACAAGGTAGCTCTATTTTTGTCTGCTTTGAGACAGGATATTATTATGCAGTCCACCAGGTCTGGAACTCACTACATGGCTTTGAATTCATTTCATCCTCCTATTCCTGTCTCTTAAGTGCTGGGGTTATAGGCATGTGCCAGCAGGCTTGGCACAGTCCTTGTTCTTTGGGTGTTAACTTTTTGAGTGCTTTGTTTTATTCTGTGTATTAATCCCTTGTCAGAGGGATAGCTGGAAAGTTTCTCTCTCATTCTGCAGGCTGCTCTGCTAATTCTCTTTCTCACTGGTCATGTGTATCTCCACTCAGCCCTAACTTATACTAGCGCTTTCCCCTACTGATCAAACACTGCCTTTAAAAAAACTAGTATTGCCCTGATATCAAAAAAGAATTATTGACAAATTTCCCTGATGAATAAAGACTCAAAAATTCTCAATATAACACTTGCGAACTATTCAAGAATACATCAAAAAGGGCATTCTCTATGACCAATTTGCCTGTAGTCTATGGATTCAGAGATCAGTAAATGTAACTTATTAATGTGTGTAATCCATCACAGAAGTGAACTAAAAACAAATCACATGATCATCTCAATATATTCAGAAAAGACCTTTGACAAAATTCAACATAACCTTGAGAGAAAAACCCTTGAGAGACTAGCAGTGGAGGGAACATATTTCAGCATACTAAAGGTCATATACATCCCACCTATAGCCGTCATCATGTTAAATAGAGAGAAACTGAGATTGGGATAGGACAAAGGTGCTCACACTCGACATGTCTACTCAGCACCAAACCTGAAGCCTTAGCTAGAGTAATCAGATCAGAGAAACACACACACACACACACACACACACACAAACACGCGCGTGCACGGGCATACGATACGGGTAGGAAAGGAAGAAGTCAACTCTTCCCCATTTGCAGATGATATGATTCTATATGTGAATGATCCTCAGAACTCCAGAAAATCGCCGGGCAGTGGTGGCGCACGCCTTTAATCCCAGCACTCGGGAGGCAGAGGCAGGCGGATTCCTGAGTTCGAAGCTAGCCTGGTCTACAGAGCAAGTTCCAGGACAGCCAGAGCTACACAGAGAAACCCTATCTCGAAAAACCAAAAAAAGAAAAGAAAAGAAAAAGAAAAAGAAAGAACACCAGAAAATCACCAGAGCTGATGAATGGTTTCAGTCAAGTGGCAAGTTGCATAATTAACATATCCAAGTCTATGGCCTTCTTGGTATATCTACTTCACAGATGGAAAGCAGCTTCATCCAGAATGGAATCAGGTATGCAGGGGCAGTGGTAATGGACTTGGACTCTTTTATTTGGACAACTGCTTTGCCGCTGGGAACTTCAGTCCAGAAAGCTGAACTAAAGGCTCTAACCCAGGCTTTAGAACTGGCATGAGGAGCCATGGCTAACAGCTACATTGACAGCAGATGGGATTATTGACTATTGAAGAAAATACTTGCTTTATTGGAGACATAATGGCTTCCTCTCAAAGTGGCTATATTTCATTGCTCTGGGAAGCAGAAAGGGATGTCAGAAATAGCCTGAGGGAACAGGCTATCTGATAAAGCCAAAAGGGAGGCTTCCCAAGCTTCCACTACCAACATCCTGGTATCTTTGCCATCCCTGCGCTCCCAACAATCCCTGAATATACTGCTAAAGACAAATGAGATTAGGTGAAATGCCAAGGAATTTACAGAAGAGACAGATGGTTGCTGAGCTCTGAAGGCTGCGCCATCTACCTAAGGAGTTTGCTAAGTAACTCATCCATCAGATTCATCAGCTTCACACCTGGTCACTGCAAACTGAAAGACTTGCTGTGAGGGGCAAGATACAAAGTACTTGACTTAGGTCACTTGGTTGATCGGGTAACCTCAGACTGTGCCACCTGCCAGGCTGTGAACTCCTCAGGCTCCAGTCAAGGAGCTGCTCCCGGAACCAGAATCAGGGACCAATGGCCACGGGCTAATTGGGAAAGCGATTGTACAGAAACCCAGGAGCACATGGATACACGTATTTGCTAGTTTTTATAGATTCCTTTTCAGGATTGGTAGAAGCCTACCCTACAAAGAAGGAGACTGCCAACACAGTGGCAAAGACACTTCTGGAAGACATCGTACCCAGGTATGCTTGGGTCTGACAATGGACCAGCACTCATCTCTTAGGTAACTCAGTCTCTAGTACAGGTTCTGGGGACCAATTGGAAATTACACTGTGCATACAGAGACCCCAGAGTTTAGGGTGAGTAGAGAGGATAGAGTGAACCCTGAAGGAGGCTTTGACCAAATTAACTCCTAAAACTGGCAGTGACTGGGTGTCTCCTACCTTGTGCCTTATATAGGGCTAGGAACACATCCCATAATGTTTATTTTGGTCTCTCCACCCTCTTTTTGAGATCCTATATGGGAGGCCCTCTCCCATGCTGCCTAAGACCCAGTCTGATATCTTAGCTGAATATGACCTACATAAGTTTTTCAAATCCTTGGAAGCCATCCATAGGTTTCAGAAGCAACTCTGGCCTGCCCGAAAGGTTTGTGAGTCTGCTCTTCTCCCTAACACCCATTGCTTTGAATGGGTGATGAAGTCTAGCTTAAGAGACATAACCACAAGAATCTGGAACCTCGATGGAAAAGACTTTACACCGTGATCCTGACCATTCCTATCTATGGTTGTTAAGGTGGATGGGATCAGTGGCTGGCAAGAAGGCTGATTGGACAACAGGTTCTTAACTTCTCTCTACCCAGACTTGACACAGAACTGTTGGTTACTGGACAGCGACTCTGCACTGGAAGTAAGGTAGCCTATTCCCACCTCTGCAACTGCACTGTAAACCCCATTGTTGCAGGATACAATGCTGCCCCCAGAAATTCTTGGTGGGCTTGTACCTCGGGGCTTACTCCAAGCATTTACGGAAATATAACTACAGATTTTTATGTTCTAGTACAGCTTGTACCTAGAATGACTTATTTCTCTGGGGAGGATGTCATCAACCAGCTAGCACCTCCAAAAAATTGGGCTAAAAGGGTGTCCATTTTTGCTGTGTTACTATGTTCTCTCCTTGGCATAGGGATGGTGGGAGCTGCTAGTGCAGGGGCCTCAGCCCTAATACTCCAAGATAAAATTTACAAAGCCTTACGAATGTCGATAGATGTAGATATACAGGGGATGGAAAAGTCCATCACAGCCTTGCAGGACTCCCTATGCTCCCTGGCAGAAGTAGAACTGGGCAAGTCCAGGACAGCCAAAGCAAGTCAATTACTAACAGAGAAAACCCCAGGCTCCCGCCTCTACACTCCGGTAATGGTTCCTGAATGCCTAGAGATAGAGTAAGATAAAATTCATCTACCCTGGAACTCCAATGTGCTTTAAATTGAGACTTCAAGCTCACCTGATTGTCTCTCTATCTCAGTAATGGGAGACCCTATCATGCTGGACTTCTGCAAAATAAAACATTCTTTGAGTTTGCATACTATTTGACTCTGGGGTATCATTCTTCAGCGAATCATGGACCCATACAGTGCCACAGTGATAAAAACAGCCAGACACTGCAATCAAATAGACAAATTGGTCAAAGGAACTGACTAAAGACCCCTAGACATTAGTCTAAATACAGTTAGCTACCTAGTTTTTGACAAAGCTAACAAAAATGCACATTGAAGAAAAGACAGTCTCTTTTGAAAATAGTGCTGGGAAAATTGGATGTCTACCTGTAGAAGAAGTTGATTCTTTTAAATTTTTGGTAAAGGATTAATTTACATGTATTAGTGTTTTGCCTGTATGTATATGCATTACATCCATGCATTGCCCGGGCCAGAAGGGGGCATTGTATCCCCAGGAACTGGGATTATGGATGGTTGTAAGCCTCCCTGTGAGTGCTGGGAACCAAACCCGACTCCTCTACAAGAACAACAAGTGCTCTTAACTTCTGAGCCATCTCTCAGCCCTGAAAGTTTATCATTTCTCATCATGTACAAAAATGAATTCCACCTGTACCAAAGACTTGAGTACTACACTCCAGACTCTGAAACTTCTAGGAGAAAAAAGAAAGAATCAAGTCCATTTCAGGATATAGACGTAGGCAAGGCCTTTCTGAATAGGATCCAACAACCAACAACCAACAAGTGGGGCCTCATGAAATTAAAAATTTTCTGTACTATGGAGTCAACTGTTAATCAACTAAAGAGATAGCCTACAGAATGAGAAAAAGAATCTTTGCCAGCTATACATCAGATAAGCGATTAATATGTAGAATGTAAAATAAATAAAAAAACAGAATGCAAAGAACCAGATTTTAAAAATGTCCTATGGAACTAAACAGAGTTCTCAAAAGAATAGATGTAAATGACTAATAAACAATTTTAAAGCATTGCTAGCAATCAGAGAAATGAATATTAAAAACTACATTGAGGTTTCACCTTATCCCATTCAGAATAGCTGAGATCGAGAAAACAAGAAAAAATAAAACAACAAATGCCAGCAAGGCTGTGGGGAAAGGGGAATGCTCATCCACTGTTGGTGGAGTGTAAATTGGTGAAGCCACTTTGGAAGTCAGTGTTTAGGCTCCTCAAAAAACTTGAGATGTATCATATGATACAGCCACACCACTCTTATACCCAAAGGCCTCTCCAAACTAGTACAGGGTCACGTGCTTATCCACATCCCTCACTGTTCTAATCACAAAAGCTAGGGAATGGACTCACCTAGATGCCCACCAACTAATGAATTGCATAATGAAAATATGTATATATACACAGTGGAATTTTATCCATCTATAAAGAAAACTGAAACTGTGAAACATGCAGGAAAATTTATGAAACAGGAAAACATTAGATTATGTGAGGTGACTCAGGCCTAAAAGGACAAATGCTACATGTTTGCTCTCACATGTGGATTCAGCTTAGACTTAGATTTTTTTTCCTGTATAACTTGGGGAGCCTGTAAAAGCCAGGAAACTAGCAATGGGCAATTGCAGGGGGGGTTGGGAAAATCTTCAAGCAGAACACAGGTGATATGAAGGGGAAAGGGGGAATAATAGAAGGTGTTAATTAAGGGGGGGGATTGCAGAGCGAAGGGTCGTGGGAGGGTAACTAACACTAAGGAGGTTTGAAAAGGCCATACGGAAACCTACTATTTTATAAGCTCATTGAAAAAAGTTTGACTAGAAGTACCCTAGATGGAGGGATGATGCTCCTTCTAGAAGCAATGAAAGTTATTAAACAAAATTCCAGTGCCTGATATGGGATGCCCTTGTGTTGTTAATCAGGAACATCCCAGCAATCATCCCTAAAACAATACAAGCTACGCCATTCCTCTTGATTATCCATCAGAGCATGTTGGTGAGACCCTATTGCTGGAGACACCATATGCTTTGGTTGTAGGATATTCAAGTCAGTACTGGACTGGATGCTTTCTCCTTGTTGGCTAGCTTTCTCAGTGCTGGAAAACTTTATGTATTCTACCAGGGGAGAAAAGTCATCAACAGTTTTATTCAGCTGTGAACTCTTGAGAACAACGGTAACGATTGATCTGGAAGGATATTACCCATGTTGCAATCGTGGCTTGAATGTTATAGAGGTAACTGGCTGCTTTTCATTGGACGTAAGGATCACTCCATAGTGGGGAGCTCATGCTTGGTATCATAACTCTGGTCAGGAACCTGCAGCAGAAGAGGTCGTAAGCCCTAGGGGAGAGCCTACTGCTATTATTATGATAAATATAATATATAAATATATAATCACTGCCTTCTAAATACTTTTATTCATACCCATAAATTAGTGCAGCTCTCAGCTCTCATCTGGGAACTACTTTTTGCAGTGGGCAGTGATCAGTGAAGAGACACACAATTGGCTAAGATACAAAGAATAAAGGACCAGGCAGTGCTCACCATTAAATGTGTGTCTATATAGCCTCTCTCCCCACCCAGGGTACAGGGGACATTGTAGAGGAAACGGCAGAAAGTTTGTAAGAGCCCAAGGTTAGGGAGGGCTCTGAGAACTGACTTTTTCTTTTTAATTGCTACTACTTATGAATCCACAGTAGCTAGTTATCTGTGTGAGACTTGAAGACCTGCACACGATCAAGACAATCACCATTCCGGAATGGACAGCAGAGGGACACATGAGATACCATCCTTAGCTGAGGAGCTGTTGACAGTCAATGGCTACGGGGCTACTCTTGGGGAGGGACAGCCATTTCTTTCCTTCAGGACCGTGACTCCTGGTAGATTGCTCATACTCCAGTGGATGGCTCCACAGTCACGGGAATAGCTGGAATACTGATTTGATTTGTGGGTTTTTAAAAAAAAGGAGATAAAAGATGAGATTGGGAAGTGTGTGTGTGTGTGTGTGTGTGTGTGTGTGTGTTGTAGTCCAGGATGAGTTGAAGGGAAGAAATTATGGGATGGATATGACCAAAATACATTGTATATATTTGTGAAATTCTCAAGGAATAAACAATATATAAAAAATAAGTATGGATGTTTAGGAGAAACAAATTATAATCTATCATAAAACTTAAAAAATAATAATACGAAATAACCTAGTATGAACTGTAGTATTCTGGAAAACATTCTGGTTGAAGCCTCAGCTCTACCATTTCATAACTGGACAGCCAGGTACAAAATGGCTTGATTTCAGTTTCTTTGCATATGGAATAGAGACCCTATTCTTATCTCCGTGGTCTATAAATCACCATGTTGCAGTCCTACTCACAAGATACTGATGATGCTTTATGGAACCCGACTTTTGGCAGCGGAACACTGTGGCTTTACCATGAGAGTACCAGTACAACTCTGTACCACCTACAGCTGACTGATAGACCTTTTCCATTTTCTTCTGGCCTCTGAATATGGGCCTTGTGCTCACCTACTTTTAAAGGATGTTAATAAAAGAAACCCAAAGAGTTAAACTTTAATCTGTTTTTATTTCCAGCTCCAGAGAAGGCTAGGGAGAGAGAGCTGGGTGGATGGAAGGGGAAAAGTTCAGTATGTGCATGTGGCCTCTGACTGTCTACTGAAGTATGGTGTAATGTAATTTATTGTTTTTCTTATGACCATCTGTAAAAACATATGGAAATGGAATGTTTTTATATAGCTACCTATTTTTTGTTAACATACCAGTGACTTTAATTTCCCTATAATTAAAAAGTTTTGCAATCTCAGGTACTTTAGCTATGAAGATGGTTTTCCAAGTGGTAAAGCTGTCCTTACCTACTGTGTTCACCAAGCAAAAGAGCGATAACCTTTGATCACCCCTTGATCATGCTTAACACATAACGTACATGGTGTCTGTACTTTGTACAATTGAGCATGTTGCTGATACCATCCTGAAGTAATGGGAAGAATCAGAGGTTCTCTTAATCTCTTTCCTTCCCAGTGCTCACCTCAAAGTGACATTTGCCAAAGATTAAGTCATAGCTATAGTCAAGAGCATTTCAGGGAAGATCCCAGATAAAAGCAACTGATGCATCCTGTGAGATTCAACAGCTTCATCTTGGTGATCAGAAGCAACATCCACCAGAAAGGCAGGGGAAAAGACCACAGAATGCAAAGGGAAGTGAGGCCATGGTACCTGTTTCCACCTTCCTAAATGAGAGCAAACTGAAGTTCTTTGGTAAGAAGGAAGAACGTTTGGTTTCTATAATACTATTACAGATACTGGGTGTCTTAGTCAGGGTTTCTAGTCCTGCACAAACATTATGACCAAGAAGCAAGTTGGGGAGGAAAGGGTTTATTCTGCTTACACTTTCCACATTGCTGTTCATCACTAATGGAAGTCAGGACTGGAACTCAAAGCAGGTCAGGAAGCAGGAGCTGATGCAGAGGCCATGGAGGGATGTTATTTACTGACTTGCTTTTCCTGTCTTGTTCAGCTTGCTTTCTTATAGAACCCAAGACTACCAGCCCAGGGATGGTACCACTCACAAGGGGCCCTCCGCCCCTAATCACTAATTGAGAAAATGCCTTACAGATGGATCTCATGGAGGCATTTCCTCACCTGAAACTCCTTTCTCTGTAACTCCAGCTTGTGTCAAGTTGACACACAAAACCAGCCAGTACACTTGCTCTCTGCTCTTCCTTTGTAAAAAACAATGGTTCCTATTCAGCGGAGCAGTACTATCAGTTCTCATGTCCTTTCCAGAGACTATAGAACAGCAGGTGATCACATCATATTAAGCCAACAAACTGTCACAAAGAGCTGCTTCTTTGGGGTTCAAAATCCAGTCCCTACTCAGTAGAAAGCACATATTGCCAAAAAAAAAAAAAAAAAAAAAAACCAAACCGAAATCGCAGGTTGCTTGTGCAATAAACCATAGTAGCTATTTAGATAGATGTGTGGTTAGATAAAATGCATCTGCCTTCTCAGCTTTGATGACTATGCTAATCCCAAAGTCAAATAGAACTCAGGGTAGAGCGACAGGAAGCAGTGTGGGGGAAAAGGGGAAAAGAGGCTCCAAAGAGAACCGAATAGAACGAAGCAGCCGTTGCTGAGACCTTAGGCGAGGCAACTGCTCCTCAGCTTTTAAAATTCCATTTTATGAAGCCTCACCTTTCCCTTCTGAAGTACAGATCTTTTTTCCATTCGGGTGGGTCTTGTCTCCACTCAGTCCCTCTTGGATTCAGGCAGGTCCCTCCACTTTCAGGCTCTCCCTAAGGCGCTACTCTTTGCTTTTAGAACCTGAGGCTAAATGATGGCTGGAGGAACTTGCTATCAACCACTTCTCATGATCAGACTTCCCGGTCTAAGGAATGTATCTGGTTCCCGTGTTTGTGGATCCTTAGCTAACAAGCAGCGACAGATGGGGTGAAAGTGAGCACGAGTCAGTCTGGCAGCCTGAAAACAACTCGAGGTCTCCTTAATCGGTACGCCACCTAAGGTGGATCCCCTGCTCCACTAAGACAGTATGAATGCCGGGCTTCGCACCTAGTCGAGGTAACGCTGTGGACCCCCGGGGACAGTGCGGAGGAGCAACTCCCGCTGGGGTTGGTGAGGAGGATTACTCCTAGCCCGGAAGGGGCTAACCAACGGCTTCCTAGGTACTAGGTTCCTTCTGCACCCCAGCACCCTCCCTCCAACTGAGTGAGCACTTATACGTCTCCCGCTCCTTCCTGAGGATCCCACTCCCGATCCGCGCCCCCTTTCTAGGTGGTACCTTCCTTTCTCCCGGCCATGAGCCCCTGACCCAGCGGGACAGCCTACCTTATCGGAGCCTCAGAGGTGTCCACTTGCCAGCTTCGGTCACACGTGTGACCACCGGTGCCCAGGAGGTGGAAGCGTCTGCACCCCGCCCCGCCTGGCCCCGCCCGCTGCAGGAGCTGGCAACCCCCAGATGACCCTGCTGCTAGCACGACCTCAGATGGCTCGACACTGCACTTTTCTTCCAAGCACCTTTTCCCTACTTCAGAGAGGCTTTCAGGGGCCACAGGCACTCGCTAAAAAGTGTGATCCTGAAGCCAGGTTCCTGGATCATGCAGGTGTACTACTTATGGAGACTTCCTGTTATGCCAAGTGATTTCTGGCTTGGGAGGAAGGGAACGCTCCGAGAGGGAATAGCTCTGAATTTCTCCAGACAAGGGAACCACAGCCAACACACGGGACAAGTAGCTACTATCGCTCACCTGCCAAGGAAGGCTCTGGTGGGTGATACATGGGCTTCTTCTTTTCTGTCCTTTTCTTTTCCAAATCTATCCATCCATCCATTCATCCATCCATCCAACCCATCTGCTTTGTGCATATTTGACAAAAATCTGTCAGGTGGGCACAGTTCTGGATTGGTGTGAAACAAGTTCCTTCCTACCTTGGACCAGGCTTTCATTGTGGTGTTTAAGATGCTCCCACCTTTGCTGCTATCTGTAGCACTTGTAGCTAAGAGACTGACCTTATTTTGCGCTGTTGCTGCTGCCCCCTTTACCCCCTAAAGACATGCCAGCACTAAAGTTCTCTTCACACTCCGGTAAGAACCAGGGAGGGGCACTAGCAGAGGAAACTATGAAAAGCTGCTTTGTTTTCAAAAAAGGTATTATAAAAATCTATATTCTCAGCTTGGGGACTAGTACTTGGAGGAAAGTATCAAGTCCCATTCCTGGAGTGTGCCCACACCTGCAGATTTTGAAATAGAGGAAAGGGAGTAGCCCTACACAGTCATCAGCCTGGGAGAGGCTGCTCTTGGTCACCAGATCCTTCTGAGGGCTTTATGCTCAGTCATGTTTTATTTTCCTCATAGGCTAAGATCTTGAGACAAACGTGTGCAGTTTTATTGATGTAGCTACTAGTTGGCAAAGATGCTTTGAAAGTTTCCTTTACGTTTTTGAGGCAGGGTCTTATGTAGCCCAGGCATGTGCTCCTATGTCTGGTTTATACAGTTCTAGTGGTTGAATACAGGGTTTTGTACAAGCTAGGAAAAATACCAAATGAACTGCATCCTCAGCCCAGAGATACTGTGTGTGTGTAACATGGAATGTGTAATATGTACCTGTTCGTGTGTTCATGTACATTCTGAGGCAGAGGTCCACGTGGGGTGTCTTCTCTCTCCCTCCACCTAATTTTTGAGATGAAGTCATTCACTGACCCTGGAACTTGTTTACATATTCAGTTAAATTATGGACCAAGCAAACTCCAGGGATCTTCCCTTCTCTGCAACAAGATAAAGGGGATGTGCAGCCCCCTTCACGCCCAGCATTTTATATGAATGCTGGGGATCCAAACTCAGGCCCTCGTTCTTGCTCTGCAAGCACTTTACCAATGGAGCCACCTCCCAGCCGTGAGATACTTCTTAACATTGAAAAATCAGAATTTAGAAAAGTATCTCTGCATCAAATTTAGCATCCAGATATTAACACACAGCAGTTTTTAAAGTATACCTTTGACTGTTGTTAACTTCATTGATCAACAGTTTTAATCAAAATCAAACAAAAATCAAACTGTTTCAATGAAGTAGGTAACAAGTATCAGGGAAGTCAACTTTGAAATAATACAATAATATGAATTATTATCAAATTGTTTTCTGATAAAGAAGGAACTCCCAGGTAGTGACACATATTTGTATAATCTCACCACTCAGGAGTTAGAGGCAAAGGGATTTCAAGTTCATGGGCATTCTGAGCTTCACTGACTCTCAAAAAAACAAAAGTAGGATGAAGGGGTGGCACAGCAGTTAGGAGCACTGGCTGCTTTTCCAGAAGACCTGGGTTCAATTCCTAGCACCCACATGGCAGCTCACAACTGTTTATAACTCCAGTCCCTCAGGATCTAATTTCCTCTTCAGGCCCTGCACACATGTGGTATATAGACACAGATGCAGGCAAAACACCCATACACATAAAATAAAAATAAGTAATAATTTAAAAAGCCCAAAATAACACAAAGAAATATAACAGAATGTTATCTGGTATGTCCTCATGTGGACTTTAACAAACAAAGAATGGTCTTTTCAGTCTCAGAAGGACAAATGATGTGTGTGTTTCCTCAGATGTAGAATTCAAATAAATAAGCAAAAAACGTGAAGGGAGTCTATGTGGAAAGTGATCTAAAGGAGGGGAAACATGAGAAGATAATAGGGAGAAGGAAGGCAAAATAATTGCTTGCTTTCAGGCAGGATTACATGGGAGAGCTGGGAGGGGGGAGGAATGGGCAAACACAAGCAAGTTACAGTGCTACCTAGGTATGAAACTGTCATAGAAAACCCATTATTTTATGTTCTAACTAAAAACAAAATGGAGGAACGGCAAGGGGAATGGTTGATTTTTGTAGATGCTATTAGTGTAACTATGCTAGTTCTTTAGAAAGCTTTTACCATCAGGCCTGAAGAAGTGGGTCAACAGTCAAGAGTGCTTGTTGCGTTTCTAGAAGCTTGGTTTCCAGCATCCAATGGCATGGCTCACAACTGCCTGTAACCACAGCTCCAGTGAATTAAAGCCATTTTCTGGCCTTCGTAGACACCTGCACATACATGGCAAACTCTCTCTCTCTCTCTCTCTCTCTCTCTCTCTCTCTCTCTCTCTCTCACACACACACACACACACACACACACACAGAGTAACAATCTTTTAAACACAAGTAGATTGCTATCCAGTCTCTCCTTGGTCATCATGTTACTAGCTGGGCACATCCACCTACCCACAAGTACCATTTTTTTCCAAGGAGGAGTTAGATAACTAAGCTCAGGTCACTGATCTGAGGTTAGAAGACAGGGAACATGTGAAATATGTCCTAAAAGGAAAGAGTTGACTCTGTCCTCATTCCTTTCTCTCACTAGAGACAAAGTAGTGAGCTAACCTTGGACCAGGAGCTAGCGATAGCACAGCAGTGTAGGAGGGATCTTCTGATGATTTCATGGACTGGCCTGTGTGAGTCTCTCAGTGACCATCTCCAGACTGTTACGTGAAAGAAAAAGAAGATTCTCTGTGTAAGTCTTGGCTAGTTGAGGTTTTTGTTAAGTGTAGGTAAATCTCTACCCCAGTGAGTGCAAAACAACTTCCCTCTTGGTTTATAATATCAACAAACGAAACTTGAAGATGTACTGGAAAAAAAATCTATAAGATTCACTTTGTCTGTTAATCTGGTAACCACAGCTTTGAGGTTTCCAACTGTAAGGAACTAATGAATAATAATTATCTTTTTGAAACAAGGTTTCATGTAGCCTGAGCTAGCCTTCAATTTGTTAGGATCTAAAAGCCTTTATTTCCCTGTCAGTCATGGTAATCTGAAATGACTAATGTGCATCACCACACCTGGCTTCATAAGAATAAACTTAATCTTTTTCAAGATCATTCTTTAAGTGTGTGTGCGTCTTTGTGGAGCTATGTATTGCTCTCAGAGGCCAGAAGTGGGTATCGAATTCCCTGAAGCTGGAGTTACAACTTGTTATAAGCCATCTTAACATGGGTTCTAGGAACCATACTTGGGCCTCCTGAAAGATCAGGGTTTGTGTTCTTAACGGCTGAGCCATCTCTGGAGCCCCAAGAACCTTAAATAGATGGTAGCGTTGTTTGTAACAGCAAATGTGTCAGTGTGGGAGTGACGATATTACAGTATGTTCGTCCTATGACATGCTTATTTCTCTTAAAAATTAAGTAGTTGCTTTACATCCCAATCTCCATTTTCCTTCCCTCCTCTCCTCAGTGCTTCCCCATGACCCCCTCCTCCCCAACTCCTCTACCCTTTCTCTTCAGAAAAGGAGAGGCCTCCTGTGGATATGAGCCAGTCAATGTGCTGTAAGACTAGAGACATCTGCTAGACTAGGCAGCCCAGTAGGGGAAAAGTGTCCCAAAGGCAGGGAGCAGAGTCTATGGCAGCCTCTACTCCAGTGTTAGGAGTTCCACATGAAGACAAAGCTATACAACTGTTACATATGTGCAGAGGGCTTGGGTCAGTCTTATGCAGGCTTTCTGGTTGGCTTTCAGTCTCTGCGAACCTCTGTGGGCCCAGGTTAGTTGACTCTGTAGGGGTGTGTGTATGTGTGTGTGTGTGTGTGTGTGTGTGTGTGTGTGTGTGTGCTTGACCTCTCTGGCTTCTACAGTTCTCCTCTCTCTTCCACAGGACTCCCCAAGCTCCGCCTAATGCTTGGCTATGGGTCTCTGCATCTGTTTCCATCAGTTGCTGGCTGAAGCCTCTCTGATGAGGGTCAGGCTAAGCTCCTATCTGTAGGTATAGCAGAGTATCATTAATAGTTGCCAGTGCTGGGCAATGGTTATGCATAATGTTTATTTCTGCAATATATGGTACTGCAAAAAAAATGAATTGATATCTATTGAAAGGGAAAATAGTTATGGTGTATTGTTAAATTAGAAAATTTACAGACTAGTAAGGGACTTCGTTTTCCTTTTGTAAACTGTAGTAGAATATATATGATGTAACATATGCTATTTAAGCCACTGTTTGACCATAGAGCTCAGTGGCATAATGTATCTATGCTGTATAAGCACTGTCATTATCCATCTTCATAATTTCATGGCCAAATCCTTCGACCAGGAAGTTCTCTGCCCTGCCTCCTGTCTCTATGAGTTTGATGCCTGGGGGGTACCTATGTAATTGGAGTTCTATATTACTTGTCTTTGTCTGGCTTGTTTCACTTAGCATAACGTTCTCAAATTTCATTCCTATTCTATCATGTATCAGATTTTTCATTCCTCTTGCTTGGCACTATTTTATTGTATACCTATGAAACCTTTAATTTATGTATTCATCTCATGGTGAAAACTTAGATTGTTGGTACATTTTGGCTATGAACATTTCAGTACAGATATCTGAGTCTCTGCTTTCAGTTTTTATTAACATACCCAAAATCTCTCTTCCTTCTCCCATTTCCCCAACACCCTGCTCCAAGGCTGGGCCTTCAAATCCCTAGCTGAAGATCCTCCTGCCTCTGCAGCCTGAGTGCTAGATTTACAGATGTTTTCTATCATATCTATTTTACACAGTTCTGAGGATTGTACCCAGGTCTTCCTGCTAGGTAAGAATTCTGCCTACTGAGCTACATCCTTAGTGCAACTGTTCTCCTCTCCTCTCCCCTCCCCTTCCCCTTTCTTTCACTGACCTCCTCTCTTAGATCACAAATGTATTTCTAGATATTTGAGGAATAGCCTTCCTCAGGGTGCTGTTGTGAGACCTTGATTTTTTTTTTTCTTTTTTCTTTTTGAGGAGGCTAGGGAGAGAGCTCAGTAGGTAAGGGGCTTACCTTGTGTCTTAGTTAGGGTTTTACTGCCTTGAACAGACACCATGACCAAGGCAAGTCTTATAAACGACAACATTTGATTGGGGCTGGCTTACAGGTTCAGAGGCTCAGTTCGTTATCATCAAGGCAGGAACATGGCAGCATGTAGGCAGGCATAGTGTAGGAAGAACTGAGAGTTCTATGTCTTCATCTGAAGGCTGCTAGTGGAAGATTAACTTCAGGGCAGTTAGGGTGTGGGTCTTAAGCTCACACCCGCAGTGACGCAACTATTTTAACAAGGCCACACTTATACAAACCATCACACCTTGAAACTCAAGGATCTGAGTTTCATCCTTGTCAAAAGGCTGAGTGTAGTCAGGGCATGGTGGAACACGCCTTTAATCTCAGCACTCAGTAGGCAGAGTTATCTCTGAGTTTGAAGCCTGGTCTACTTAGTGAGTTCCAGGCTAATCAAGGCAATATCATGACACCCTGTTTCAAGAAACAAACAAAGATGCTCAATGTGGTAGCATACACCTGCTGTCACAGCACTGCTGAGGCAGAGAGAGGGAGGATCCCCGAGGCTCGAAGGCCAATCGGTCTAGTTTAATTGCTGCACTCCAGGGCAATAAGATGTGGATGATATTTCTGAAGATAACACTCCAGGTTGTCCTTCAGCTGGTGCACACCCCTCCGTATGACACACATGCTCACATGCATGCATAAAAAAGATAAAGGGACTCCTTCCAGATTGAGAATTGCTAACAGACAGAAACCCAAGTGATTTTTGAGTGTTAATTTTTGTATCCTGACACTTAGCAGAATACACATATTACTTTGAATAGTTTTCTTCCCCTGGACCCAGTAGAACACAGTTTAGTGTTTTCTAAACCCTTTTAAAAAAATCATGTCATCTGTGATGGAAGATAATTTACTTTCTCCCTTTCAAATGTGGACACACCCCTTCACCTTCATTTATCCATTCAGGTAGAAAATTCTGTATTGAGGAGGCCTGAACGTTTCTGTCTTGTGCCTGACCTCTGAGCAAAAGCTCCCATCCTTTCAGAAACCATTGAGTTTGAGGTAGTTGGGAACTTTTCAAACATAGATTTTGTTATGTTGAAGTATTTCTCTCCTAGTTCTCTTCTAGTTCTAATTTTTTGAAAATTCTTATCACAGAATCATGGTTTTTTTTTTGTGCTGCTGTTTTTGTTTTCTACAGAAAAAGAAAGAAAGAGAAAGAATTGTTTAGAATTCCCAGCGTATAGAATCTCCAGGTTCTTGTAGAAGAGGGAAATCTTAAAATACTAAAATCAGTTCATCTTATCTTACGCAAAGGCTATAAAAATAATTGGCTCAAAGATAGTTTCTGGATTGGCAAGTAATTCTTAACATCATTAAAAAGTGGAGACCATGAAGAAGTAGACAGAGCTGTATCAGAGAACTAAAAAGATTCCAGTCCCCAGGTGAGACTGTAGACTGGCTCCTTAATTCTGTTCCTCACGCAGAGCCTGTCCTCTGTAGGCTGAATCCGTAAGCTCCAGCTCTACAAACTCCACGACATTTGCAGTCCTGTCCTTTTAGGCTTTAGCTCTGATCTTTATTCTCTGCTGGCTGCCTCTGAGTCCTAAACATCAAACCCCGTTTTATCAGGTTGATCTGTGGATTTCCTCACTCACCATCCTCCAGCTTGTTAAGTCTCCTTCAAGAGCCGAAAACCAGATTCCTTCCTACACTGTTTCTGGCTTTCTTTTCCTGATTTAATTGGTTATACATTCTCACCAGACCTTCTCTGTGCTGGTTTGAATGAGAATGGTCCTACTCCTCTCCTGCTTCCTTTCGGATAAGGACAGACCTCTTTCCCGTGAAAGTCAACCACCACATATCAAGTTGCAGTAAGACTAGGCACCTCCCCTCATCTTGAGGCTAGATTAGGCAATGCAGTAAAAGAGTCAGAGACAGCCCCTGCTTCCACAGTTAGGAGTCCCACAAGAACACCAAGCTTCACAGCTGTATTGTGTATTCAGAGGGCCTAGATCAGTCCCATGCAGGATCCTGGTTGGCATTTCAGTCTCTGTGAGCCCCTATGAGCCCAGGTTGATTCTGTGGATTTTCTTGTGGTGTCCTTGACCCTTCTGGCTCCTACAGTTCTTGTCCCCTCTTGCAAAGGATTCTCAGAGTCCCACCTAATGTCTGGCTGTGAGTCTCTGCATCTGTTCCCGTCAGTTGCTGGGTGAAGCCTCTCTGAGGATAACTGGGCGAGGCACCAACTTATGAGTATAACAGAATATCATTAAGAATCATTTTCTTTCCTAGGTCTCTGGGTTGTCCAGCCTCTGGGCATAGTTCTTAAACTGGGCCAGTTATTGGTTGGCCACTCCCACAATTTCTACACTACCTTTTTTTCTTTTAAGATTTATTTATTTATTTTATGTATATGAGTACACACTGTAGCTGTCTTCAGACACACACCAGAAGAGGGCATCGGATCCCATTACAGATGTTTGTGAGCCACCATGTGGTTGCTGGGAATTGAACTCAGGACCTCTGGAAGAACAGTCAGTGCTTTTAACCACTGAGCCATCTCTCCAGCCCTCTACACTATCTTTATTTATTTATTTCTTTATCTCCGAGACATGGCTTCTCTGTGTAGTCCTGGTTATTCTGGAATTTGCTCTGTAGACCAGGCTGGTCTTGAAATCAGAGATTTATCTGCCTCTGCCTTCTGAGTGCTTAGATTAAAGGTGTGTGTCACTACCACTCAGCCAACCCCAGCACATCCTGTAAGTAGGGAAAATTGTAGGTCAAAGGTTTTGTGGTTGGGTTGATGTCCCAACCTTCCACTGGAAGTCTTGCCTGGTTTTAGAAGATGGCCAGTTTGGGCTCCATATATATCTACATTGCTAAGAGTCTTGGCACAGATTCCTGAGAGTTTCCATTGCACTAAGTTTCTAGCTTGTCCTAGAGATGCCCCCCAATTCCAGTACTCTCTCCCTCCATCCTCCCATCCTTCCTGTTCCCATACCCAACCCTCCCAGATACCCCCAGCCCTGCCCACCCACAATGTCCATTCTATTTCCCCTTCTCAGTGAGATTCATGCACCCCTCCTAGCCCATCCCTCCTTGCTTCTTAGCTTCTTTGGGTCTGTGGATTATAGCATAGTTACCCCTTACTTTATAGCTAATATCCACTGATAAGTGAGTACATAACATGTTTGTCTTTCTGGGTCTGGGTTACTTCACTTAGGATGATTTTTTTTTAGTTCCATCCATTTTCTTGCAAATTTTATGATGTTATTGTTTTTAACAGCTGAATAATACTCCACTGTGTAAATGTACTATATTTTCTTTATACATTCTTTGGTTGAGGGATCTCTAGGTTGCCTTCAGTTTCTGGCTATTACAAATAAAGCTGCTATGAACATAGTTGAGCAAGTGTCCTTGTGATATGGTGGAACGTTCTTTGGGTATATGCCCAGGAGTGGCATAGCTGGGTCTTGAGGTAGATGGATTCCCAATTTTCTGAGCAACCACCATAATGATTTCCAAAGTAGCGGTACAAATTTCCACTCTCACAAGCAATCAAAGAGTGTTCCCCTTGCTTCGAATTCTTACCAGCATGAGTTGTCACGTATGATATTGATCTTAGTGTTTCTGATAGGTATAAGATAGAATCTGAGAGTCGTTATGATTTGCATTTCTCTGATGGTTAAGAGTGTTGAACATTTCTATGAGTGCTTCTCAGCAGACTGAGATTCCTCTGTTGAGAATTCTCTGTTTAGACCTGCACCCTACTATTAAATTGGATTATTTGGTTTGTTGATGTCTAGTTTCTTGAGTTCTTTATATATTTTGGAAATTAGCCCTCTATGAGATGTGGGATGGGTGAAGATCTTTTCCCATTCTGTAGGCTGCCATTTTGTTCTTTTGACAATGTCCTTTGCTTTATAGAAGCTTTTCAGTTTCATGAGATCCCATTTTTTAAAATCCAAGTATCAATTGTTTTATTTGTCAGCTGGAAAACTAGACAGTCCTCCAGTGCAGCAAGGTATTAATTTAATCCTCTTTCTCATCATCATCAGCTCCAGCACCACCCTGGCCTTTCTTGGCATTCTTCCTCTTTACTCGGCCTGGACAGCCACCACTGTAAGGAGAATGGAGGGAGAAGTCAAAGTGCTTCTGGGAGTCTAGACAAACAATGAAGGATGGGATGCTCACCACCTGCTTGCGGACCCTGGTGTTGGTGGATGAGCACACGGGCATGGGAAATAGATTTGGCCAGGCCCAGCTTAAAGACCTGGGTCTGCCGTCGTCTCTCCAAGAAATCCTCAATCTTCAGGCCCAGGATGTAATCCACCTTCATCTTGCCCTCATCCAGCTCCCCAAGTCACTTCAGTAGAGCATTGCCTTCAAACAGATGCTGAGGATCCTTCTCGTCCAGCGTCAACAGCTCCCGGGCCGCCTTACGGATCTTGTCCAGAGTAAATTTGACCTTCCATACCTCACGTTTGTTCCGGAGTCCATACTCTCCAATCAGCTTTAACTCCTGATTGAGACGCAATTTCTAGAAGGGTCTCCGTGGGGTCACATAGGTTTTGCGACAAACCCAGCTTCTGGTGACCAGCATGTTGACTTCACAACCCATGCTGTGCCTATGAACTCAGGCCCCTGACAATGAGCGAGATCCCACTTATTAATTGTTGATCTTAGTGCCTGAGCTGTTGGTCTTCTGTTCAGGAAGTTGTCTCCTGTACCAATTCATTTAAGGATACTCCTCAATTTCTCTTCTATTAGGTTCAGTGTTTCTGGTTTTATGTTGAGGTCTTTGATCCACTGGGACTTGAGCTTTGCGCAGGATGGTAAATATGGATAATACGGATCTATTCGCGTTCTTTACATGTCCACATTCAGTTAGACCAACACTATTGGTTGAAGATGTTTTTTTGGTTTTATTTTGTTGTTGTTGTTGTTTTTCTTTGTATTGTACAGACAATCCAAAATCTGTCTGTTTTTTTTGTTTTTTTGTTTGTTTATTTTTGTTTTTTTTTCAAGACAGGGTTTCTCTGGATAGTCCTGGCTGTCCTGGAACTCACTTTGTAGACCAGGCTGGCCTCGAACTCAGAAATCCGCCTGTCTCTGCCTCCCAAGTGCTGGGATTAAAGGAGTGCACCACCACTGCCTGGCCAAAATCTGTCTGTTTTTATGACAATACCACGCCCCGCCCCCCCCTATTTCTCTATAGTACAGTTTGAGGTCAGGGACAGTGATATCTCTGGAAGTTCTCCTATTGTTGAGAATTGTTTTTTCTATCCTGGGTTTTTTGCTTTTCCATATGAAGTTGAGAATTGCTCTCTCAAGATCTGTAAAGAATTGTGTTGGAATTTTTTTAAAGATTTATTTATTATATGTAAGTACACTGTAGCTGTCTTCAGACACACCAGAAGAGGGTGTCAGATCTCATAACAGATGGTTATGAGCCACCATGTGGTTGCTGGGAATTGAACTCAGGACCTCCGAAAGAGCAGTCAGTGCTCTTAACTGCTGAGCCATCTCTCCAGACCCCTGTGTTGGGATTTTAATGGGGATTGTGTTGAATCTGTAAATTGCTTTTGGTAAGATGGTCATTTTTACTATGTTAATCTTACCAATCCATGAGCATGGGAGATCTTTCCATCTTCTGATATCTTCTCCAATTTCTCTCTTCAGAGACTTGAACTTCTTGTCATACAGGTCTTGCTTAGAGTTACACCAATAATATAAAATAACATTTTATATTATTTGTGGCTATTATGAAGGATGCTGTATCCATAATTTCTTTCTCAGCCCTTTTATCATTTGTATATGGGTGGGCTACTGATTTTTTTTTTTTTTTTAGTTAATCTTGTATCTAGTTCCCTGGTAGAATTTTTGGGGTCACTTATGTATACATTGCAAATAGCGATATTTTGACTTCTTCCTTTGCAATCTGTATTCCCTTGATCTCTATCAGTTGTCTTACTGCTCTGACTAGAACTTCAGGTACTACATTGAATAGATATGGAGAGAGCAGACAGCCTTGTCTTTTTCCTGATTTGAGTGGAATTGCTTTTGAATTTCTCTTGAAAATAGTGAACTGGCCTGAGAGATGCTGACTCCATGACAGGCTTCAAACTAGCAGTTCAGGAGATGAGGCCTTAGTTTCTACTTTCAGAACTGGGCAAGTCAGTTACTGGAACAACCTCAGGCTTATGTAAAAGGGACTCCTCCCCAGCTTGTAAGAGGACAGTTAGCCAAACTTGTGGCCAAGAGGTCAAGAGCTACCTTTCCTTGGCATGAAGCAAGAATAGTTAGTCTTAATCACAGCATCAGCTAGACCCACCAATCAAGGTATAGATCACCTACCCCGCCCCCTGTTTGGCTTTAAAACCAAATCTTCGAATTCAGTCAGGATCCTTCTATCCTGATGGAATTGGGCCTCTGACTGCAGGAATAAACATACTTTGCTTTTGCATACTATTTGAGTCTGGGGAGTCATTCTTCAGCGATTCACAGGCCCTAAAATTTAGTGGGCTTGTCAGGAAACCACTGAAGGCCTCCACTCAAATAGCTGAGTGTTTGGGAGCTTCTCGCCCCACTGACTGGTAAGTTTGGAAGTGCTCAGTCTGTGTCTGTGTTTATGTTTGTTTTTTTGCCTATGCCACCCTGGAGGCCAAGAAAGGCAAAGCAGACCTGTATTTTGCCACCCAGCGGTCGGAGAATAAGGGGGATATCCCCTGAAACCCCACCTGAAATCCCACCTGGAGACACCCCCCCCCCTTCCCCCAGTCCTCTTACCTGGAATCTGGAGAACCTGAGAGAGTTCTCACCTGGTTTCTGGAGAGTCTGAGTATTCATACCTGGTTTCTGAACCAGCCATAGGTCTCCGTTACTCTTGCGCACAGAGAGCGAGACCCTTTGAAAGGCTGTTCCTGTTTTGTTCTTATTTTCCTGGGAACATCCTTCTGTGCTGGTCTCTGTGTGTACTGTTAGTAACTGTTGTCATTCTGTCAACTGTACTGGTTTTTAGGATTTCATCTTGATTTTTAAAATGAGACAGACCCAGAACACCCCTCTGAGTCTGGTTCTGGGCCATTTTAGGGACTGGCCAGATTATGGAGGATTCAGGGCTGGTTGTCCATTCCAGAAAGTTCAGCACCTTTTGCAGGAACAAATGGCCCACTGTTAAAGTTGGGTGGCCCCAGGAGGGGACTCTCCATCTCCCCATCATTTACCGGGTAAAAACTTCAGATTACCCAGATCAGGTGCCATATATCACTCCATGGCAGTATTTAGTGGAAAGACCCCCTGTTTGAATGGAACCATTTTTGCTACCGGCTGCACCACTCCTGACTCTCCTTCCCCTGAAGGAGGGCAGGCCCTGGAGGGCAGCCTTACTTCTTCCCTCAGACCAGAGGAAGATCTTTGCTGCCACCACCATCTCCACCCCCTTTATGTTGCAGCCTCAGCTCCTGCCCAGCAGGTGCAGGCACAAGAGGGAGTTCCCATCTCAGACTGGAGTCTGCCCCACACTCTGGCTCTAGCTGACCAAAGAGCTAACTCATCTTCTCATCTGGCTGCCTGGACCACCACCCTAATCCTCAGGGCCACAGGACCCCCAGATCCCTTAGGGAGACAGTTTATGACCTATTTGCCTTTTGCCAGTAATGATCTGAATAATTGGAAGATGACTCCCCTCTCCCCACCTCCATTTTCAGAAAGGCCATCAGCTCTTAGAACGCTTCTAGACTCAATCATGCTGACTCACCAGCCCACCTGAGATAATTGTCAGCCACTGCTGCAGATCTTCTTCACCCCCAGAGAAAGGACTGTGATTGTCACCCGGAAGTTGGTTCCGGGGGCAAATGGGACCTCCACTCAGGTTCAGGCTGATTTGGATGGGGACTTTCCCTTGATTCTACCTGACTGGGATCACAACACCGGTGGAGGTAAGGAGAGACTCCAGACCTACCCAAGATTGTAATGGGGAGCCTTCAAGAGGCTGCCAGGTGGCCTACACATTTGTCCAAGGTAAGCCAGGTTACCCAAGGGAAAGATGAGAGCCCAACGGGGTTTCTAGAAAGACTCATGGAGGCCTACAGAACCTATACCCACTGAAGGTAGAGAATGCCAATCAGCTGTGAACATAGCTTTTTTTTTTTAATTTATTTTTCATACTTTATTTACATTTCAAATGTTTCCCCCTTTCCAGATCTCCCTTTTGGAACCTCCCCATTTCCTCCCCCTCCCCCTGCCTCTATGGTGGTATTCTCCCACCCACCCACCCACTCTCGTCTTCCCTCCTTGTCATTCTCCTATACTGGAGGATCTAACACCCTCAGGCCCAAGGGCCTCTCCTCCCCCTGATGGCTAACAAGACCCTCCTCTGCCACATATGTGGCCAGCACCATGGGTCCCTCCATGTGTATTCTTTGGTTGGTGGATCAGTCTCCAGGAGTATCGAGGGGTCAGGCCAGTTGCCACTGTTGCTGCCTCCCTGGGGTTGTAAACTCCCTCAGCTCCTTCAGTCCCTTCTCCAAGTCCTCCATGTGGGACCTCACACTCAGCCCTACTGTTTCTGTGAAGTGACTCTTGGGTATTTCAAACTTTTGGGCTAATAACTACTTAACAGTGAGTACATACCGTGTTCATTCTTTTGTGACTGTGTTACCTCGCTCAGGATGATATTTTCAAGTTCCATCCATTTGTCTGCAAATTTCATGAAGTCATTGTTTTTAACAGCTGAATAATATTCCGTTATGTAAATGTACCACATTTTCTGTATCCATTCCTCTGTTGAGGGATATCTGGGTTGTTTCCAGTTTCTGGCTATTATAAATATGGCTGCTATGAACATAGTGGAACATGTGTCTTTATTACATATTGGAGCATCTTCTGGGTATATGCCCAGGAGTGGGATAGCTGGGTCCTCAGGTCCTCAGGTAGTATTATGTTTATTTTTCTGAGGGTCCGCCAAACTGATTTCCAGAGAGGTCGTATCAGTTTGCATTCCCACCAGCAGTGGAGGAGTGTTCCTCTTTCTCTACATCCTCACCAACATCTGCTGTCACCTGAGTTTTTGATCTTAGCCATTCTGACTGGTGTGAGGAGGAATCTCAGGGTTGTTTTGATTTGCATTTCCCTGATGACTAAGGATGTTGAACATTTCTTTAGGTGCTTCTCGGCCATTCGAGTTTCCTCAGTTGAGAATTCTCTGTTTAGCTCTCTTCCCCATTTTTTGATAGGGTTATTTGGATCTCTGGAGTCTAGCTTCTTGAGTTCTTTGTATACATTGGATATTAGCCCTCTATCGGATGTAGGATTGGTAAAGATCTTTTTCCAATCTGTAGGTTGCTGTTTTGTCCTATTTACAGTGTCCTTTGCCTTACAGAAGCTTTGTAATTTTATGAGGTCCCATCTGTTGATTCTTGATCTTAGAGCACATGCCATTGGTGTTCTGTTCAGGAACGTTTCCCCTGTGTCCATGTGTTCAAGACTCTTCCCCACTTTCTCTTCTATTAGATTCAGTGTATCTGGTTTTATGTGGAGGTCCTTGATCCACTTGGACTTGAGCTTTGTACAGGGAGATAGGAATGGATCAATTCGCAATCTTCTACATGTAGACTGCCAGTTGAACCAGCACCGTTTGTTGAAGATGCTGTCTTTTTTCCGTTGTGTGGTTTTAGCTCCTTTGTCAAAATCAAGTGACCATAAGTGTGTGGGTTCATTTCTGGGTCTTCAATTCTATTCCATTGATCTACCTGCCTGTCACCGTACCAATACCATGCAGTTTTTATCACTACTGCTCTGTAGTACAGCTTGAAGTCAGGGAGGCTGATTCCCCCAGAAGTCCTTTTATTGTTGAGAATAGTTTTTGCTATCCTGTTTTTTTTTTTGTTATTCCATATGACCTTGAGAATTGCTCTTTCTAAGTCTATGAAGAATTGAGTTGGGATTTTGATGGGGATTGCACTGAATCTGTAGATTGCTTTCGGCAGGATGGCCATTTTAACTATGTTAATCCTGCCGATCCATGAGCATGGGAGATCTTTCCATCATCTCAGGTCTTCTTTCTTCAGAGACTTGAAGTTCTTGTCATACAGATCTTTCACTTGTTTGGTTAGACTCACACCAAGATATTTTATATTGTTTGTGACAATTGTGAAGGGTGTCATTTCCCTAATTTCTTTCTCAGCCTGTTTATCATTCGAGTATAGGAAGGCTACTGATTTGCTTGAGTTAATTTTGTATCCAGCCACTTTGCTGAAAGTGTTTATCAGCTGTAGCAGATCTCTGGTGGAGTTTTTTGGGTCACTTAAGTATACCATCATATCATCTGCAAATAGTGATATTTTGATTTCTTCCTTTCCAATTTGTATCCCTTTGACCTCCTTTTGTTGTGTGATTGCTCTAGCTAGAACTTCAAGTACTATATTGAATAGATAGGGAGAGAGAGGGCAGCCTTGCCTAGTCCCTGATTTTAGTGGGATTGCTTCAAGTTTCTCTCCATTTAGTTTGATGTTGGCCACTGGTTTACTGTATATTGCTTTTACTAACATAGCTTTTGTTAACCATGCAGTCTCTGACATACGGCAAAACCTCAAATGCTTGGAGGGGTTTGAGGGTAAACAATTGACAGAGCTGGTAGCTATAGCTGAGAAAGTCTGTAACAATAGAGAAACCTCTGAGGAGCTACAAAACAGGAGACTGGCCAAAATACGCTAGCTGCTGCCAATCAAGACTTCAAGGACAACAGGGAACTGAGGTACGGCTGGTGGGGAATGCCAGCATCAAGTGACACTGAAGAAAGACCAATGTGCCTGCTGCAAAGAAATGGGCCACTGGAAAAATGAATGCCCCAACAGACAACCCAAAGCCCTGGAATTAGAGGAAGTCAGTGACTGAGGGCAATGAGACTTAACTCCCCTCTATGAGCCCTGGGTAACCCTGAAGGTAGAGGGGAAACCAATAGATTTTCTGGTGAACACTGGTGGACACATTCTGTTTTAAAAGGGCCATTGTCAGATGGAAAAACATGGGTTCAAGGAACAACAGGCACCAAGCCCTATCCATGGCACTAAGCCCTATGCATGGACTACCTAAAGAAAGGTGGACTTGGGAATGGGAGGGATAACTCATTCTTTTATGTTCATCCCAGGATGTCCAAACCCTCTGCTGTGGAGAGACCTTCTCACCAATATGGTATTCCAACTCCATTCTGGCCCAAAGGGAGTGGAAGTGCTGGATGAGAATGGCCTATCAATGTTGTGACCCTGGCCCTAGAAGAAGAATACAAGTTGTTCCCTCAAACAATGCCCTCATTGAGCCCATTTCTCCAGAAGTTCCTGATTGAGGTCCCCAAAGTTTATACAGAGAGAAATCTAATTAGACTGTCTATCACAGGACCCCAATCATAGTTCACTTAAAGGTTGGGGCATAAGACAATATTCAATGCCAAGAGAGCCCTGGGTGGGGATAAGTTCACACATGAACTGGCTCTAGGAGGCTGGGGTCCTGGTCCCTTGCCAATCCGAATGGAGTACCCCTCTCTTTCCAGTCAAGAGGTTTCATTACTGTGACTACCAATCTGTGCTGGACTTGAGGGAAGGAAACAATCTGGTGGAGGATATTCAGCCCCCTGTTTCAAACTGTATGCCTTGCTGAACAGCCTCCCTCCTGAACACACTACATACACTGTGCTTGACCTGAAAGATTCCTTCTTCAGCCTGTCCCTGGCACCCAAAAGCCAGCCCTTGTTCACCCTCGAATGGCAAGGCTTTGAAAGAGGCTTTAGCAGACAGCTGACTTGGACATACCTGCCTCAGGGATTAGATAACTCACCCACCATCTTCAATGACGCACTGCATGAGGACTTGGGTGAGTACTGGCAGGCCTACTCCCCAAATAGTTCTACTCCAATATGTAGATGACTTCCTGATAGTGGCCTCTGGTACAGAGACTTGCCAAGAAGCAATACAGGACCTGCTACAAGAACTGAGTCAACTGGGCTACGGAGTGTCTGCTAAAAAGGCCCAGCTCTGCCAACCTGAAGTCACCTGTCAGGGGTACATCCTCAAGGGGGGAAGTGTCAATGTATGTCGTCAGATGTCCGGAAACAGACCATTCTTAGTATCCCAGTCCCATCTACCCGAAGGTAAGTATGGGAGGTTTTGGGATCTGCTGAGTTTTGTAGACTCTGGGTGCCAGAATTTATTGAAATAGCTCAGCCACTATATGAGGCCACTAGAGGGCAAGAAGACAAACTAGAATGGACCCCTGAAATGGACATGGCCTTTATATTTTTAAAGAAGCCCTTGTTAGAGGGCCCTGGCCCTCCTGGACATTCACAAACCCTTCCACTTATATGTGGATGAAAGAAAAAGCCTAACAAAGGGAGTGCTCACTCAAACCCTAGGCCCATGGAAAAGACCTGTGGCTGATTTATCCAAGAAGCTAGATTCAGTGGCTCAGGGCTGGCCAGCCTGTGTGAGGATTGTAGCTGCCACAGCCCTGATGGTTAAGGGTGCTGACAAGATAACCACAGGGCAGGAACTTATTATTGCCACCCCTCATGCTATTGAGGGGACTCTGAAGAGCCCACCCAGTTACCAGCTGTCCAATGCCAGGCTAACACACTTTTAAGCTCTGCTCCTAAATCCCTCTTGCATAAGGTATAACCAGTCATCTGCTCTGAACTGTGCAACCTATTACCTGACTCATCTTCAGATATACATACAACATGAGTATTCTATAGTTTGGTGGCAGGTTCAGAACATTAGGCCAGACCTGACTGACATACCCTGGCCAGATGTTGAACACATCTACTTCACAGAAGGGAGCAGTTTTGTTCATAATGAAACCAGGTATGGGTGGGGGAGAGCAGTAGTGGACTTGGTTCAGGACTCTGTTGTTTAGGTAGCTGCTCTACCACCAGGAACACTGTCCCAAAAAGCTGAGCTGATAGCCTTGGTCAGGCTTTGAAGCTGGCAGAAGGGGCCAAAGTCAACATCTACACTGATAGCAGACATACATTTGCTACTGCACATGTGCCTGGATCCATATTCCAAGAGAGGGGATTATTGACTGCAGAAGAGAAAACAATTAAAAATAAGGAAGAGATGTTGGCTCTGCTGGAAGCACTCTGGCTCCCCCTCAACATCAAAAGGGACCATTGGAGACAGCCAGGGGAAACAGGATGGCTGGTAAGGCTGCCAGGGATGCCGCCATGGCTCCCACCAGAGGAGTCACCATGGCTTCCACTGCTCACATTCTGGGAGCCTTGCCACTCCCTGCAATCTCAAGAGATCCTGACTATACTGCAGGATCAGGCTAGAGGCAAGAGACTCTACATAAAGAATGGGTAGTGGCACAGCAAGGAGGGCCACTCCATTGCCCAAGGGGCTTGCCACACAGCTCATTCCCAAACCCACCAAGCCTCACATTCGAGTCACTGAAAACAGAAAGAATCGCTAAGAGGGGCAAAACACAAAATACTTGAGTTAGGCCACTGATCAGGCAATCTCTAATTGCCCCACCTGCCTGACTGTGAATCCTTTCAGTCCTTGCCAAGAAACTCAGGAACTAGAATCAGAAGCCAATGGCCTGGAGCCAATTGGGAAACAGATTACACAGAGGTAACACCAGGAGAGTACGGGTATAAATCTGCTAGTTTTTATAGATACCTTCCCAGGATGGGTAGAAGCCTGCCCAGCGAAGAAGGAAATTGCCAATGTCGTGACAAAAATTTTGAAAGAAATCATACCAAGGTATGGTCTACCTACCCTGATTGGGTCAGACAATGGACTAGCATTCATCTCTCAGGTAGCCTAGTCTTTAGTACAGGCAGTGAGGACTAATTGGAAATTACATTGTACCTACAGACCCCAACGTTCAGGTCAGGTAGAGAGAATGAATTGGACCCTGAAAGAGGCCTTGACCAAATTAACCCTTGAGACTGGTGGTGACTGGGGGTCTCTCCTACCTTATGCCTTATATAAGGCTAGGAATACACCTTATACTTCGTGTCTTACCCCCTTTGAGATACTATTTGGGAGACCCCCCTCCCATGTTACCTAATCTCCAATCTGATATTCTAGCTGAATATGAGCAATACAAAATTTTGGAATTTCTGGAAGCCCTCTCCAGGGTTCAGAAGCAGCTCTGGCCTACCATTCTCCAGATTTATGAATCTGCTTCTCCCCCTAACCCCCATTTCTTGAAACAAAGGGACAAAGTCTGTGTCAAGAGGCATCACCATAAGACTCCAGAACCTTGCTGGAAGGGACTTACCTCACATTGTGATCCTGACCATGCCAACAGTTGTGAAGGTAGACAGGATCTGGACATGGATACATCCTTTCCATGTTAAGCCGGCCAGGAAAGAAACGACCCAACAGCTGCAGTCCCACCAAGAGAATGTTCCAGATGACCCACCTCGGGAACAATGGAGGGCTATTCCACATCCCTCTTTAACTGGTCTCCTTGGTTCCCCACCCTTGTCTTGGCCATAACTGGCCCCCCACATCATATTACTATTAGTTCTGACATGTGGACCCTACATAGTTAATACTTTAGTCAGGTTTGTCAAAGAACACATTTCCACTGATCAACTAATGATTCTCAGACAATAATACCAGCCTGTAGAAACATCTCAGGGATTTGAGATTCGTCCTTACTCTAGGGGGGAATGAAAGAAGTGAACTGGCCAGAGACAGGCTGATTCCATGACAGGCTGCAAACCAGCAATTCAGGAAACCAGGTCTGAGTTTCTACTTCCAGAACTGGGCAAGTCAGTTACTGGAACAACCTCAGTCTTATGTAAAAGGGACTCCTCCCCAGCTTGTAAGAGGACAGTTAGCTAAACTTGTGGCCAAGAGATCAAGAGCTGCCCCTCCTTGGCATGAAGCACAAATGGTTAATCTGAATCGTAACATCACCCAGACCCCCAGAGATTGAACCCACCAATCAATATATAGATCACCTATCCCTCCCTCTGGCTTTAAAACTGAATCTGCGGATTCAGTCAGGGTCCTTCTATCCTGATGGAATTGGGCCCCTGCCTGCAAGAATAAACATTCTTTGCTTTTGCACACTATTTGAATCTGGGGTCTCATTCTTCAGCGATTCACAGACCCTAACACTCTCCATTTAATTTGATATGGACTATGGGCTTGCTGTAAATTTCCTTTATTATATTTACGTTTGTCTCTTGTATCCCTAATCTCTCTAAGACTTTTATCATGAAGAGGTGTCTTATTTTCTCAAAGGCTTTTTTCAGCATAATCCTGTTTTTTTTGTTTTTGTTTTGTTTTTGTTTGTTTGTTTTGTTGTTGTTTTTGGCTTTTTCCTTTCAGTTTGTTTATATGATGGATTTCACTGACAGATTTTTATATGTTGAACCATCTCTGCATCTCTGGGATGAAGCCTACTTAATCATGGTGGATGATGTTTTTGACGTGTTTTGGGATTTGGTTTGTAAATATTTCATTGAGTATTTTTGCATCGATGTCCATAAGGGAAATTTGTAAAAGTATTTTTAAATCCATTTTTCCTTCTGGCCCCTTAGTTCCCATCAGTAATGACTCTGTCATTATTAAATGCCTAGTTCATAAGCTTTGGCTCATTCCCTGACTAGTTCATAAACTATTTAACTCATTTAAACTATTCTATGTCTACCATGTGGTTACTCACCTCTCCTTCAGTCCTGCTGGCTGGCATCTTCCTTAGCATCTCCTCAGAGTCTCCCTGCAGGTTTATGTCCATCTTCTCTGTCTGTCTCCTGTCTTCTTTCTCTCAGCTCTCCCTGTGTCTTTCTTTTATCTCTTACCGCTTCCCAGAATCCTCTCTTCCTGCCAGTGTCCCACCCCCTAATTCCTGCCTCAGCTCATTGGCCATCAGCTTTTTAAATGACAGGTGATGTTTATAAGAGATTCTTTCTACAGAAACTGGTCTGTAATTTTCTTTGTTGAATCTTTGTGTGGCTTGGGTATCAGGGTGACTGTGGCCTCATAAACTGAACTTGACAATGTTCCTTCCGTTTCTATTTTGTGGAATAATTTGAGGAGCATTGGTATTAGCTCTTCTTTGAAAGTCTGTTAGAATTCTATACTGAAACTGTCTGGCCCTGGACTTATTTTTGCCAGGAGATTTTTAATGATTGCTTCTATTTTCTTAGGGATTATAGGTCTATTTAAATTGTATATCTGATCTTGATTTAACTTTGATAAGAGGTATCAAGAAATTTGTCCATTTCTTTTAGATTTTCCAATTTTGTGGTATACAGGTTTTTGAAGTATGACTTAATGATTCTTTGGATACCTTAGTGTCTGTTATTATGTCCTCATTTTTGTTTATGATTTTGATAATTTGAGTATTCTTTCTCTGACTTTTGCTTTGGGTAAGGGTTTGTTTCATTGATTTTCTCAAAAAATTAACTCTTTGTTTCAATGATTCTTTATACTGTTCTCTTTGTTTGTATTTTATTGATTTCAGCCCCAAATTTGGTTATTTTCTGCCGTCTACTCCTCTTGGGTGTGTTTGCTCCTTTTTATTCTAGAGATTTAAAGTGTGCTATTAAATTGCTAGTATGAGATCTCTCTGATTTCTTTTTGAGGGCACTTAGTGTTATTAACTTTCCCATGCCAGACTCTCTCTCTCTCTCTTTCCTTGCCTACAAATCAGGCATGCCACTCTCAGCTACTGCTCCAGCACCACGCATGCCACCATGCTCCACACCATAATGATAATTGACTAAACCTCTGAAACTGTAAGCTAGCCCCCAGTTAAAGATTTTCTTTTATAAGAGTTGTCTTGGTCGTGGTGTGTCTTCACAGCAGTAGAACAGTGACTAAGACAGTTTGGTATGTATTGAAGCTGGGTAGAACTCTCAATTGCTTCCTTCTCTTGGCAGCGTGAAGAATGTTTACCAACGAAGCTAGTCCACAGGAAGACTCTCAGGTTAGATCCATCTGGAATAATCTGAGTCCTATGTCCCAAGTATGCAGGGTTTTCAGCAATAGAGGCTTACTTTGAATCTCTGAGGGGCAACTGAGGGTAACATCCATAGTCTCTGCTGTTTTGGAAGTTACTTAGACTACCCTGATCAACCATCTAAAGGAGAGTTCATAGGTGTGGTGCTGGGGATTTTGCTAGTCTTCATTCTTGTGGGGAACTTTATCAGCTCTAATGGCATACCCTTAATACATGTAATTTGGGTATATAAAGTGTTTGATTTTTAGATAAGATAAAATAATGAGTTCTTTTGAGTCTTTATCAAACAATCTGTCATTCTTGGCCCTCCTCTCTCCTCTTTTCACACTGCCCTCTTCCTCCTCTCCCTAGTGGGAGCTCTCTGCCCGGGTTTTCTGTTCCTACTTCCTATCACTTGTATTCTGCTATTCCCCTCCCAAGGCCCCCTCCCCAACTCCCCTGTACCTTTATATTTTCCTGCTTTCTGTGGCTACTCCATGTTGTATTCGTGCACCTGAAGATTTGGAGCTGGGAACCACAGACAAGAGAGAACATGCAGCATTTGGCTTCCTGGGTCTGAGTTATCTCATTCAGCATAACCTTTTCTCGGTCCATCAATTTGCCTGAAAAGGTCATGGCTTCCTTTTGTTTACAGCTGAGCAGTACTCCTTTGTGTATGTATACCCACACTGTGTTTTCATTACCCTCCTGTAAGTGGAGGGACATTAGGTTGTTTCCAGGTCCTGGCTGTGGCAAATAGGCTGGCAGTGAGTGTGGCTGAGCAAAGTATCTGTGAAGTAGATTGCTCAGGACTTTGGGGTTATGCTAGATTCATTTTTTTAGCTGCAGCAGTTTGCATTTGCCCCCACAGTGAAACAGGGTTGCCCTGTCCCCACACAGTGCCAACATGTGTTGTCAGTTGATTTGTTGGTCTTAGTTATTCAGACTTGTGTAAGATGTCAGCTCAAAGATGTTTAAATTTGCAATTCTCTAATTAATAAGCGAGATAAACACCCTTTGAGGGATTTCTTAGCCATTTTTGTTTCTTCTATTAAGAACTCTCTGTTTGATGGAAACCATTACAGAAACTTACAACCAATAAAAATGCAGAGTCAGGAAGCCCGGCCCCTACTGATATATCTAGAACACAACTCCTGCTTCTAAGGCTTGGGGATCATTGAGGAAGAGAGGGTAGAAAGATTGTAAGGACCAGAGGAACAGGGGGTTTGCTGTGAGCTTCTTGTCACCTAGCAATGCCATAATCGACATTCAGTCCCACCAACATGACTGCTTAAACATGAGATGAACAAGGATGGCACCTATAGACATGCTAACAGGGATGGGAGAAAGCTAACAAGCCTCCAACCCTACACAAAAACCCACAAGCAACTAAGGAATGCTGAGCTGGAGAAGAATAGTCATCTCGAGAAGAGTATACCAATTAGTTATCCAACACCGAATGGCCAGTCCTGACAACACACATACAAGTATCCACACAGACACACACGTGTGTGTGCACACACATGAACATATGTATCTATATATACACATATTAATATTGTTTAATATTAATGTAACATATTGATATATTAATGTATATATATGTACATATAATGTGTATGTATATATATATATATACACAATGTAATATACGTTAATTAAAAAGGCTATAAATTTGAAAGAGAGCAAAGAGGAGGATGTGGGAGGGCTTGGGGGGAAGAAAGGGAAGGAGGAAATGGTGTCACTGTAATCTCAATAAGAACCAATTAAAATGTTACGAATCCCTCCTCTCTTTAGAGCCTTAACCTATTTAATTTTTTCATTCAATCTATTTTGGTCATATTTTTTTTCCTCCCCCAACTGCTCTCAGACCCTCTCCACTTTCTACCCACCCAACTTCATATTACTTCTTTTTCTCTCTGAAACAAAAGCAAAAATAAAAAATTAAAATTAAAACAGACAAACAAACAGAAAAGAAAATCAATAAGCCAAACAAAGCCAGGCCGTGGTAGCACAGACTTTTAATCCCAGCACTCAGAGGCAGAGGCAGATGGTCTCTACGAGTTCGAGGCCAGCTTGGTCTACAGATTGAGTTTCAGGACAGCCAAGGTTACACAGAGATCCTGTCTTGAAAAATAAAATAAAACAAACAAAAATGCACCAACCAACCAACCAAAACAGCAACAACAGCAAACAACATCAAGAAACCCATGAGGTCTGTTTTGTGATGGCCAACTCCCTAGCCCATTTTTTAATTGGATCCTTTATTGCCTTAACTCTATGTTTTTGAGTTCTTTGTGTTCTCCGGATAGTAATCTTCTCCCAGGTGTATCTGGTAAAGATTCTTTCCCATTCTATGGGCTTCTTCACTCAATTTATTTTTTTCTTAGCTTACAGAAGCTCTTTAGCTTTATAAGGCTCTCCCTGTCACTTGTTGATCTTAGTTCCTGGGCAAATGGAATCCTATTCAGAAAGTCCCTTCCTGCATCCATATCTGTAGAGTACTGCCCATACTTTCTTCTAGCAGTGGTAACTGTTCAGAGTTCAAATTGAGGCCTTTGATGCACTTGGAGCTAATTTGTATGCAGGGTGATAGATACAGGTCTAATTCTGTTTTTCTGCACGTGGATATACAGTTTTCTCAGCCCAATTTGTTGAAAATGGTTTTCTTTCTCTCCAGTCTATGTTTTATCTTTTTGTTGGATATCAAAAGACTGTAGTTACAATTACTCACATTTAGGTTTTCTAATTTATTCTATTGGTCTGTTTCTATGCCAGTACTTACTGTACTGATTAACACAGTTCTATAATATGTCTTGAAACCTAGGATGGCAATCTCTCTCACATTATTCTTTCTGCTAAGGACTGCATTAGCTAGCAGACTCTTTTCTGGATCCATATGAATTTCAGGATTTTTTCTCCTATTTCTGTGAAAAATATTGTATGTATTTGATTGAGATCACCTCGAATCTGCAAATGGCCTTCGGTGGGATGTTTATTTTCATGACAGTAACTAACAGTCCATGGACATGAGATTGTGCCCATTTTCTAGTGTCTTTCTCAATGTATTTCTTCAGAGATCTGAAGTTTTCATTACAGACTTTTTAAAAATTAAATTATTTTATTTATTTGCATTCCAAAAGTTGCCCCCTTCTTGGTCCTCCCTCCCCAAGTTCTTCACCCCCCCACCTCTGAGAGGGTGCTCTCCCCACCCCTCCCCAACCTTACTACCACCAGCACCCCGCTTCCCTGGGGCATCATAATCCCCTGATGCGGGGATTAAGCGCATCTCTCCCCGACTGAGGCCATACAAGGCAGTCCTCTGCTACACTTGTGCCTAGGGCTATGAACCACTCTTGTATATTCCTTGGTATTTGGCTTAGTCTCTGGCGGCTCTGAGGGGTCTGGGCTAGTTGACACTGTTGTTCTTCCTATGGGGTTGCAATCAATTCTTTTTAGATCCTTCAGTCCTCCCCCCAACTCTTCTATATGGGTCCCCAACTTCAATCCAATGGCTGGCTGTAAGTAGCTGCAAAATTTATCTCAGAGCCTCTCAGAGGGCAGCCATGCTAGGCTCCTGTCTGCATGCACAATATGGCTTCAGTAATACTGTCAGGATTTGGTGTGCACTCATGGGATGGATCCCAAGTTATATACAGAACATTTCACCTTAAAACAAAAAAATATACTTTCTCCTCAGCACCTCATAGTACCTTCTCCAAAACAAGCCTCAACAGATACAACAAGATTGAAATAGTCCCATACATTCTATCAGATCACAACAGACTACAGATGTCTTTTTTTTTAGGCTTATTCTAAGGTATTTTATGGTCCTTGATACTATTATAAATGGGAGTGCTGCCATAATCTCTGTCTCAGTGTGCTTGGTGTATACAAAGACTACTGATTTTTTTTTAAGTTGATTTTGTACCCCACTGTTTGCTGAAATAGTTGTTTCCAGACATTTTCTGGTATAATTTGAGGGATCACCTGAAAATAGAGATTATTTGACTTCTTTAGTATGTTACTGGATTTAGTTTGCCAGTATCTGAGTGTATTTGGTAGTAGACCTCATGGGAATGACTTAGGAAACATCCTCTTCTCTTCAATTTTTCTTTAAAGAGCTTGAGATAGATTGGCGTTAATTGGGCTGGAGTGATGGCTCAGCAGTTAAGAGCACTGGCTGTTCTTCCAGAGGTCCTGAGTTCAATTCCCAGCAACCACATGGTGGCTCACAACCATCTGTATGTAATGGTATCTGATGCTCCCTTCTAGTGTGTCTGAAGACAGCTACAGTGTACTCACATACGTAAAATAAATAATCTTTAAAAAGAAAAGATTGGTGTTAATTATTCAACCATCTGATAGAATTTGCTGATGATGTCATTAAGTGTAGGCCTTCTTTTTATTGGGAAATAATTGATTTTTTTTTTTTTATTACTAAGTCAAACTTACTGACTGTAAGTCTTCAGATTTTTCTGTTCCTTCATGATTAAGTTTTGGCAGATTGTCTCTTCCCAGGAATTTGTTCATTTCATCCAGTTTATTGTCTTGAACTATTTGTGGTGCTATAACAGAACACCTATACCTAATAAGTGTGTTACATACCTATTATGGTATAATAAGACTGAGTGGCCTGTGAACAGAAGGGTGTTGATTACAATTTTGGAGGCTGCATTGGTCAAAATCAAACAATACTGAGTAAGTATGGTGCTTGGTAAGAAGCCCAGTTTCTCCTCCAAAGGAGGGAGACACAGCATCTTCACCTATCAGAAGGACTGGAAGAGGAGAGGTCATGGCTCCTGTAATAAGGGTATCTGATCCTATTATGATGGTGAATCATTATGACTAAATGATTTCCTAAGGGCTATGATTCGTGATGTCTTTGCTTTCAGTATTCAGTCCTCGTGTGAGCTTTGGAAGGGACATGGACATTAAAGCTATATCAGTTTAACCAATTTGTTGGAGTAAAATGTCTCCCCAGAATCTCTCACAACACTCTTTATTTATATAAAATCTATATTAATATTTCCCCTTTTATTTATACATGAGCAAAACAAAGAAAGCAATGATCCAAGGAAGGTAGTTTGAGTTCTGAAAACCATGATCAGGAAAACATGAGAATAAATGGCAGTAAGCACATACTAAATATGAACAGTCCTTTGCTAGAACTTTCTCAGGACAGACTAATTTAAACATAATTGCCTGGCATGCATAGATTATAGATTATATTTTGGAAAGCATGAAAGCAAGGCAGAAGATCATATCCAGATCAGGTTCTATGATCTGGCATCCAACAAGAATAAACATGTCGGCCGGGCAGTGGTGATGCACGCCTTTAATCCCAGCACTTAGGAGGCAGAAATAAGGGGATTTCTGAGTTCGAGGCCAGCCTGGTCTACAGAGTGAGTTCCAGGACAGCCAGGGCTACACAGAGAAACCCTGTCTTGAAAAAACAAAAACAAAAACAAAAACAAAAAAGAATAAACATGTCTTAAATGTTTAACACTGGAGGCATGAATCACGCCCAAGAACAATCCAGAGAAAAACCTCACCAAAGGTAAAAAGCTCTCTGCCTTTTCCCTGGACCCTCTATCACATTCACCACGGGTCATTCTCTCGACCTGTTTTGTTTTTTAAATTTTAGGGTGTTCATTCTTTGGTTTGGAGCCATGGAAATCCTAACTACAAAAAGACATACAATAAACACAACGCTAGACCCAAGAGCGCAACACAGGATGCTTCACCATCAGGAGGGTCCGTGCCTTGTCAGACATCGGCAATTTCTTTTGTTATTCTCTGTCCTGAGAGTCCAGGCAACTGCTTAGAAAAATGTCTGAAAATTTTCATCCTGGTACCCAGTGATCTAGTTCTTTCTACCATATGGGACAGGACAGTGGCCACGTGTAGGGCTGAGCATCCTGAAAATGTCGGGAAGCTTGGGTAATAAATAGGGTTAGAGTTAGTGATAAACAGTAGTAAATAGGGTTGGGGCAAATTTTTTTAAAATTAAATAGCAGCGAGATTATCTTGGGGAGAAGATAAAGCCGTTTTTTCTTTTTTTGAAAGTTGCTTTTTTAAGGTTAGAGTGTGCATATTTTACAAATATCTGACCTGTAGGTTGTAACGGAGTCTAGTGATGTGTTGAATCTGCCACTCATAACAGAGTTTCTTAAAATTCCTATTAGTTAAAGATGAACCATTATCAGTTGTTAACTGTGTGGGAATACCCATAATGGCGAATGTCTGTAGTAGGGTGGGAATAAGAACTTTGGAGGAGGGTGATTTATCTAATTTCGGATGTTGAATTGTTAATATTTTATCTTGTGGGGGGCTTGAACACGAATACTTAAATTGTCATCTGACCATCTTTGCTTAGAGAACATTAAGATTAGTAATGGGGGGCATGGAAGATCTCAGAGTCATTAACATAAACAGGGACCTTATTCCCTTCCTAGTTAACAAAGTGAAGCTCAGGAGGATCAGGTAAGTAAACCCAATAGACAAGGCATCCAACAGAGACAAGGTAGCAGAAACAGCAGTTCTGCAGCCACACCCTTCCGCTGAGACTTCCTCAACTCTTGCCTCTCAGTGAGCCATCACTGGTAGGGTGGGGTTCATTTCTCCATCCTCTTTCTTTTCTTCAGGTGTAGGCTCTGCAGAGGCTTTGGAACCTCCTAGTCCATCTTCCACCGGTTGAGTCGGTCTTTCAGGACTCCACACCCAGCTTTTCAGCACCCTCAGGGAGAAAACCACTCAGTAGGAGCCAGGCCATTCAACTGGCCAGACATAACATCTCTCGAAAGAACAGTGGCCCTGGCTTGTTTTGGAGGAGCCCAAAACCATTTTTTTTTTTTTTCGGCAGTAAGACCACCCTTGGCCACATTTAAAGAAAATTTAAGTATATAAAACAGAAGATAAAATATTGTGAGTAGTCATACTACTCCGCTTCCTTTATTTTTTAAGGACCATTTAAGTTGTCTATTAGCTCTTTCTACAAAGGATAGACTGCAGGTTATATGGAATGTCTGTGCCGTGAGTTATATCAAACTGTTGGCAAAATTCCTGAAAGGGCTTGACAATGTATGTAGGAACATTGCTAGCTTTTAAATATTTTTATAGGGCATAAAATAGCAGAAGCCAGTGTTAAGTCATCCAGAATATTAAACAAAAATTTTAATATTTTTAAAGTGAGGAATACAAATTCAAAGGGTTAATCTAATTTTTCATTTTTGTAAACAGATATTCTAGCACTATATTATTATTATTATTGTTGTTATTATTATTATTATTTGGAAAGCAGAATACCATCCATAAAATATATAATAAAAGCAAGAGGAGAGAGCTCTTTAGTTCTTTTTAAAGAAGTAGCAAGTAACTCTTGACATCAAGTTGGGCTGCTTGTCATTATTTTTTTCTTTTTCTTTGTTGAATGACTGCCAATGATTGGGGCATTGTATGGTCCTGGAGGGCCAGAGCTAGAGTTCACCCTTGTGTATGTGAGGGCCTAATATTAATACAGAGGTGGATGTAATCATTAATAATCACCTTTCTCTTGAAAGGGGTGGATGGCGGTCTGGCTTGCAGATTGACACTCTCATATGCCAGAAGCTTAACAATAAGTACTTTGGCCTCTCCATCAACCATAAGACAATTGGTCACCTGTAAAAGATGAGAAAGAAAATCTTGATATGGTTTGCCAGGCCACTGTCCAGTTCTAGAAAGTTTCTCTGTCTTTTCCCCAAGAATCTGGAAACTCATGCTGCGTGCCCTCACTCCCAGAAGAGAAAGGTGCTCCTTTCTCCAACGGCCAGCAGCATGTCATTTCCCCTTCCCTGACTGGCTCCAATCATCATCATAGTCCTCAGGAGGAGGAAGATACCGTATTTCAGTGAGGGACCAGACAAGGCCACGAGTGCTCATCCTCAAGTGGAGTCAATGTTTTTACTTCAAAGAAATAACTCCTTTAAATGTGCCAATCCAAAAAATTAAAATATATATATATATATTTATTCATCTTTAACTTATGTGTATAAGGGCTTGCATACATGTGTGTATGTGTACCTTGTATGTGCATGATTCCTGAAGAGGCCAGAGGAAAACATCAGATTCCCTGGAACTGTAACTACAGAAGGTTTTTGTGCAGGGAATTGAACCTGGGTACTCTGCAAGAGCAGCAGAATGAATGTTTCATAAACATCTACATACAAGTTGTTATGTAGATATATTTTAAATTGCTTTGTGTAAGTACTAGTCAGGGCAAGTGATAGAACTTGTAAGAGTATTGTTAGCTAAGCAGTGGTGGTCCACGTCTTTAATCCCAGCACTCAGGAGGCAGAAGCAGATGGATCTCTCAATTAGGGGTCAGCCTGGTTTACAGATTGAGTTCTGGGACAGCAGACAGCCAGGGCTACACAGAGAAACCCTGTCTCAGGGAACACACACACACACACACACACACACACACACACACACGATTATGTTTAGGTTTGCAAGAAACCTCCAGACTCCCTTCCCAGAGAGGCTGCATGAATCTTCATTCGCAGTGGCAGTGAATGGTGCTTCTGCTGCTCTGAACTTCTTTATTATAGAAGCAAAACAAAGCAAAATTAACTAAAACCCTGATAGGTATTAATACATTATGGACCATTGTGATGGTTTGACCATGCTTGACCCAGGGAGTGGCACTATTAGGAGGTTTAGCCTTGTTGGAGTAGGTGTGGCCTTGTTGGAGCTGGTATGGCCTTGTTGAAGGAAATGTATCACTGTGTAGGTGGGCAATGAGACCCTCCTCCTAAGAGCGTGAGAGCCAGTCTTCTCCTAGCAATCTTCAGATGAAGATGTAGAACTCCCAGCTCCTCCTGCACCATGCCTGCCTGGATGCTTTCATGCTCCTGCCTTGATGATAATGGACTGAACCTCTGAACCTGTAAGCCAGTCCCAATTAAATGTTGTCCTTATAAGAGTTGCCTTGGTCATGGTGTCTGTTCACAGCAGCAAAACCCTAACTAAGACAGACCATAAAACAATCAAACTCTGACTTAAGAGATGAAGATAAAATGCTTTACTAATCAGTATGGCAACCTCATTGTTAATTTGCATTTTCATGAATTCATATGACACAAACATCTTTTACAGGCATCTTCCCCATCTAGCCATTGTCTTCAGTAAGGTCTCTGCAAAGGCTTTTGACCCCGTGTACAAAACTGGACTTTTAAAATAATCTTTGAAGGGCTACAGAGACAGCTCAACAGTTAGGAGCACTTGCTGCTCTTGCAGAGGACTGAGTCTGGTTGTCAGGACTCTGGGCAACTCACAACTATTTGTAACTTCAGCTTTAGGGAGATCCAGTGTCCCTATAGGCACCAACCTTCACATGCTCATACCAACAGACAGAAAGACATATACTAGTACTATAAAAACATATTTTTTTTGAGTTCTAAAAATTTTGTGTGCACGTTTTATAGGTATTCTTCCTAGATATGTCATTTTGTTGTTGTTTAAGGCAGCATTTGATTCTGTAGTCCGGATAGGACTCAACCACATCCTCCACGCTCAACTTCTTAGTGCTAAAATTGTAAGAATGAGTTCAGATTATTTTGTAAATATTTTTTCAAATCTGTACTTTCTTTTGACATTCTTTTTACAATGTCTTCTGCAAAGCTGTCTGTCTGTCATCTATCTATCTATCTATCTATCATGGCGTTATGTATTGAACCTATTTTTAACTTTAAGACAAGGACTTGCTAAGTTGTTTACACTGGCCTTGTACTCGCGCTTTAGAACACAAAGACTTTGAAATCCCCCTTTTCAACCTCCAAAGTAGCTAGGACCAAAGGCTTATGCCATGAGGCCTTGTAAAAAAATTTAAGCAGGTTGAAAATTTAATTTAGATATGCACTCCATTTTTTAGCCCGCTTCTTGTTTGTTCCCCTTGTCCTCGTAGACAGTTTAATTTCTTTCATTTGATATCTGTGTATATGATTTTATAAACCTATATAAACTCTATAAACCACTAATTTTGGAAAGCATACAATATTTGTCTTTCAGAAACTGGTTAAATTCACTTAATATAACTCTTCAGCTACATTAATTTTCCAGCAAGTGATACTCCTTCAGTTCTTCTTTATGCTCAAAAAATTCCATTGTGTATGTATATATTCCACAGTTCCTTTATCTATTCCTCTGTTGTTGGCCACCAAGGTTGGTATATAACTTAGCTATTGTGAATAGTATTGCAATAGACATCAATGTGCTAGTGTCTCTGATGTATCCACTTGGGGTCTTTGGGGTACATAATAGGAATGTTTGGGTAAATACTAGTTTATTTGGAAGATTTATTTTGAAAACAAGAACAAACCAGTCCCCAAATCAGTAGATGGAGAGAAATAATTATCATGGGTATAGAAATTAATGAATTGGAATATTTTAAAAACAGAATCAATGAAAAGCTAAACAATATTGCAGGCTTAAATTTTTCAAAACCTAATTTAATAAGAGTTCTTAAATACTTCGGCTTACCTTCTAACTACAACCAAAGGTTGGGGAGAAAGATGGTTAATAGGACAAGGGGGATGTGGACCTGCTTAGGAGTAGTTCTTTGGGGTGATTCCAATCTTAGTTATCAAGATATCAGCAGCCCAGTCCAATAGCAAACAACAAAGACAAGTCAGTAGTGGCAGTCAGGGCCAATTGGCAAACACTAAACATGACCCAGTAGCAGTGGCCAAATCTAGAAGAAACTGCAAGGCTCTGCGGAATAGGCATGAGTTTGAGGAAGCAGCAAGAAGCAGCCAGAATGACGAAAGAAGTTCTTTCTTCGAAGTCACTATAAACAAAGATCAGTGAAGACCAGTGAAGTGTTGCAAGGAATACTAATGCAAGAGTGTCATTCACTGTCTGTTGGGTTCTATTTTTACTCTTTCCAAACATCACATGTCCTCTCAGATGTCTGCCTTAGCAAAACTTTCTCACATAAGACAGTTTGCAAGAAAAAGTCACATGACACAACTGCCTCCAAAGAACTCCAAAATTTCCATTTTACAAGATTGACAAACTTAGATAAACTAAACTAATGAAACATAGAAGACAACAAAAGGTCATTCATCATGATCAAGTTGGTCATTCTAGACATGCAAGGTAGCTCAATATACATAAATCAATAAATGTAATTCATCACATAAATGGACTCAAAACTAGTAATCTCATAATCACCTTGAGAGATATAGAAAAGGCATTTGATGAAAACCAACAGCCCTTCATGACAAGTCATGGAGAAGCTATGGATAGAAGGAGCACACCTCCACACAGGCTGTATATGATAAGTCTATAACCAACATCATAACAATCAGAGAGAACACAAATCATTACCATTAAAATCAGGAATAAGAGAAGGATAGCCACTCTCGCTAGTCCTATTCAATAAGGTGCCTGAAGTCCTAGTTAGAGCAATAAGACCAAAGAAACAAATAAAATGATATGACTAGCAAAGAAAATTCAAAGTATCCATATTCACAGATGGTATGATTCTATACATAAGAAATCCTAAAAACTATACCAAACCAAACCAAACCAAACAAAATGAAACAAAAAACTCTAAACCTTCAGAATACAATCTTAATATATGAAAATTGGTAGCCTTCCTACAGGCCAATGACAAACACACTGACAAAGAAATCAACAAAAAAATCTCATTCACAATATTAGGGTAGGGCAGTTGAGAGGGAGAAGGAAGAAGAACGAGAGCAAGAGAGTGAGGGAGTGAGCAAGCACCCTGGAGTAAGCCTAACACCAGAAGTGAAAGACCTTTGCAATGAAGGCCAAAGAAAGAAACAAAGGAAGACACTGGAGGTTGGTAACACTGCTCATGCTAATGGATTGGGAAGATTAATAGCGGAAAATGGCTATCTTATTAAAGACAACTTATAGATTAAGTGAGAATACCAGCTATGGTTCTTATTGAAAATATTTTCTCATCCTTTAGTATGAAACGCTTGAAATATTTTTATGAATGTGTGTTTGTGTTGAGCATTTGCCTCTCTGGAGATGGAGTTACCAGAAGTTGTGAGTTGCCTGATGTTGGTCCTGGGAGCTGAATCCAGTTCTTCTGCAAGAGCCGTGCTTGCTCTTAACTGTTAAACTGTCTCTCCAGGCCCTCTTCTCCCTTTGTGTCCATGCTTCATATATTTGATCTTTCCATTGATCTCAAATGGTACATTTAAAACAATATTTATTTTTATTTTCATTTATGTGAATGCATGAATGTCTGTGTGGGTGTATGTGCTCATGAATGTGGGTGCGAATAGAGGCCAGAAGGGGACCCCAGAGCTCCTAGACCTGGAGTTACATGCGGCTGTGAGCCAACCGGTGTGGGTACTGGAGACTGAACCTCAAGAACCCCATGTGCTGTCACCTGCCGAGCCATGTCTTTGGTTTCTAAGTGGTATATTTGCACCTTCTAATTAACCCTTGTTATTGATTCTAGTTCCTTTTTCTGGCCTTAAAGAACTTATATTATGCCATCTCCATGATATGATCTCCATTCTACCTACGAGGTTTTCCATAGAGTCATTTGTTTGGCTTCTTGAAAGTTTCATGTTCTGGATATGCCTTTGTGAGTCAGGTCACACTTGCTGGTCTAGTCACACACCTGGGTGGACCTTTTATTTATTTTTTTAATGAGTCATGTTTAAATGCTGCTCTCCTTTAGGTCTTCTTTTGGAAGGTCTAGTGAGATGCTGCCCACATCCTTGAGAATTCTTGAAAGTTAAGCTGTGAAGGCTGGTTCCACCTCTATGTCTGGCTTGCTGCTTGGAGCATGTATCTATTTTTTTCCTGCATACCTTGGCTCTGACCTGGTTGTGACCTCAATGAATACTCTGTACTCCTTTGCCTCCACTTCTCTATGTGTAAAATAGAAATGGTATTATCTACCACATAGGGTTGATGTGATGATAATCCAAACATTCAAATTTAAATGAGAGCAGGTAAATATTTACATTACACTGTGCTTGGCACATAGGAAACATATAGGAAATGTTCTCTACTAGAGAGAATATAATATTAGTGTTAAAATGGCAAGATGGTAACACCTTTGATAGTGGAAATGCACACATTGTCTAACAATGCATTATGGTTTTTTAAAAAGGGGACAAACAAAAAATTTCTTACAGTCTAAAAGACTGGAACTTTTGTTAGACTTCATAGCCAAAATTAATAGTATACCTTGAAGTCACTTAAACCTCATGATTTCCTATCATGAGCTCAGTCTGTTTGTTTAGCCTGCTTTTAAGAGAACAGTGTTAATAGCCAATCTTACTTGATTTGGATTTCCCACACAATCGGCTTTTGCAATCTAAGCTAAGGCATATTGAAATCTCAAGTTATGTACTCTGCCACGCCCTGATCTAAGAGTAATTCGTGTGGTTTGTGTGTGTTTTGTGACCATCATTTGCTGAAAGAGGAAAATAAGCTGCAGGCAGCCTTATAAAAATGAACATGGACCATAAGTGCAGAAAGCAGTTTTGTTATTGGCTTAGTTGGGGTTCTGTACTTAATCATCTGTAAAACACTTTTAAAGATTCATGTGATCCCATGTATCCCATTCCTTCACTGGAGTAATGCTTTCTGTGCAGTTCAGCAAAAGAGAGCAAAATCTCCTTTTTAGGAACAGAGAAACACAGAGGGACAGGGACCAATAGATTCACAAGATGGCCTTCAGGCAAGCACAGGACCAGACTCATACAGCAGACAGACAGAAACCACAAAGGGAAAGACAGAGACTGCAAATCCAGGCTCACTCTTGGCTAAGTGACATGAAGAGGAAGTGCTTTAATTTCTTTTTTTAATGCAACGCCGATGCATTATTGGTGACTCTGGTTTATCATCAATGCGGTCCAACTGACTGCATTTTGGTGTTTATGTGAGGAATCTTTAATGCACCAAATTGGTTACGCTTTAAGTGTCTTAAAAAAAAAAGAGGTGATGTCGTGTGGTTATTCTGGTGAAGGGCTGAGTGCTGAGAAAGGAGTCTTTCTTTCCAGTGTCTTCTCTTGCCAAGGAGACACTTACATGCCTTTTGTCTGCCTCCCTTCCCATTTTCTGCCCTTTAATATGTCCATTTCTTATATCTTTGCAACGTTGACATAAATATGATCATAAATCATAATCATAAATAGGATTTGGTTTGATTTTCTGTGTTTGAAATATCTTCACGGGGAATATGGACAGGAGTAGAATGTCGAAGAGAAGGGAGAAATGGACCACATACGCCGAAGAGTGGGGGAAGTGAAGAGCGAGGTCGGCTTTGACATTTTAAGGACTGTATGGGTCATCCTGTTAATACACTATTAGTATAGCTTTCTTCCCTCCACCCCCTCCTCTTAAAAGCCTTTGGTTCATTAGCACCAAGACCTGCAGAAAGGAAATCTGCCATTTCTATACTATTTTTGACTCAACATTTGCTTCTAAAAGCTTCGCCGTAAAGAGAGCATGAAGTCTGAGCAAAGGCACAGCTGAACAGTTGTCCCATGTCCAGCTCTGGAGTGAAAAGCAGGGGGTGTGCATTCTGAAACAGCAGGCTCTACACAGCACTTCTCACCACCAAGCTTGCTGGACCTCAAGATCAACTCCCCAAAGTCTTTTTATATTCTCCTTCCAACATATTGAAAATACTCAGCAAGCAATTCAGACCATTCAAGTAGCCTCAAAAATGAAGGCGACGGAGTTCCAACTCCAATTGTAATCAAAGTAAATTACTCAGGGAGTTATCAAACTGTATTTCAAGGAATAAAGCAAGAAAATGAGATCAGACTGATGATGTAGTGAACATGTCCTAAGCAATGATAAATCAGAAATTACTATAGTCTTTTTTCTCTGTATATTTTAGCTAGGCCAATCCAGAGTACCAGTGTTGGGGATGGCAAATAGACTTAGTGAGTAAAGATGCTTGCTACCAAGCCTGATGACCCGAGTACATCCTTGGAACCCACAGAGTAGAAAGAACGAACCGATCAGCCCAAGGGTTGTCATCTCACGCATGCTATGGCTTGCACCACCCCTACTAAATAAAATCATTTAAAACATGTGAACATCAGGCTATAGTGTGATGAAGGGCAAACTTAGCCTACTTGATCTTATCCTAAGATCAGTGAAAAAATACTTTTCCAATATTTACACTGTTTATTTATTTTTCTTGCCTTGTTGCATTAGTTAAATGCCCCCAAAACAACATAAAATACTGCTGATGGTAACAGACACCATTGTCTTATCCTTGATTTTAATGGAAGCAGGGTTAACATGTCATGATTTTATATCACATTGTTTTTATTTTTGCATGAAGTATATGTATGACTTTCCTAATATTTCAGGGGTTTTCAGCTATGCTGTTATTCTTGAGTCCTAATTTAATTCTACTGCGGCCTTAGTACCTACTATGACTTGGGTCATTTTAACTTTGCTGAGTCCTCTCTTCTGACCCACAGTATGGCCCGTCTTGGTTAAGTGTTCCTTGGAGTGTAAAAGGGATGAGCTCTCTGTTGGGAAGAATGTTTTAGAGAGGGAGAACAAGTTAGTTCACAGTGTCCCTCAGGGCTCCCCGCTCTCCTGTTGATGTATCTTTACGTATCTTTATTCCCCCCCCCTCACAAAATAGTCACTTCTGCTTTCCCTTTAAGCTTTTAAGGCAGAATTTATTACTTATATATAATAATGGTAACACTGTGGCCGTTTCATACATGTTCACAATGTGTTTTAAGCATACTCACCTTCCCATTGCCTTCTGTTGTCTTTGCTACACTCCCCCTGATGCCCTACACTCCCCCTGATGCCCTACCTCTTCTACAAGCACCTCCCATTCTACTTTCAAGTCTTTAAAAACTTACTATTATTGTTATTAGTGTGTGTGTATGCACTTGCACACATCCTGTGCCATTCCATATATGTGTGGAAATCTAAGAACACATGGGAATCAGGTCTCTCCTTTCATTTTGAGCTCTGGGCGTTGAAGCCAGGTTGGGTCATAAGGCTCACAGAGTAAGTGCCTTTATCCCAAGAGCCATCTCACCAGCATGTTATTTGTTTTTTTAAATGACTCAATGAGCTTGACTAGGATTACTTCCTTGAGCATGGGTGAGGGTTACTAGAACATAAGCACCTCCTGATTGTTATGTTCCTACTCCTCCCATTACAATTAATTGCACATAAATCTTCCAGGTGTGGTGCTCCCTAAACCTAACCCTAATCTAACCTTCACCTTCACCTGGGATTCTAAACCCAAGTCTAACCCCTTAACTTTAACTCCCTGACTAACTCCCACATGCACACTTCCTTTGGTCCTTTCTGGTTTTCTCTCCCTTCCTCTTTAATGTTTCTTGAGCCTTGGTGATGTCTGTCTCCCATTTCTGGCTGGACATCCAATAGTCATTCATTCTAAGCATCTTGACAGGTTATGAATCACTGCAATTATCACTAATCATTGTAAAAAGAAGATTATTTCACTAAGGTTGACAGCAGAGTTGATTTATGGGTATCAAAGAGTTTGATGGGGACAGTTTGTGCACTTAGCAGAATGGTACTGGAAGTTTCCCCACTAGGGCCTGTCACCTCTTCAGTTACAGGCTTCTGAACAGATTTATGATATCCGACATGAATTTTCTCTTGAAGAATGTGTCTCATTACCAATCAGAAAGCAGTCAGTTTTGCCCATAACAGAGTTGCCACGATTGCTCCAGTGGACACATCTTCCTGGACTGGTTGGTGTTATTACACTCAGGATCCACAGCTGAATAAGCATATTGAGAACAATCGTTCACCAGTAGCCTTGAGAGCTTCTTCCAGCCCAGTTCCAGTTTGATTTCTCTATGTCCTGTGACCAGGGCATGTGGTGCCTTCAGCAATTAGGTCTTACCATTTGGTTCTGCTTGACAACCACCACCAGTGGCATTTGTTGTATTGTTCTGGGGATCTCTTGGACTTCCCACATCAAGAACTCACAGGAAGGTAGCATACCTCTGGTACTGAGATTTCATTTAATCAAACTCTTATTTTTTTTTTTTAATTAGGTTACCACGTGTCATAGGGTTTTAGATCAATCACTACTACAAAGTATGCCCACAAGCTTGCCTATGGTCCACTTCCCCCGTATCCTTTCTTTCCCACTACCTCTGGTGGGTGGTGGGCTACAAGAGAGGTTAAAGTGTTTAAGAACCATCCTTAGAAACAGGCGTTTGAAAAAATTAAAGTTATATCAGTCAGGGCGGTGAGTCCTGCAGATGGACCCAGTGTTTCAATACTGGGTCTGCCATCCTCATCATCAGCTGTAACAAGATCATCTGAAAGAACCTGACCAGCAGCCTGTGGGAGCCTTTGAACTCCATCTATCTGGGTCAGAACAGCAGATTCTTGTCTACTTTGCTGTGCTTCTTCAACCAGCAAGACCTGCTTGCTGGAAGTCCTTGCTTGTAAATAGGAAATTGAGGACAACTTAAAGGAATTTACTCCCTTAAGCCTACTCCTGGGATTCCCTGGGGCAAGCACATCACCTGCTAGGGATTTCTGAGAGTCAGGGATGCTAGTGGAGACAGATGGTTCCTGCTGCCCTGCGCTTTGATAACCATGGACATGGTACTCTTTGGTACACATAGTTTGGTCCAGACAAGCTCACTTAAGAAAAGAATCCCCACATTTGATTACAATCTTAAACAGGATATTTGTTAAAAGCGAAAGAGAATTGTACATAAGATAATCATCTGCCTATGGCAAGATTATCAAGGCAGCCTCCTCTCCCTTGCAGTGATTCGTAAAATTCCTTTTCCCTTTCCCTCCCTTGAATGTCCCGAATTTAGAAAGCTTAAAGTGGTCAGTAGGAAAGGAAAGAGGTGACCCGGCTCCCTTTTAACCTTTGTAAATAAGATAGTACCAAACAGAAATGAAGAAAGGAGGGGAGAGAGAGCTGGGCCAGTTGGTAACATTGTAGCTATGCACGCAGGGCGAACTGTGTCAGTGCCCAAGCATTCACAGAAACAAAACACTGTGTACCGTTCCATCCCAGAGCTGGGGAGGCAGACAGGAGGATCCCTGGCTCTTACTGGCCACCCAGTCCAGCTGAGTCAGCAAGCTCCAGGTTCAGGGAGAGAGACCCTGACTCAAAAGTCAAGACAAGGAAAGTGATTGAGATGTTGGCCTCTGCTCCAGATAAACAAACACAAGCATGCATCTTCACGTGCATCTTCTCAAAAGATATGGGGTGTGTGTGTGTAAAACTGCTTGCCCTAGACACCATGTCCTCTGGTTTTGATTCTTTCCTTGTGATAAAACGTCTTGACCAGGGGCTGAAGAGATGGCTTAACAGTTAAGAGCACCAACTGCTCTTCCAGAGGATCTGGGTTTGTTGTAAATATTGAATCTCAATCAGGGATTTCCATCTTGCCTTAGACCATTCAGTTCCCAGATAAAAGATACAAAACTTTTATATTTATAATAACCCTTTAGAGCCCTAGAGCTGGGCAGATATCAACCCTCTATGCTATTATGTTTACTTACCTGACAATAACCCTGAAATATGAATTGTCATGTGCAACATAGGTCACTCTTACTCCAACTGGCCAGTCCACATGGCCAGTTCTCATGAGGTACCCCATCAGTTCTCATGGGGTACCATGAAGTCTTTTCCTCTCTCTGCCTTTTCTTTCTTCTTCTGCTCCTGCCTCAGACCTCAAGCCTGGTAACCAAAACCTCAGTCTACCTCTCTTCTGCCCACCTATAAGCTGTAGGCATCTCTAGTCAACCAATAGTTTTAAATTAAGGAGCAATGTTACATAACATCTTGGTTTTGGGGAAGATGTCCTTGTCCCTGGGGGCAACCAGACCTTGGGGGACAGTATTTAACATTACAGTACATAGCCACAGACCAAACCTCAACATGGGTTCGATTCCCAGCACCCACATGGCAGCTCACAACTGTCTGTAACTCCAAGATCTGAGACCCTCACAGACATACATGCAGATGAAATACCAATGCACATAAAATAAAAATTTAATTAAAAAAGATATTAAAAACAAAACATCTTGACCAGAAGGGACTTAAGGGAAGATGAGCTTATTTCATTTATAATTTCCAAGAGCCACTGCATCATTTCAGGAAAGTCAAGGCAGAAAATGAAGCAATTGAGTCACAGCATATCCCAAGTCCAGAGCTGCTGCTGGGCTGCTTGCTGCTTGCTAGCCAGCTGGCTTCTTTCACACTTACACAGCTCAAGGTCCAGCCTATGAACTGGTGCCACCCACGTCCAGAGTGGGTCTTTCCACCTCAATTAACAATCAAGACGATCTGCTACAAACATGTCCACAAGCCCACCTGATCTAGATAGTTCCTCATTAGGATTCTTTCTACAAACCCACTGCGATTATTTCACTCAAGAAACATAGCAATAAAATAACTCCTAATGACATAGATCAGTGTCTACCTCAACCCTCAGCAGAGAAGCGTATTCTTGCAGCAGATGGGAATTAGCAGAGACCCACAACTGAGAGTGAGAGACCTTTTGGAGCACTCAGCCCTACACGGCTGTCTTTATTAACCCCTCAAGGCTCAGCAATCTATAGAAAAGAGGAAGTGGAAAGAGTGTAAGAGCCAGAGATGGTGGATGACTCTTCCAGACACTATAGGATGGATACACACAAGAACCCACAGAGACTGAGGCAGACAAGACCAGACCATACAAGACCCAGACAGGTTCAAACCTGATAAATCCTAGCACTGAGAAGAGGAAGTAGACACAAAGTCCCACCCCCCAACCAAGAAACTATTTACCATTAATATCTGCTGGGGAAGGGAAAATCAGTTTTCTTTAATGACACTCACTGTATTTATCAACCATACCCCAGCGCAGGACCCACGTCCTGCAGTAGTTGGCCAACACAAAACACTCCATTTTTTGTGTGTGCACTTTTTTTGGTCTTGTTTTGGTAATTTTTTTCTTATTAATTTTCTTGCTTTTTTAAAAGTTTGTTTTGATTTTTTGTTTGTTTTGTTTGTTTGTTTGTTTTTCTTATTTCTTTTTTTAGGGGTGGGGAAGAGAACCTGAAGTTGGGTAGGTGGGAAGTTGACGAGGATCTGGGAAGAGTTGGATGAGGGGAAAAATAGAATCAAAATATACTGTATGAAAAACATTCTAATTAAAAACAAAAGACTCTCCTCCCAGGTGGTTCTAGGTCATGCTGAGTTGACAATTGAGACTAACCAGCACACCTTGTAAAGGTGGAAGGAAAGAACCAAACTCTGCAAAACTGTCCTCTGACATGTGCACACCCATACAAAAAAATAGTACATGATATATAAAATTTTTTAGAGAAATGAAAAAAAAAAATCCTTTTGTTAGCATTCTGTCTAAACTCCACCCCACAATTACCTGGCAACAGCCAAGTATGCTCCGCCCCACAGTTGCCTGGCAACAGCCAGGTGGGTTTGGCCCACTATAAAAGGGGCTGCTTGTCCCTCCTCTCTTTCTTATCTCTTGCCTCTCTCTTATCTCTCCTCATTCCCTTCCCCCCTCTCTCCACATGCTCATGGCCGGCCTCTACTCCTCTACTCTCTCCCCCTCTCTGCCTTTCTCTGCCTCTACTTCCCTCTTAGCTCCCCTCCCCATGCCCTAAACAAACTCTATTCTATACTATACCTTTGCGTGTGGCTGGTCCCTCAGGGGGAAGGGATGCCTGGGTTTGGGCCTGCTGAGACACACCCTTCCCCCACACCTACCTCCCCAAACATAACCCCATAGAACATATATCTTTATACATTTTTATAAACAACTCACCTTTTGTGGCATTAAAATAAAAATTAAATGCAAGCAAAAATGCGTTTCTTGTACATTAGCATATAACTGGGTGGTTAGTACATTTTTAATTTAATCAGAATTACCCATGTCCTTATTCGGCTTTACCAGGTTGTCACCTGTTTCCATTCCTCACATTTGTCCCTTGGGTCTCCCTGCCCTTTCCCTCTAGGTCTCTCAGGTAAGTGTCTGACTTTGAGTCAGCCCATTTTGTGTGTTTGATGATGATGATGACGATGATTGTTGTTATTATTATGGCTATTTTGTTGAAATGGGTTTACTATGTTGCCTAGGCTGACCCAGAGTTATTGGGCTCATCCATTCCTCTCAGCTCAGCCTCCAGAGTAGCTGGGACTACAGACGGATCCACATGTTTTCATGTCTTTGGCTGTACTTGGTGGAACTTAACAGCTTGGGCTCTGTTCTACTCTAATGACATAGAAACACAGTGATGTTGGACTGCATTTGTTTCTTTTGAATGTCATCAGTAGGGACATGTAGCTCTGGCTTCTGGCTATACCTGTTATTTGAAAATAAAAATTATAGGTACTGTGCTAGCTAACTTTAACTTGAGTCATCTGAAAAAGGGGAACCTCAATTGAGAAGATGATTCCATAAGATTCAGCTTCAGGGCATTTTCTTAATTAGTGATTGATGGGGAAGGGTCCAGTATGGGTGGTACCAACCGTAGGTTGATGGTCCTGGGTTCTATAAGAAAGCAGGCTAAGCAAGTCACGTTGAGCAAGCCAGTAAGCAATGTTCCTCTTTGGTCTCTGCATCTGCTCCTGCCTCCAGGTTTCTGCTCTGCTTGAATTCCTATCCTAGCTTCCTTTGATGATGGACAGCTATGTGGAACTGTAAGCCAAATAAACCCTTTCCTCTCCAAGTTGCTTTGGTCATGGTATTTTGTTGCAGCAATAGAAACCCTAACTAGGACAGGTGCAATGTGTTCTTTCAACATGTTTAACTTATGTATCACAGCGTCACTTCACGGGGTATTATGATGCCTCATTCACAGTGCAAAAGCCTCACATTAACACACTTCTTTCCCTCGTTCTCCAGCCTATGAGCTATTGTTGAGCATTATATACATACATATATATAAAATAAACTCTAAAAGTTATTGTTATTGGTGCCTTCCAGATACATCAGGACTGATGCTCATATGAACTCACTGAGACTGTGGCAGCACTCCCAGGACCTGCGGAAGTTCAAGCCACACAGGCTCAGCATTGGGAGGGAGGAGTGGACATGGGAATCCCACTATTAACCAAGAAGTTATCTACTATTGATACCCGTTGGCAAAGGGAAAATCCATTTTCTCCAACGAAGTCTTAGCGGATATATCAATTACATTCCCTGGCAGGCCCCAGGAGTAGCTGACCAACACAAAACAAACTTATTTCTGTGGACTTGGTTTTTTTTTTTTTTTTGGCCTTTTTGTGGGGGAGGGGTCTTATTTGTCTTTTACTTGTTTTGATTTTCATTTTTTGTGGGTTTTTTTATTGTTTCTCCTTCTATTCCCCCTCTTCCTCCTCCTCCTTTTGTTTTGAAAGAGCACCAGGTTAGGTGGGTAGGGAGGGAAGGAGGGTCTAGAGGAGTTGGGGGAGGGGAACATGATCAAAATATATTGTTTGATTTTTTTCAATGAAAAAGTCATTGCTGCCTGGTGGTGGCGCACACCTTTAATCCCAGCACTCGGGAGGCAGAGGCAGTCGGATTTCTGAGTTCCAGGCCAGCCTGGTCTACAGAGTGAGTTCCAGGACAGCCAGGGCTACATAGAGAAACCCTGTCTCAAAAAACCAAGAAAAAAAAAAAGAAAGAAAGAAAAAGAAAAGTCATTGCTATTATTTTGCTTTAATTACGGAAATAATTCAAAAAACCAGAATTCGTTTTTAGAGGCGCTTTTGATTGGCATCAAAACTCAGCAAGAGCTACAGAGTTTAACCATAGCTCCTATCTCCCACAATCCTCTCCCCCTACTTCCCACGCCCCACTCCCTGCAAATATCCTTCCCCAGCATGAACCTTTAGCACAACTGATGAACCACCGTTCTCCCTGGAACCCCCACAGTGTACACCAGGGTTTATTGTTACAGAGCTTGATAGTCAGCCTCAATGTCAGATAACGTCAACCCTCCAAATTCTGTGATCTGACATTGGGGCCAACTATCAAATGACTATCTGAGATTGTGTGGAATTGCTGTTAACTACAGATTCTATACATTGCTAGATTTGAGTTGCTAATTTTAAAATGATTTCTGAATCCGTGTTCATATGTTGCAAGGTCATTGGTTTTGACATTAGACTGGTCATGGAAGGAGTTAGCACTCCCTCAGCAATCATCTTCTCAAATCAATCTAATTTCCTGAGTAAATGTTTGGAATAACTCATCTATGAGCCCGTTTGGCCTGGCTCTTTCTGTAGTGGAAACGTGTCCCTTATGAAGTTTTAGTAGTCACCTTTACAAACAGTGATGGGAAATTCAGTATCCACAAATAGAAGAGCAAAGTTGTTCCTTTACCATACATAGGACTCACATTAAAGATGTAAATGCAAGACCTGAAACCATATCCTTCTGAGGAGGAAACGCAGTCATGCATTTCACCGTCAGTGGCTTATTGACATCGGTTTGAGGAATGTTTTGATTGCTCATGACATCAAGCCCACAAGCAACAAAAGCAAATACAGACACCTGGGACTGATGATCGGGACTGCGTTAAACTAATAAGCTTCTGTTCAGCAGAGGAAACGGGCAACACTGTAGAAAGGGAATCCACACAGTGGTCGAAAACGCTTGAAATTATGTAGCTGTAAGATGGTAACAGACTGAAAAAAGAAATTAAGAATTTTTCTTCTCCTTTGCCTTTTTGTAGTAGTAGTAGTAGTAATCAACTAATATACTTAGGTGCCAGACTTCAGACCTGTTCTCTCAGTTTACATGTGACAACGTTTGTGTTTGGCATTACTTTGGGGAAATTCTCAGTTATTATTTTGCTGTTTTTCCCCCTCTGATTTCATCCCATTCTGGTATTACCATTGTGCAGTAGAGACCCCAAAGGCCAAAGTTCACATTGAGAGTCTGTAGACTGTAGTCTGGATACACTTCTCACAGTCCAACAGTGTCCAACAATGGCTGTTTCCCCGAGGAAAATGAGTTGTTGAGCTCATAAGACTGGATGTCTCAGCTGGTCTTTGGTCAGTGTTGGGGTCCCGAAGAAGTAGATTCTAATACCAGCAAAAGAAAGAGTCAGCAAGAGGATAAAATTTGCCACGGACAGTGAGAGGAGGAAGGCCAAAAGCAAACTTCTTACAGGCTCTACTGGGCAGGCTGCTGTCTAAGGGCTATAACAAAACACCGCGACCAAAAAGCAAGTTGGGGAGGAAAGGGTAGGCTTACACTTCCATCATTGGACAAAGTCAGGGTTAGAAACTCAAAAAGAACAGGAATCTGGAGGCAGGTGCGGACACAGAGGCCAGGAGGGCTGTTGTGATGCTCAACCGTATGCAGAAACAGACCATCCTTCCCACGGTCCTTTTGCTCACGGTGTTTATCATAGCAATAGAAAGCCCAACTAAGACGGTAGAGATGCTTGTGCAAGTCTATAAGAAAAGAAAAGGAAGTGGGGCAGAAAGAAATGTACAGTTTGAAGAGAAGCAAAGGCACTAGGAAGCTTAAGTCGGGCTATCTTTAGCCAGATCAGCAATTTTAGGGAGAGACATCCTGCTCCATACTGGAATAAAGGAAGGGTGCCTCATGGCAAGACGTCACCCGGCTAAACCTCCAATTTGTGAAAGAGAGCCTGAGAAGCAAATTAAGGGGGGGGGGAAGCTGCTGCTTTTTCAATGCAAGCCAGGTTCCGTCCCAAGTTGGCGGCTACGCTCCACAGAGAAGTCTCCCATGAAGCTGGCGTTAGAGACGGGTATGTTGCAAGGATGGTTGAAGGGTTTCAGAGAGAGCAGTGAGGCCAGGCAGTAAGTGGCAGGAAAGTCTCTGCATGAAGACCCTGAGGGGCCATTGTGTGAAGCTGTGGAAGGAAAGGCTTGGTTGCAGTAGTGACCCCAAGATTTTGGAGATGGCACAATGTGAGACACGAACCCAGGGGAGCTGCATACAGGCGGTAGAATTAGCCCCAAAGCGAGACGAATGTTGCCGGCAGCTTAGCTGAAGAGGCAGAGCCATCTGAGACATTTGAGATGGAGCGTTGGAGCTATGGGATTTGGGTTTGTGTTTGGTGTCTATCTCTCTTCGGTCCCGTATTTCCTTGTTGTATCCCTAGTTCTTCCTTTGGGAATAGGAATATACTCGGTGCCATTGTAGGTTGGAAATATGTAATTTGCCTTTTGAATTTTACAGGTTTTACAATTAAGAGATTGCCTTGAGCTTTAGAGGAGAGTTTGGACTTCGGCATTTAAGCAGCACTGGGAGCACGAAAAACCACGGGGACTTTTTAAATAGAATAAAACGCATTTTCGGTTATGATACAGCCACAAGCCTATGGGGGCCAGGGACTGGAACGTGGTAGTTTGAATGAGAGCTCTCCCCTGTATTTGGTATTTGAGTCTGAGTCCCTGTATCTGGTATTTAAGTCTGAGTACTTGGTCCCCAGTTAGGGGCACTGTTTATATAGATAGCAAAGCCTGGTTGGAGGAAGGACATCACTGGAACAGGCTTTGAGAGTTTATAGCCTCATCTCACTTCTGGCTTGCTTCCTGTGCTTTCTGCCTGTGGTTGAAGTCCCGACCTTTCAGCTTCCTGTTCCTGCTGCTGCTATACCTTGCTGCCATGCTGCCCGACATTACAGACCCTCTGGAATTTTAACGTGAAGGAGACCTATCCTCCATAAAGTCACACATCACACTTTCATCACAGCAATAGAAAAGTAACGAATACACCGAAAGCTCAATTATCTTGTGAACATGTTCTTGGGCGTGGTGCTGGGGACTGAACCTAGGACTTTGACATTTTAGGCCAGTGTTCTGAGCTACATTCCTAGTGCTCCCCTTTAATATATAAACTTAGTGATCTGTAACCTGTGCTGACTTTGAACTCGCTAAATCGCCCTTGCTAGCCTTCATGATTTTCCTGCGGCATCCTCCTGTATGCTGGGATTACCAATAGGGAAACAGATTGAAAACATTTTAAAAGTCTCTCTCTCTCTCTTTCTCTCTCTCTCTCTTTCTCTCTCTCTCTCCAACTTATAGGTGTTGGTGCTCTATTATCATACTGTGGGGGTATCAGGGATCGAACTCAGGTTTTCAGGATTGGCAGCAAGTGCCTTTACTGAGTAACCCATTCAGTTGGGGATAACTCCCCCCCCCCCCAATCAAATGGCCACTTAGGTATGCCCTGTCTTTTCAATAATTGATGCGTTGCCAGAGACAAGTGCTGGCAGGATATTTGTTATTGTCATTTCTATGCAATACTTTCTTTCTATATGTAAATGCTTATCCTTCCTTACCAGCCCAGAAGACCACTCTCTGAGAATATCATGTTAAAAAGCAAGCAGCCAAGGCCAAGATCCGTGTAGCACTCAAGGCCAAAAGGCAACCCAGAGAAATGGCCTGGCTGCTGTCCTGCGGCTGATTGCTTCAGACTGGATGAATAAGATGGGGGTTTTTTTTTTTTTTTTTTTTTTTTTTTTGTAGGTTAAAGAGCTGGCGGCTGAAGCTGGGACAGGTGAGCAGGCTGATCAAGGGGAGGAAGCCAGAAGTTAGTGGGACGGAGGCCAAAGGAAACAGAGCAGGGAGGTGGAGCAGAGAGAGCCAAGTGGAGGGACTTGGTGGAGAAGCTGGGCTAAGTTGGGAGGCTAGCGGAGAGACTGCCCCAGCAAACAGGCAACAACTTTAGCCTATATACCACTCTGTGCCTTTATTATTTTTAAACCTCAAGCAGAACCCAACAGCCCCGAGACACATCTCTATGACCTACCTCTAAATAGATTGGTAAGCTAAGACTCTTTAAAGAGTCATTACCGTGTTTACTATTTCCTGCCATCCTTATTTCTTTTTGATCCACGTATTCATGTAGGATCATTTTTCTTCTGCTTGTTAAAAGACTGTTTTTAATAACTATGTATACTGATCTGTAAATAAATCTGCATGTTTGAAAAAACACTTATTGCATGGTTGAAAGATACTCTTGGGTATTATAGATCGAATCCATGCCCCTGCCTCATACATAAAAGCCCTTACTCTCAATACCTCAGCGTGTGAGATAATTTGGAAATAGGGTTATCATGAAAGTAATTTTATGGTTTATGTATCTACATATGGATGGGATGAAGTCTTGTTTGTTTTTTTGAGACAGGTTTCTCTGTACCCTTCTGGGTGTCTTGGAGTTCATTCTGTAGACCAGGCTGGCTTCAAACTCAGAGCTCCTCTTGCCTCTGCCTCCCCAGTGCTGAGATTAAAGGCGTGTGCCACCACCACCACCTGGTTTAGAATAAAATCTTTTTTTCTTTTTTGTAAATTTTTAATCTTGTTTTACAGTCCAGTTATCCACCTCCCGTTCTGCCCTCCAATGGTTCCTCTTCCCATTCCTCTTCCTCAACCTCCCCCCCCCCCATGTCTCCAAGAGGATGTCCCCGAGGATGTCCCCAAGCCCCAATAGCCCCCACAACCTGCCAGGCCTCCCCATTCCCTGGGGCCTCAATTCTCTCAAGGGTTAGGTGCGTCTTCTCTCCTCTGCTGTGTATGTGTCGGGGGTGGGTGGGTGGGTGGCTCAGACCAGCTAGTGTATGCTACCTGGTTGATGGCTCTCTATCTGTGAGATCTCAGGAGTCCAGATTAGTTGAGACTTTAGAATGAAATCTTAATCCAGCATATCTGGCATCTATCTAAAGGAGCAACGTAGACACACATAGAGGGAGAATGCCATTTGAGCATGAAGGATGAAGGTAATGTAATGCAGCCCAGACTGGAGAATTCCAAAACTGACCAGCAAACCACAAAAAACTAACAGAGGGGCATGCAACATGGTTCCCTTCAGAGTTTCCCAAAGACCTCGGACTTCTAATTCAGAACAGTGAGACAATGAATTTCTGTAGATAGCAGGACTATAAATCTATGATTAACTCATGATTCTTCATAATGTGAAGACAGTGTTTTGAGTATGAAAGTCATATTCTAGTTGTACATAAATAACCCGAGGACCTAGGATGCTGGACATTCATGGTCAACAAAGATCCACTGTTGTATGTAGCTTTTGCTACCCCACCTAAGTTCTGAGGGGCCATTGTGTGAAGCTGTGGAAGGGAAGGCTTGGTTGCAGTAGTGACCCCAAGATTTTGGAGATGGCACAATGTGAGACACGAACCCAGGGGAGCTGCATACAGGCAGTAGAATTAGCCCCAAAGCTAGACGAATGTTGCCGGCAGCTTAGCTGAAGAGGCAGAGCCATCTGAGACATTTGAGAAGGAGCAGTGGAGCTATGGGATTTGGGTTTGTGTTTGGTGTCTATCTCTCTTCGGTCCCATATTTCCTCGTCAGTCTTAACCAAGTCAAGGCTCATTTAGGTATATTTATGTCAAAACACTTTAAGGACCATTTTATAAACAATTATTATTTTAAGGTGACCTAGTGTATTCAATAATTATGTCTGTCTTTGACTGGAAACGTACAGAGCTATATATTTACATTTTATTTGTGTATTATGAAAATGTTGGCAGAGTCAGAGTTTGTAAGTTGAATATATGCAAAGTTACCAGAAGTGTTCTTTTTCATACAATATTACATCTAGACTTTCAACATAGAATGGCCATTATTTTTCCACATCTTTGCTATTTTTATCAATAACTTTCTAAAGAAAAACCTGCTGTTTTTTTTTTTTCATTTTCAAAAGAAAAAAATTGGCTGTAGTAATTCCTGGAGGGATTAGAGGTAGGTGGGTTTGGAGTGACCTGGTTAGGGGAGAGAGAAGGGAGGGGGAGGGAGGAGGAAGAACAAGAGAGAGACAAGAGACACAGCAGTTTTGGTATTTAAAGTCCAGATCTACATCTATTCTCTTTCACTAAGCTTCTTATTATTGTCTGCACGAGATACACTTTGTACATCATTAAAGGAATCTGTTTGCAGTCACAATAACTGGTCTAAATCTCTAAATAGTCTAATGTTCAAGGCCAGTGAGATGACTCAGTGAACGGAGGTGCTTACTGCCAAGCCATGCAGTAAGATCTATGTTTGATCTTTGGGATCCACAAGGTAGAAGGTGAGAACTGATTTCTGCAAGTTGTCCTCTGACCTCCACGTACACATCATGGACTAATGTACACACACACACACACACACACACTAAAAAACAGAACAAAACAAAAAAGAGAGCTAATGTTTTTGTAGACTTGTTATTTTAAGAAGCCAAGAATTCTAAATTTTGCTCCAAGACCAAAATAAAGTAGAATTAATTCTCTGTTAATTGCTGCTGGCTTCTTTACATACTGTACTGGCTAGTTTTGTGTGTCAACTTGACACAAGCTGAAGTTATCACAGAGAAAGGAGTTTCAGTTGAGAAAATGCCTCCATGAGATCCAGCGGGAAGGCATTTTCTCAATTAGTGATCAAGGTGGGGAGGGCCCCTTGTGGGTGGTACCATCTGTGGGCTGTTAGTCTTGGGTTCTATAAGAAAGCAGGCTGAGCAAGCCAGGAGAAGCAAGCAAGCCAGTAAGCAGCATTCCTCCATGTCCTCTGCATCAGCTCCTGCTTCTTGACCTGCTTGAGTTTCAGTCCTGACTTCCTTTTATGATGAAAGAAAGCAGCATGGAAGAGTAAGCTGAATAAACCCTTTCCTCCCCAACTTGTATCTTGGTCATGATGTTTGTGCAGGAATAGAAAGCCTGACTAAGACACATACTGAATGCATTTATATTCATTGAGTATATAAGCCTTCTAAACTATAAAGCTTAAAAGAACACATTACCAAGCTGTGCCCTCCAAACAGGAATTACTGGCAATGCAAGCTTTCTTCTGGCTGGCATTCATATGACTCTAATTGTCTCATGACCAGAATATTTATTTATATTTACTTATTTATTTATTGTGTATTCTTATTTATTATTTAATGTGTATGGGTGTTTTGCCTGCGTGTATATCTGTGTACCACTGTCTGGTGTCTTCATAGGCCAGAGTAGGGCATTGGATCCCTGGAATTGGATGGTTATGAGCTATCATGTGGATACTAGGATCAGAACCTGCATCCTTTGGGAAAGAGCCAGTGATCTTAACCACTGAGCCATTTCTCCAGCCCTCATGACCAGAATCTTTAGGCAAAGATAATGAGACTGCTTTGCCAACTGCTAAGCTTTCTGTGACATTCTGATCAGAAGTTTAAGGCTTTTACTACCTCTATTTTTGTCTTCTCTAAAGAATTTACAACCAAACTCTTGAAAACTGTCCCTAACTCAAAGTCAGTGTTCACCTAGTTTTCTTTATTGATTTGCTCTTATTGGTTATGTTTATATCCTGTTTGTCTGTCCAGTATCCAGCAGAGTTACAACTTCTAGTACAAGAGCCTGAGCATTATGTTTTGTCATGCCAAGACTTTATCCACAGACAAGCAGAACACATCTTTAGGGCCAGAGCAGACTTTCGGAATTTTTACACGAAGCCCAATCTAACACTCAAATCTCTCAAGACAGAGGTCTAAGCAGATGGAAGTGTGATTTCTCTGGCAGGAGTCCCCTCCTTCTGGCTACCATTGAAATGACAGGCTCCAACAAATTTTAAAAATCCCCAAGACTCCCAGTCTGGAGGATAGAAGGACTGAAGTTCCAGTGCCAGCCAGAGACAGGCTTGCTTCTTGGAAGAGGTTTCCTGCAGTCATGCAGTCAAGCAGTTCTGACCTATGTGCATGGTTCTGGCTTTTGCTTAGTCTTTATTGTTGAAACACTGCTCCAGAAAAGGTGAAGGAAAACCAGGGCTCACTCTTTCCCAAGCTGGACTACATTGTAATAAACTCATTTTCCTTCATCAATGTATCTCCTAATTTCCTTTAAGAAACTGTGTCGGGAGTAGGGTGGGTGGGGCTGGAGAGCCAGCTCAGTGGTTAAGAGCACTGACTGTTCAGTGGATTCCAGCTCAACTTTCAGCACCTTCTGGATGCTCACCACCACCTGTATCTCCAATTCTAGGGCATCCAATTCCTTCCTCTAGCCTCTGTGGGTACTTTATCCACACATACCACTCTCTGATGCATATAATTAAAAAATAATAATAAGGGCTGGAGAGATGGCTCAGCGGTTAAGAAGGCTGACTGCTCTTCCAGAGGTCCTGAGTTCAATTCCCAGCAACCACATGGTGGCTCACAGCCATCTGTAATGGGATCTGATGCCCTCTTCTGGTGAGACTGAAGACAGCTGCAGTGTACTCATATACATACATAGATAAGTAAATCTGTAAAAAAATAAAGAAAGAAAGAAAAAGAAAAAAAGGGAATCTAAAAGCAGAAACCATGGGTTTATGAATCTAAATGCCCTCTATGGCATGTTCAGGAGTGGTGATTTATTTGTGTCACCTCTTTAGGCATAAACCATGCCTTGTTGAGATGCCCGTTGAAGCCAGAGACAGTAAGGAATGCATAGAGGAGGAAGGTAGCTGTAAATATCAGCTATGACCATGTGGCCAACTACAGAGAGGAGGATGGTGATTGTTTTGAGTGATTCTTCTGTATTTTACTATGAATGTGTGTCTTTGTTTTCTCTCCTCATGTCCCCTTAGCACATAGTGGTTTTATGTCACACTATTTAAGCACTGCTCATTTTATATGATAGTATGTTGTTATGGGCTATCAAGGTATAGGTTTAAGCCATCATTCAAAGACTGTAACCTTTCATTCTAGTGAAGAGGTTAGCCCAACCTGTAGCAGGCTTGGTAGGATTATAAAGTCATTATTCCTTTCTTGGAGTCTATGCTTGCTGTCAGGGAGTCTGGACAGATGCCAAGATAACGAGTGGGTTTGTGATGGTTAATTCGTGTGTGCTTGTGTGTCCAGTGTATGTGTGTGCACACATGTGCAGGTGCAGTCCAGAGGTCAATGTCCGGTGGTTTCGTTCATTGCTTTCCACCTTATTTTTTTGGACACAAGATCTCTCACCAAATCTGGAGCTCAGCTAGGCTGGTTGACCAGCAATCTCAAGGCATCTGCCAGTCCCTAACTCCCCACCCCACTCCAGCACTGAGAACACAGGCAGACAGCCCTGTGCCTGGCTTTGATGTGGCTTCTGGAGATCAGAGCTCCAATTCTCAAGTCTATACAGCTGGGATCCATTGAGCCCTCTGCCCAGCCCTGTGGTACTTTTCTGTGGACGTGACTAGGCTAGATTAAACATTAAACCTTCTGGGTAATTCTGAGCACTTCCTGGTGAGATTAGCAACTGGACCGATGAACTCTGTAAAACCTTCATGAAAGTGACCATTGCTTAGTCTGTCAAGCAAGAACTTGGCTAGAATAAAGGTCAAAGGAAGGAGGCATTCTGTGCCCCCTTTCAGATGTGGACTTCTACCATGGGCTCTCCTGCCTCTCAGACTCTTCTCAGACAAAATCAAACTCCTGGCTTTTTTTTGGGGGGGGGGGAGTCTTTAGCTTGCAGATGGCAGGTCATGGTACTTCCCGTTCTGTGACTGCATGGATCATTTTCTCGGATTGATAAATCTCCATTTTGTCTACACATTTCACTCATGTATTCCTGAGCTAGCCTTAATTCATTACATGGCCCAATTCCACCTTCTCTCTCAGCCTCCAAGTACTGGGATGACAGGTCTGAGTCTCCAAACCCAGTTCTTCACACATATAATGTATTATAAATGTATTTATGCTATATATACATTAGTAATATAAAATGTTAATTTTGCTTCTCTCAAGAACCCAGTATAATACATTCTGATTAATAATTTTCAATGAATTTGAAAAACTAGAGTCATTCTTGTTCTTTTCTTTGTTTGTTTGTTTGTTTTTAAGAGACAAAGTTTTTTCTGGCAGCCCTGGCTGTCCTGGAGTTCACTCTGTAGACCAGGCTGGCCTCGAACTCACAGAGACCAGACTGCCTCTGCCTCCTGAGTGCTGGGATTAAAGGAATGCACCACCACACCCGACTCATTCTTGCATCTTTCTGTTTGTATTTATACATGTTTATGTGCGTGTGGGTATACTTGTATCTGCATATGCATGTATGTGGAGGTGTTCCTCATGTGCTGTCCACTTTTCTTTTTCTTTTCTTTTTTAAGACAAGGTCTTTTTTCTGGCCTAGAACTCACCTAGTAGAGTAGGGCCAGTGAGTCCTAGGGATCTGCCCTTCTCTACTTCCCAGCACATGCATTATAAGTGTGTGTCACTGTATCTGATTTTTTTTTTATTTCATTTGAATTCTGGGGTGTGAACTCAGGTCCTCATACTTTCTAGGCAAGCATTTTACTGGATGACCTGTTCTACTACCTCATTGTTCATCTCCCCTCCCTTCCTCCCCCCTCCCTCCCTCCCTTTCTCCCTCCCTCCCTCCCTTCCTCCCTCCCTCCCTCTGTCCTTGCCTTCATTTCTATCTCTCTTTTGTGTATGTATTTATGTATGTATGTACATACGTGTGTGTGTGTGTGTGTGTGTGTGTGTGTGTGTGTGTGTATGTAGACCAGAGGTCAACCTTAGGTGTTAGACCTCATGCCAGAGCAGGCTAAGCTGGTTAGCAAGCCCAAGTCATCAGTCTGGATCCAGCTTCCCAGTGGTGGCTCTACAAGTGTGTATCGGCACACCT
>JADRCH010000146.1:1984775-2016520 GCA_019843965.1 Rhynchomys soricoides
TCGGTTCAGTTACCAGAAGTTACCAGTGTATAACTCCAGTCCCAGGGGATGTGATGCCTTCTTCTGGCTCCACAAACTTATGCAGTCATAAACCCACATGAGCAAGACCTAGGGAGGCTTCCCTAAGTCTGTGGGGCTTAAAAGCCATGAGGTAAGAAAATATGCCTCAAAGCTGAAGAGACCCCCTCTTTTCTTCACACAAGACATAGTTTTATGAACTGTCTAAATCTTTGGTTACATCTCCACAATTTTTTGAATATCCTGTGAAAATCACGTTCTTCCACAGTTCCTCTCCCACCAGGATGGCTGCAGTCTGGGATTTTTGAGGCTCACTTTTAGGCCTGAATAGGGCAGATCTAAGGTGACTTATCCTCAAGGGCTAATTTAGCCGTGTGGAGACCACGCCTGGAGAACTGCACCACCACCTCACATACACCAAAACAGAGGTTCCCAGGCTTCCCAATGCTTTAATATGGTTCCTCATTTTTTGGGGGGTCTCCAACCATAAGATTATTTCCATTGGTACTTTATAACTATAATTTTGCTATAGTTATGAATCATAATGTAAATATTTTTGGAGATGGAGGTTTGCCAAGGGAGTCATGACCCATGAATTGAGAACAACTGTGCTAGAGGGCCTGGCCAGTCTAGTTTGTGAGAATCCTGTTTCTGGCCCCGTGTGAACTGAGACAGCTTTGCCCGTCCCTTTCCCGTTCCCCCCCAGGCTTTGTGGCTTCTTTGTGTATACCCCAGTGCTCAGCAGTGGGCTGGGGGGACCTCTCTGGGGTCCCAGGAGACTTCCCTCCTTGGATACTTGGCTTACTTCCCTTGCTTTGCTGGATCCCTGACCTTGGTGTCTTTAACTGGGGAGTCTGTTTGACTACAGTCAATTCCTTTTTTATGGCTGACTGGAAGTTACCCAGGTCATTTGTTTATTCCTCTCAGTGATCACTGTTTTGCATTGGTGTGGTCCAGGGTCATATACTTTGCCAGGCTTTTAGTTTTGAGAGTGGGAGAGGTACATCCAGACTCTGATGTTCTATTGTAGCAGCATCTTGTCTGGTCAACAGTTTTCATCTCTTTCCAGTAGCTTCTGCTCTTGTTTTAGTGTTTTTAATTGGCCAACTATTACACGTGAAGAAAGATTTCAATCATAAAGTTAGATAAGTTTTCATAATCTGTGGGTGTTACAGTTTATATGCACAGCATTCCTATTCTGGAATGACTCTTACATTTTGGGAAGGAACGCCTCTGCGTCAGGACTAATTTTACATAATTAAAAAACTACTAGTGGAGTCTGGTGGCACACACCTGAAATCCAGGCTCCCAGAAGAATACAGCAGAAAGACAGTAAGTTCAAGACCAACCAAGGGATACACAGCAAACCCTAGAAGCAGCTTGTCTGGATTGACGGCATCTAAAGAACTCACAAAGATTTACAAGTTGGTGCTATGTAGAGGATTTTGTTTTTTGTTTTTCCCTCCAATAAATCTGTTAAATATTTTCCTGGTCTCTCTGATAGTTGAGAGGTCTCTGTCACTATTTATTTATTTATTTATTTGGTTTTTCGAGACAGGGTTTCTCTGTATAGCCCTGGCTGTCCTGGAACTCACTCTGTAGACCAGGCTGGCCTCTAACTCAGAAATCCACCTGCCTCTGCCTCCTGAGTGCTGGGATTAAAGGTGTGCACCACCACTGCCTTGCTTGTTTATTTATTTATTTATTTTAACATTTAGAAACACTTTTAGTTCTCCATATGTCAGTTACTGAAGTTGCTCACAGTGTGCTAATACTCTTTTATCAGCATGTTTTCTGTATTTCGGTCTGCATGCCTCGAGTCCTCTGCTTTCAAAGTCATCATTTCGTTCCTTCAGTTTCTACCCAGTTCATCCCATTCGTTGTGTTTTCATGATTATCACTGTAGTTTTTCTTTTCGACATTGTGGATTTAGTCTCAAAAGTTCAATGTAATCATTCATTCATTCATTTAAAGACGGAATCTTGTTATCCTATATGGCATAGATTGGCTATAAATTCCCGATGTTCCTGCTTCGGCCTCCTGAGTAGCCAGGACTACAGAGTGGATCATCATGCACGGGGCCAACTCAAGATCGATTGTTCCTCCCCCGCCTCTTCTTCCCTTCCCCTTCCCCTTCTCTTTCTTCCTCTCCCTCTCCTTTCCCTTCCTTCTTCCTCTCTTCTTCCCCCCTCCTCCTTCCCCCTCCTCCATTCCTCTCCCTCATCCCCCTCCCTCATCCCCCTCCCTCTTCCCTTTTCTTCTGTCTTCTCTTCTTCTCCCTCCCTTTCTTCCCTCCCCTCTTCCCCCTACTTTTCTTTCTCTGTTCCTCATGCTTGAAATCCAACTTGCAGTTTTCTGCACAGGGCTGACTTACATCCTTGAATTATTTTTGAAAACTGTCTTCCATGTATTCCGCAACAGTCTTTTCTCTGGCTTCTTGAATATGGAGCATATAATGGCCTTGTCTTCTAATTCCAACCTGCTAATTGTATGTAAAGTCTGTGTCATTTCTCGGTCAGTTTCTAGGATTGCCTTTCTCTTCGAGCCGTGTTTTTCCTGCACTTTTGCCGGCCTCTTAACCGTTTTGTTTTTTTTTAAAAAATTGGGTTCATGACATCATGGATTTACCTGGCTAGGCTATATACAGCCACAGCTATGCCTGCAGAGCTGTCACAGAGCCCCCTCTTGTGGCTGTAGCGTGGAAAGCAAGCAAGTTTGCCCTTTGCTGTTCAGGCTCAGAACAGCAGTGATGGTTCAAGAGGAATTGATTTGGACCTCTGTGGGGCCCGCCTCCTGCACAGCAGAGATGATTAGAGTTGGGTGTAAGGTTCAGAGTTAGTAAGGTAAGACATAAAAAGGATGGAGAACAGCATTCTCTGAGGAAGGACCGGATTTAGTAACTCCACGGAGGTTTTAAAAACCACAATACTGTTTATAACAGATAATCTAATTATAACCCACAATTACAACGATCGATACAGATGCACAGACCCCATCACCACCGACCGCACACATAGAGTTAGGTGGGACCTGAGTTGGACTTCTTTATAGTCTCACCAAGGGCATAGCAAGGGTTCCCTTTTGTCTGAATCCCCACTAACATTTGTTTCTTAATGATTCTCATCCTGATGGCTAGTGAACTTGGACGTTTTCCTCTTTTTTTTTTTTCCCATTTGTATTTTATCTTCAGAGAACTGCCTGTTTATTTAGGCCATAGATTGATTGGGTTATCTGGTTTCTTGTTTAGGTTTTTGAGTTCTTCATATATTCCAGGAATTAATCCTTTGTCAAATGTATAGCTAGGGCAGTTTTTTCTCTCCTTCTGTAAGGCATCTCTTCACCCAAGTAGAAGTCACACTTGCCATTTGTTGGCCGATTTCCTGAGGTCCGAAGTCCTTTTCTGTGCCTGCATTTCCAGGTGTTTTCTTCACTCTTTCTTCCAACAGGTTTAGAGTTTCAGGCTTTACATTAAAGTCCTTGAACCATTTGAAGTTGTTTTATTATTATTATTATTATTATTATTATTATTATTATTATTATTATATTATGTGTAACATGAGAGCTAAACCAGTTTCCTTGAACTATTTGTTGAAGAGATTGTCTTTTCTTCAGTATGTATTTATAATATATGTGTCAAAAAGCAGGTGGCTCTAGCTTTGAGGGTTTGTATCTGGGTCCTCTATTCTGTTTCACTGGTGGATGTGTCTGTTACTGTGCCAGCACCTGGCTGTTTTAGTCACTGTGACTCTGAAATTTAACCTTCGATGCTTTTAGCAATGTTCTCTCTGCTGAGGTTTGCTTTGGCTGTTCATGGTCTTTGGCATTTCCAGATGTGTATGATTACATTTTCTAGTTAGTTCTGTAATGAACATCACTGGAAAGTTTAGGGGGTTAAATTGAACCCATAGATGACCTTTTTGATGTAGCCATTTTCACTATATTAACTCTCCCGATCAAGGAGCATGAAAGGCTTTCCATCGTTTGGTGTGTGATCTCCCATCTCAGTATCTTCATACTGAGTAGAGGTGAACTCGGTGTTTTATTGAGGATGTTTGCCCTTGGGTTCCCTGTGTATATCTCTTTATCCACTTTGGCATCAGAGCAGCACTGACCTCATAAAAAAGGTTTGGAAACATTCCTTCTCCTGTTATGTGGACCGATGCGACCACAGTTCTCCAAAGATACAGTAGAATTTAGCGTTAGTCCATTTGGGCCTGGGATTTGGGGGGGGGGGGCTCAGGCTGGCCTCAAATTCACAGAGATCCACCTGACTCTGCCTCCAGAATGCTGGGATTAAAAAGGCATGTGCCACTACTACCTGGATGAGTCTCTTTCTTTCTCTCTTTCAACTGAACATGTCTCTCTTTTCTGTCAGCCTCAAAGCCCGCTTCTGTGTTCTTTTGAGCTTATTGTTTAGTTGTCAGGAATTTTCTCATTCTCTTTATATCATGGGAATGTTTTCCTTCTGCTCAATTATGACATAGTTTTGTTGGGTAGAGTAGTCTGGGCTGGCAGCTGTCATCTTTCAGAACTTGAAATGTAGCACTCTCTGCCCCCTTGGCTTTTAAAGTGTATGCTGAGAAACCTGATGCATCTGTCTTTATATGTGAGTTGATGGCTTCTCTTGCAGCTCTCTATGTACTTTCTTTGTTAAATTATGCTATAGGCTGGGGATGTTATTTTCTGGTCTTGTTTCTTTAGTGTTCTATATTCTTCCTGCATCTGGATGGGCATTCTAAAATCTATATTTGGAGAATATATATGATTTTTTTGTTGAAAATGTTCTCCATTTCTTTTGCATGGCATTATTGTCTATTTATGCCCATGGCTTACAGATTTGTTTTTTCATATTGTCCCGTAGAGCTTGAATGTTCCATTTGTACTGTCTTATTAATTTGACTTTGTCATTGACTTACTATTCCAGTTCTCTCACCTTGTCCTCAAGGCCTGCTGTTCTGCTTTCTCTGTCACCCATCCTGTGGGGGAGGCTTTCGTGAGCTTCTTATTTGACTTGTCGAATTTTTATTTTTCCAGTATTTCCTTGTTTAATTATGCTTTCATATCTCCTTGTGTGGACTTCTTTATTTCATTCAGTTGTGTGTGTGAGAGAAGGAGGAGTGAGAGACTGAGAAAGAGGAGAGAGAGAGAGGAGAGAGGAGAGGAGAGGGGAAAGAGAGGAGAGAGGAGAGAGGAGAGAGAGAGAGAGAGAGAGAGAGAGAGAGAGAGAGAGAGAGGGAGGAGTCCTCTTTCTAATCAGGAAGCTCTCCATTTCAGCTAGACTGAGCAGCCCAAGTCTCGCAGGCAGATACACTCCCAGTGGACTCCTGCCCTCGTAGAGTTCTAGGAATCCAAACGCAGGCTCTCATGCTTCTACAGCAAGACCTCACTCAGGAAACATGCCACGCCCCCACGCCCTGAACTTAAATAAAAGTTGTTTTTCTTTCAGTGGGCGTGGTTTACTGTGTTCCAGAGGGACTGGGCAGTAGTAGAGTTTAGGCCCCCTCCTCCTCTGCTAGCTTGATATTGGTACCACAGTCTATTTAGTACTTCTCTCATAGTAGAACACTGGCCTGGATCCCACATGCCTATCATAGCTCTGGACGTTCCTTTGTGATGTTGGATCATGAGTGCTGATCACACTTTGGGTGGTTCTTCACAGGCCGTGCTGTAAACGCTATTCTTGCTGTAGGCTTCCCTTTGGGAGACTTGATTACAGAAGCTGGTCTGGCCAGGAGGAGGTGCTTCTCAGACCCAGTTGCATATGCTGGCGGTCACACCTCTAGGAAGTTCTTCAAAAGAAGGAGTCCAGTTCTGAATCCCAGTCCAGCCGTTGTGAAATTCTTCCTAGTATCTGATGTGCTGCTTGGAACCTGTGTTTATGTGCCCTGCAGACACTGGTTATCATTACATTTCCACCTCTCTGAATACTGTACATTCTGATTCAAAGTTTCATCCCTATAGTCTAGAGGTGTGCTGGATTTCAGAATATGGGCCCATGATAGTCTGAATTTCCCAAGAGTGTGGTTCACAGAGGTTCTTATGTCACTGAACCAGCAAATCAGCAATTTTGTTGTTGCTGTTTGTTTTTTTGAGGCAGCGTCTCACTGTATAGTCCTAGCTGGCCTGGAACTTGCTATGTAGATCAAGCTGGCTTTGAACTCATACAGATATCTGCCTCATCAGGTGTCTTTAAAAAGTTACTAAGATTAAAGTTGGGCATGGTGGTGCACACCTTTAATCCCAACACTGAGATTAAAGGCTGAGCTCTGTGAGTTCGAGGCCAGCCTGGTCTACAAATTGAGTCCAGGACAGCCAGGGATCTGTTACACAGAGAAACCCGGTTTTGAAAAGCCAAAACCAAACCAAACCAAACCAAACGGAAAAACGTCCCTATGTTTAACCCACTGAGGCATCTCCACACTGTTCTCTATAGAAGCTAATTTACATCCCCAACAACAGTGTGCAAAGTTTCTTTTCTCCTCACACCCTCACTCACACTTATTTTTAGACTTCTTGATAATGACTCATGAGAGTGAGGTGATATCTCACTATGGTTTACACAACTCTGGTGGTTAATGATGTTGAACATTTTTTTCATATATTTGTTTGCCATCTGTATTCCTTCTTTTGAGAAGCATCTACTATGATCTACTTTGTTATATTATCTATCTATCTATCTATCATTTATTTTTCTAATGTTGAGTATGTAGAATTCTTTATATTCTGGACATTAATTCTCCAGTTCCTAAAATTAACCTGTAAACCCCACTCACCCAAGAACCAGATAACTTTCTGGAATGCTGGGAGTTGTAGTTCTTAAATAATAAAGCCTCATGGGAAAGTACGGTGGCCTATGAGTTTTTGTCCATCAAAGCCACCGCAACATGTGTCTCATGGCTGGTCAGCTGAAAGTTCCAGGGAGTGGTCCTGACCAAAGTTCATCTCTTGGTGTGTTTAAGATGTAAGCTTGCTTCAAATTTGGCCAGAAATGGTGGAATCGGCTTTTTTCCACTTATCTTGGGAATAGCACTTCCTTGTAGGATGTCTACTCTATGTTTTCTCCCATTCAGTGACTGCACATAAGCTGATGAATGGATGGAGGAAAAGTGGTAGATTATACACAGGGAGACGCTATTCAACACTAAAAGAATGACATCTTGTCATTTGCAGCGTGGCTGAACCTCGGGTCACTGTGTTAAGTCATGCTTAAGGTGCAGAAAGTCAAGGCCATGATGCCCACTCTTGTGTGACACCTAAAAATGTTGACCTCATAGAAGCCGAGAGGTGAATCATGGTTCAGGTGGCTGATAAAGTGGGGTCCAAGGAGGGGTGAGGAGGGACGGTGAGCTGGTGAGTGGGTACAGACAACAGCAATAAGAAGTTCTGGTGTGCCTCCCTCTGCACAGCACAAGAGAGACTTGTAAAGGGCTTTTTAAAAAAATTTCATACACATATATGATGTATGTATGTATGTATGCATTGGGTATACCCACCCTCTATCCTCCCAGCTCCTCCCAACCCCCGAACATACCCACCTCCCTTCAAGCTTCATGTCTCTTTTTTTTAATCTATTTAGATCTGTAAAAGTTTATGTGTGTGTGTCTGAGTGTCGTGCGTGCGTGCGTGCATGCGTGTGTGTACTTGTGACAGCCAGAAGACGGTATCAGGTTTCCTGGAGCTGGAGTTGCAGGTGGTGGTTGTGAACCTTCCAACATGTGTGCTAGGGACTGAAGTCAAGTTCTCTTAACCACTGAGGCATCTCTCCAGCCCCTAGATTAAACTATTTTTCATAACTTACCCAGTCCAGTTAGTGCTGCCTATATTGGGCAACCTACCAATGTCCGTACCCCAAGAAAAGTGACCACCTCTCCCTCAGCAGCCATCAGCTACCTTGAGTTCTGTAGCTAGGGGTGGGGTATTGAGAGTCCTCCCCCTCCATGTTGAAATTTTAAAAATTATTTTATTATTTATTTATTTTAAAACTTTACTTAATGTATGAATACTCTGCTGCATATACATTTGCATGCCAGGAGAGGGCATCAGATCCCCTTATAGATGGTTGTGAGCTACCATGTGGTTGCTGGGAACTGAACTCAGGACTTCTGGAAGAGTAGCCAGTGCTCTTAACCACTGAGTCATCTCACCAACCCCTATTCATTTATTTTAATTTTATTTGTATGAACATTTTACATACAGGTAAACTGGAGCATGCCTGGTGCCTTCCCACAAAGAGTATCTGACCCCTTAGAAGGAAGTTACAGATGATCATGAGCTGCTATGTGGGTGCTGAGAATTGAACCCAGGTCCTCTGAAATAGCAGCCAGTGATTGTAACCGCTGAGCCATCCATCCTGCCACCTCCATGATGCGAGTTTTAGCTCTTTTGATTCTGTGGAGGTCTTGTGTGGGCAGCCACCTCTGCTGTGAGTTCATGTAGCAGCCACATCATGTGCACAGGCTAGCCTGTCTCGGCACTCCTCCCTAGCCTCCATCCTTCATTGTCTTTCCACTCCCTTTTCCTAGACATTCCCTGAGCCTGCAGGGGTAGAGCTGATACAGCTGTTCCATCTATAGCTGAGTACTCGGAATAGCTTAGCCTTAACACTTAGAACAGGTAAGAGTCTCTGCATCAACCACCTCTTCTGGATGGAATGAAGAAGCCTAGGCTCATCCAGAAGTTCATTTACCACTCAGATATGACTAGTTAGAATTCCAGAAAGTTGTCCTTGGTCTGATCTACAATAAAAGGAAACAATATAGACTCAAGTCAACATCATTGCTCTAAGAGCCTTGATGTCTCCAGAATCTCCTGCACCATATGAGCCAGACTGGACAGCTTTCTGACCTTGCCTATATCGATCCTGACTTAACTTTCAGGGAGAGGAAATCTGATATGCTCCTGTAGCACCACTGTGCAAGGGGTGGGGAGCTGGGCATGGCAGCCCAGTCCAATCACATGGTGGATTGGAATCCACCTCTGTAGTAAGAATCCCTTCTGGCCAAGGTTGGGAGCAGTACGAGTCTGTGGATAGAAACATAAATATTCAGAAGACAGTTTGACAGCATCGCCATTTAGCAAAACAGCATCAATAGATGCTCCCCTAGGGCCTGTAACTTCTCTAATCATAGATTTTGACCACATTTACAATATCAGACATGGATCCCTTCCTGTGGAGCTGGCCTCAAAATCATTCAAGGAAGCAGGTGGTTGCCACCATAAACAGTCATACCACATTGCACCAAGAGGACATCTCCGCTGGCAGGTCATTACTGGAGCGTGAAGGATCCAGTGCTGGGTAAAGTCACTGACGTCTTTCCTTTCCCAGGAAGCCTGCCTAACTTTCTATTGCTATAAAAGCAGGCCAGCAAGGAGAGAGTTTTCCTGGCCAGTTCAAGACTGATTTTTTTTTTCCTTAAAGTATGTGATGTTTTCAGTCTTACTAGCTAGTAGTTATGCTGGGCAAACACAAGCAACGCCTACAACTCTCTGGGTCTCCCTGCCCAGTAACTCAAATGGATATAACCTGTGCATGGTACTGAGAGTTTTGCTGAACAGCCATGTCTTCTGGGAGCAGCACAGTTCACTCGTATGGGTCCAACTCCTTTAAAAATACTTCATCTTGGCTGGGTAGTGGTGGCGCACGCCTTTAATCCCAGCACTTGGGAGGCAGAGGCAGGCAGATTTCTGAGTTCAAGGCCAGCCTGGTCTACAGAGTGAGTTCCAGGACAGCCAGGGCTACATAGAGAAACCCTGTCTCGAAAAAACAAAAACAAAAACAAAAAATCAGGTATTCCATTGTCACATTTTTAACTTGAGTTGATGATGACAGATTTCCAGGTAGCTTTGTCATGAACCCTTCATTTTGGCTAAACCTTCCCTATGCCCGTGTTCTTGGATCCCTATCACTCCACTACCTGCTTGAGCCTTCCTGTCCCCAACATTCTCTTCTCTTGCTGCCACCTCACCTGTAATCTACTGTCCCTACTCCCTGAACGCACCCCCACCAGCTCATTACTGGTTCCCTAATTTTTCACACATATTCCAGGCTAAACACACAAGACTTGGGTCTTCCAGGAGCTTGGGGCAGGTGGAAGTCATGAGGGATTGAGTTGCAGGAGTTTAGAGGGCCCGAGACCTGAGTCGTTTCTGCTGTGTACTCAGTGTTGGTGCAAGGAATCCGAGAGGAAGGAGGAGAAAGGATGGGAGGTGAGCTCATGTTGGAGGGAAGCCTTGGGTGGGGGTGGGGGGAGGTGAGCCAAAGAATATGAAGTAGGTGAGAGGGGAGGGAGAGTCAGGGGAGGGCTAGGCAAAGGTGTAGGTTATTGGGAGCATTAATGGTGTTTTGATATCTTGTTTAAAGGGCTTTTTCTTGGGGTTGGAGGGACGGCTCTGTAGCTAGAAGCACTGGTTGCTGTTTCAGAGGAACCTGGGTTTGGTGTCCAACACCCACATGGCAGCTGACAAGATACTTTGTAACTCAAGTCTCAGGGAACTGGTACTGCTCTCTCTGGCCTCTTGCTGGCACTTCATGCACACAGTGTACAGACATAGATGCAATCAAACATCTACACACATCAAATAAAAATGAAGGTTACACTTGTTTTTAAAGATCAATATAGCGTGAGAGGACTTGGGAGCCTTTGAGAAGATGGCAGACAAGTATAGGGAGTGACTGTGAGGGATGTGGTGATCTGTTTTGGGTCTCATTTGGTGACCTCCTACCACTGCTAGCAGATTCATAGGTGGCCACAGTGTCACAGGCTCACTGTCCTTCATACCCTGTTCTCTCGGAGACTTGAGCCTGTCTGAAGTCTTTAAGCAGTGTTTCTGGGAGCCCTGGGGGAACATTTTTCATGCTGTGTGTCAGAATTCACAGCTCTTGGGCACCAGTGCTGTGGGAAGCCTCTGTCTCGATGAGGTTACAGTCTGTGAGTGGACTTCCCAGGAAGGGGTATGCCTGTCCCAGAAGGCTATAGACAAGACAAGCAGAGGTTTCCTTTCTGCACCCGGTCAACTTGTGTTTGAGTTCTTAGTTCCACTTAAAGAGCTCTAGCCAGAACATTCTCTGACTCCCCAAGCAAAGACACAGAGCTTGTCACCAACATGCCATACCTGGAATTCCTGCATGGGATCCAATCTCAATTTAAGTGCAGATTCCTGCTTCATCTGAAGCTTGGCCTTCCTGGGGAATGAGCTAGACTATCTCTGGCCCTTGTCTGTCTTACCTGCCTTTTGACTCACTGCCTAGGCTTGTCCTTGCCAATCAGTGGTGCTAATTACTCTCTTATCACACGACTAAGAAGGCCTGTTTCTTGGAGCTATGCTTTCCAAAAGTCTAGGACAAAACCCGTGTCTCTGAAGTTCCAAAGCTAATAAACAGCCCCATCTTCCTAGGCATGGACCCTGCCCCAGATGCACCAGCTCTCCCGTTCCCGGAGAGCAACTTATCGGGCTGAATCCCCAGGTGTTTCTAGTTTGATTTCTGCTGCTGTGACAAATACCATGGCCAAAAATAACACAGGGAAGAAAGGATTTATTTAGCTTACGCTTCCAGTTTTCAGTCCATCATTGAGGAAAGTCAGGGGAGCCTGAAGCAGAAGCATGGAGGGACATACTTGCTGGCTCATTCACATGCTGTGCTTCAGTTTCTTTTAAGAAAGTTTAATTTGTTCTCTATCTCTCTCTTTCTCTCTCTTTCTCTGTGTGTGTATGAATGTATATGTGTGTATATGAATGTATGTGTATATGTATGTGTATGTGTGTATGTGTGTATACGTATGTATATGTATGTATGTGTGTATGTGTGTATACGTATGTATATGTATGTATGTGTGTATGTGTGTATGTGTGTATGTGTGTATGTATGTATACCACATGGGTGTCTGGTCCCTGTAGAGGCCAGAAAAAGTCATCAGATCCTCTGAATCTGGAGTTAAGGGCAGTTGTGAGCCATCCAATAAGGGCCCTGGACACCAAACGCAGGACCTCTGTAAGAGTAGCAAGTAGCCTTAACCTCTGAGCCATCTCTTCAGCTCCTTGTCACTCCCAGGGTTACCTGCATAGGGATGTAGCTGTTTATAGTGAGCCAGCCATCCTGTATCAATTTGTAATTAAGACAACCCCCACTCCAAGATGTGCTCACAGGCCATTCTGATCTACGTAATTCCTCTACTGAGCCTTTCTTCTCAGATGAATTTAGCTTGTGTCAAGTTGACAATCAAAGTGAACGAAGACACCAGGAGTTAACCCCTCACCCCAGACTGGTATGTTGAAAGAGGATGCAGGATAGAAGGTTGATACACACAGAGAAACAGAAGCAGTAAAGCATCTATATGTATGTATTCAGTTGCCTCTTCGCTTCTGTGGGTCTGCATTCATGGGGTCAATGAACCATGGACCCAAAGTATTTGAAATAAATCACATTTGTATTGAACATGTACAGTCTGCTTTCCTTGCTGTTATTCTCTAAACAATACAGTATAAAAATTACTTAATAACATGTACACTGTATTAGGCATTGGATTACAGCACAAAAACTAATAGCATTTGTACTGTATTAGATAATTCATAGATGAAGTTCATGAGAAGCAGGCACAGGCCACATGCAACCAATAGAAGGGACCTGAGCATCTCAGGATTTGGGTACCATACTGGCAGAGGTTTCTGGAACTAATTCCTCCTTCATATTGATGAATGGCTCTGTGGGGTGCGTGCAAGAAATATTTTAAGAGCTTGGCTTCCAAATTATTCAGGCCACAAAAGCGGCGTTGACTCTGGGGAGGGCTGATCTTGCAGATGGAGTCTGAAGGCTATCCAGGCGGGGAATACTCTACCTTGAGGAACGACCTTTTATTAAGACCTTCAGCTGTTCTTGCAGAAGATTAGGGTTTAATTCTGCTCCCACATGGTAGCTCACAACCATCCTTAACTCCAGTCCCAGGGTATCAGATGCCCTCCTCTGGCCCCTGCAGGCACCAGCCACACATGCAGTGCACATATATACATGCAGACAAGACACTTATGCACATAAACCAAGAATAATTAACATTTGTTTTAGGTTACAGAAGGCTCTGTAATGGCCTCTGGGTCCTCACTAAGGGAAGGGTAACCATCCATAGCATGTGCAGTAACTCTCTATATGCTGATTCCACTCTGGATCTCATCCCCATGCCTGTGTGTGTGATTTGCTTTGTTGCTTTAGTTACATCTGGCTGGACAAAAAGACTATTCAGTGCTGGGGATGGAACCTAGGGTCTGGGGATGGAATCTAGGCAGAAGGCTGTCTTTGTCTTAGTAGATAAAGTATCACAGCCAAAAGCAACTTGGGAAGGAAAGGATCTATTTCAGCTTATAGTTATATATGGAGTCCATCATTGAAGGAACTCAAGGCAAGAACCTAGAGGCAGGAAATGAAGCATAAACCACGGAAGAATGGGTCACTCCTTAGGGCTTGTCCAGTCTGTTTTCTTATGTACCCCAGGATCACCTGTCAGGGGGTAGCATCACTCACAGTAGGTTGGATCCTCACAGTAGGTTGGATCCTCACAGTAGGTTGGATCCTCACAGTAGGTTGGATCCTCCTACATCAATGCCTACAGGTTTTCATATAACCCAGTCTTAGGGAGGCATTTTCTCAGGTGCGCCCCCTATCAGATAACTCTAGCTTGTGTCGAATCGACAGCAAACTATCCGGGGCAGTCTCTGACGTCATCCTTCAACCCTTCTGAGCTTTACTTTTCTGCTTCAGAGATGACCAGTTCAATCTCTCTTAAGTAACTGCTCAGTACTGGGTGCCCAGCTGCATCCTGCAAACTTTGAAAGCAAGAGACATATTTTTGAGGTATAATGATTTGGGATACAATTTTCATTCAGTGATGTACAAATAGATCTTGTGTCTTAGGTAGCTTTTATGAATGTATTAAGGGTTGTGTACATTTATGTTAAATATTTGGCTCTCTGGTGGGATGAAGAAGCCCTACTTGATAGTGTTTGTCAGTTTCCACCATGGTGATTCTATTACTTTGACTTGAACCAACTTGCAAATGTTTTGGAATTGTAAAAAAAAACAAAACACAACAAACAAACAAACAAACAAACAAAAAACAGATTTCAGAATGTCTAATGGGCTCAGGAAAACCTGGTGTGCTTACTTCCATGTGACCAACCTCCAGGCCAGGATTCAGGCCAGTTTCACCCTCCGCCCCCTTCTGCTGTCCCTCTGTACTCGGTCCCCACACACAAGCTTGGCTGACTTCTACCCCCATAAAAAGATCTTGTTGTCCTAGAACAGTGGTTCTCAGCCTGTGGCTGACACTCCCAACCACTGGAAAGCACAGATATTTACATTGTGATTTACAACAGCAAATTTACAGTTATGAGAGAGCAACAAAAACAATTTAATGGTTGGGGTCACCACAACATGATGAACTGTATTAAAGTGTTGAAGTGTTAGGAAGGTTGAGAACCACTGCTCTAGACCCTTATGACAATGCAGCGCTTACAGTTTTAGTCTGAGCCCCTACCACCTGGTCAGATTCCACATTCACACCATTGTGTTCTCCTTGGCTGTTTCCCCCTTTCCTGCTCAGTGTTATTTGACTCTATACCACAAAACCTTCTCCTGCTAAGGAGCACGTACTTCCCAGTGTTGAGATTTTCTGATCAATCTCAAAAGTGCCTGAGAAACTACAAAAGATGTTCTCACACCCTTGACAACACCATTTCTGGTGGAGCTTTAGATTTCCCTACCATACTGTAAGGAGTGCTTCTGGGGACATCTAGCACAGGGCAGATAGTCAGTCCATGTGGTGGAGCCTCTGTTGGCAGAAGTTTGTTTCGAGGCCTTGTGCCCAAGGGGTAGATCATCTTTTGGAGAAGGATCAGACTCAATCATTCTAGAGAGGGAAAAGGCTACTCAAACAAAACAAAACAAAACACAAAACAAAACACAAAACAAAACAAAACAAAAAACAAAACAAAACAAAACAAAACAAAACAAAAACAGAACAAAACACAAAACAAAAACAAAACAAAACAAACAAAACAAAAAACAAAACAAAACAAAAAACAAAACAAAAAACAAAACAAAACAAAACAAAAAAAACCTTACAGGGTTCTTGACAAACCCACTTCAGAAATAGTTCACAACTTCAACAATGCCACCCACCCAAATTTCTAGGTGAATTTTTTGTTGTAATTTAAAACCTATTTATTATATCTGCCCTCTAACTTTATACATATTTGATTTGTTCTTATGTGATTATTTTACTTAAAGGTTGGTTCAGTACTGAAAGTAAGCACAACATATTCTTTACAGATTAAAAACAAACAACCAAACCAAACAACCACAAACCCCCCAAAGTTTTGCCGTATTAACTTTCTTAAGCTCAAAAAGTTACAAACAACCAGATTTCAGTGGTCTGACATGAGATTCCATGATTTGTTGGTGGCCACGCGAGGCCCGATGTTTATGCCTCAGTATGACACGGAACACACATTATTAAAGAGTTGTGTTTTATTTTCACTCTTGTTTTGTTTCACAAGTACCTAATGAGAGAGACCAAACTGAATTTTGGTTGGCAAGGCAGCACGTTATGAACTGTAGATGGCGCTGTTCCCATACTTCCGTAATGGGAAACACCTCATATGACCACCAGGGGGTGCTTGTTGCTCCTGGATAATTAGTTGCCAGATCCTGACTAAGAAATGAAAGCCAGCATATTCCTTTCGTCTGTACAGGGACACTCAGCTTCATCTCCCGGCACTCTAAACAGCTAGGTTCCTAAGCGCGTAGGTTTAGTCCACAAGGCACTTCCTACAGCCTGTGCTTGGCTCTCCTGCAGCAGCCAGTGGGAAGAGCCCTCCAGTCCCTTCATCTCCCTGGTCCTCTGAGGTATGTCTTTGATCCCACACACCCCAGTTCAAGATCATTTCACAATGGTATCATATCCTAGCTTCTTAGTTTTTTTCCATTCTCAGAGGTGAGAGAGGGTGCCAGACCTTGGAAAAGCAGTCACAAAGGGCGTTCCGAAGAAGCTAAGCACAATGATCAACGGGGGCGTCCCCGCTCCACCCTGAGATTTGTCTGTCAGCGCAAGACTGCAGCTGAGATGCAGAGACTCAGTCTCTGAACAAGCCATCCAGGACTAGCATGAATTGCGCACATTGTTTAGATAGATAAACTTGGGAAACATTATGCTAAGCGAAGTAAATTAGCAATACAAAGTCATAGCTTTCGTGAATCCACTTAGTGAGGTGTAGGCTGCACTGGCCTCAATGGACAGTAGAAGCCTGTGAAACGAAACATAAAATTCAGGACATTTCCCCTAAAACTGTCCTCCATCTGGCCCTGGGTGGAGACAGGCAGACAGCATCCTCCTTCTTTAAGCTGCTCTAGCTAGGAGCCAGGAAGTATCTAAGAGGTCCTCTGTTTATCTCCATAGGGTTTTGACTGGGAAGCTCATTTCCCAAGGGCAGGAGAGAGGAGGGGAAAATTCTTCAAACAGGAATAGATGTGAACTGGGTCAGAGTAAGTCCGTTTGAACGCTAGAGACGGACTGCAGAACGGAGAAAAGTCTAAGAAAATGCTACCTTTTAAATAGGCTTATTGCCATGTAACTGATATAAAAACCTTCACGTAATTCTGTGAGTTTGGACATGTGTTACATATGAACCATCCCCATAGTCAATGTAAATGTCACGTCTACCATCTCCCCAAGTTTCCTTATGCTTGTTATTTTTGTGAGTATGATAAAAACATTAAGATAAGATCCACCCTTTTAACATGTTTTTGAGTGCACAAGGCCACATCTTAAAACCTTAGGCGTTACAGGCAGACAGATGTCCAGCACTTACCATCTTCTGTAACCGTATACAACCTTACGCCTGCTGGAAAGTCCCTCCTTCCCAGAGGATCCCGTGGCCACCATTCTATTTCTGCTCTCACAAGACTGACAGCCAGAGACACCTTCTGTAAGCAGGGCCACTGTCCTCTGTAGCTAAATCCCATCCTATAGTACAGTGTTTTTGAGGTGGATACGTGTCATACACAATAGGGTTTCCTTCTAGGACATATCTTGCCCAAGTCTCTGCCCCTTTTGTAGGGAGATAGAAGAAGGGCAGGGAGAAGGAAAATGCAATAGTCACAGACTCACTGACATCTTCTGAAGCTGCGTGGGCCCTGACAACAGCTTGGGATGTAGAGCAAGAAGAGCCGAGTACTGTCGGGTGGGTTCAGTGCTCACTGGGGCTGCTTCTCAGTTGTGGAGCGTGGGCAGGAAAGCCAAGTCTGTAAGTCTCTTGAGAATACCTTACTATACTGTACTGCACGACATATACTGTTATAGTGTATATATGCCTTCACTGCAAAGTCCCTTTCTAGACATCTGTCCCATGCATCTAAAACTTACACTGTATGCCATTATTTTTCTGTCTTCTGGCTAGAGCTACCTATAAATTCTTTCTCTCCTCACTTTGACATTTGTCTTCAGGACACAGTGTGAAGAGCAAAACCTAGCACACAGCAGACACAGTCCACTCCACAGGTATTTGCTGAGTGGATGGAAGGAGGATTAAAAACACACATCATTTTATATTTTTGATCTGTATTAACATCTTATTAGAATAAAGCAATTGGTCTGACACCTTTCCATTACACACACACACACACACACACCCCAGCTATTTAATAAAATGACCCCTCCCTTCCCCACTGGAAGTTTTACTGGAGTTATATGTTGCAAACTCTCTGCCTTCTATCCTTTACTTCCCTCTTTCTTTGTTTTCTTCCACATTTCTTTGTCTGGAGGGTCTCTTTATATGGTCCAGGCTTGTCTTGAACTCATGACCCTCCTGTTTTACCCTCCCCAATGCTGGGATTATAGACGCATCCCACCACACCTGCCAACAGGTTAATTCTTGCAGAGTGGTGGATTCAGGTGGCTTGAGTTGCATCTGTAGGTCCAAGACTCTAGTACCTCAAATATCTTCTTCTAAGTTAACATTGCAAATGTCAAAACAAGCTTTCATGAGAAGAGAAGCGGACAGTGGGATACTTAATCTGGGGCGCTTAGTTTGCCTAGGGCACAGAAGATTCTCTTGTCAAGTGGGTTCACAGCCTGCCTGGGGGGCCATCCCAACAACCGGAAAGCTCAGGCTTTCTGTTCTGGGGATAATCTCCATTGGCACATGCACACTTTCTGTCTCACGCCCTTTTCCAATTCATGCAGAGGCAGGACTTGCCTCCGAGAGGAGGGAGCATGTGGGGCGTTGCAGGCAGCGTGGCACCGGAAATGTTGTACTGACTTGTAACTGGGGGCAGAGCTGGGCTCAGTGACCAGGCATACTGTCCTTATGCTGAAGGTGCTGCTGGACCATGAGAATAGAGTCTGGTAAAGAGAGTGTGTGTGCTTTCAATTAAGTGTACGGTTCTTTCCCTCTGTTTCCCTGTCCTCATTATTTCCTACTCACAAGGGACCGCTTTCCCTCTGCAGCAGTAGGCAGAGTATGGGCTGAGAAACTCCTGGGTTCAAATCCTGGCTTTGACTTTTGGTTGGCTGAGGCATGACATTAAGAAGTTCACTTTACGCCCGTAATTAAATCACCTCTTTTGTAACTCAGATCACCTCAAAAGATGGTTCAGGAGCTTCCAGCAGCACTTGGCATTTCGGCAAGTGCTCAGCCATCAAGAGGTTGCTGGTCACCTCTGCCTCTCCTCTCCCAGCTTTTGATATAGTTTCTATTCATCTCAAGAGCACTCACTGGTACATGGAGATCCACCGCTGTGATACCCAGGGAGATACTGACCAAGAAGAGGTATGGTCTCTGTTCTCAGGATTTGTGATAAGATGTGGAGCCAGAGGCCAAATGCTTAAGCTAAAGAAGAAGGTCGGCTGAGGCACATCAGCATTATTAGAGCAGAGCGGGCAGCATACAGCTGGAGGAGGAAGGCATCGTGAAAAGGTCGGAATTTGATTTGCCACCAAAAGGCATCAGAATGTGGAGAACAGATTTATAACTTGTCCACCCTGACAGTGATAACTCCCTGGCCTGCTTTTACTTCTGTGTCAATATGGCAAGCACAAGTTCTTACCACTGAGCTCCGGGGTGTGTCTCATAGGTAGATCATGTGTGAGCTTAGGCCATCGCTACCTTTTTAACTGCAAGGAAAGAGACCAGGTTCAGGGGCTGTCTCATTCTACTGAGTAAATACTCCCTAAAGCAAATGTGGGATAGCTTCCCCTTGCCCAAGTCTGCAGTGCCTCTTCTGTACTATAGCTGTAGAGGACTTCAGTAAACTCCACTTCTCCGAGCTAGCCTTGCCTTCCCTCAGAAGTCTATGAAGTACAAGGCACTGTACATACGCCAGCCTAATAGCAAACAGCCACTTGTTTCCAGACCTGAGAGAGAAGATTGGCACTTCAGAGGACACACCACTGTTGTGTGAGACTTTCCCTGGAGAGACCCAAGACACACGTTTACTTACCCAAATTGGAAGCTCATGGCAGACCAAAGCACTGAAGTCCAACTCGGTCAACCAATGAGTTTTATTTGGGTTACTTACAGGCAGCAGAAATGACTCAGCATTACCAAGGCCCACCCCATAATGGGTGACAGCTCACAAAAGCTGGGACCCTGCAGCACACTGAGTATACAGGCAGCTCAACAGGTTGGAGAGGGTCCTTTCCAGGCACCTCAGCTGGTCTGAGCCTTTTCCAGGAAGACTTTCTGATCTTGGTTTCTTCGCCAAAGTTGGGCTGATCTCTGCTTCTTCCAGGTAGGGCTGGGATTGGCTGAGAGTGACTCTCAGTATAGAGGTGGTGAATCTGGTCAGTTTCAGGGACTTCCTGAAGCTGTTTTGAGATGTTTACCTTTGTCTTGAAGAACTTCCTTTTAGAGTGAGTATTTCAATCTTGGGGGAAACTGCTCCAGGGCATGCACCCCACAGCCATAAACACACAGTCCTGGAATTTTCTTCTCCTGGATCTGTCTTTAGCTTTGAAGTGGGCTCAAGCAAAGCAGAGTGAAATTAGATGCCCCTTGTAGGTTTTGACCCCACTGGTGCAGTATGGACCCAGGGCAGAGGCTCTGTGGGCTTCGTACTTGATGGCTTGATCTGAGAGCTTAGAGAAGTTTCCTGGGATAGGACCTTGTACTTGGCAGTTCTGAGCCAGTGGGTTTTGAAAGGGACAAGCAAGCACATGATTTCAATGAGAAAGTGAAGGAGGGACAGGAGCCAAGGATGATATCTGTCCCATGACTTTCCCAGGGAGAGGTAAAAAAAGCATCTATTTGCCCCAGATAGGAGGGTACTGACAGACTAAAGAGAGAACTGACTAAAGAAAGCCCAGCTTAGTGAACCAATGAGTTTATTGTAGTTACTTTCAAGAGGAAGGGTGTCTCAAAGGCACCATACCCCATGAAGTGCTGTGAGCAATGCATGGGTATCCACCATTGAGGACTCTCCTGTGTGACATGTGGGTAGCTGGCTATACAATTAAAGAGTCCTCCTGGGTGATGTCTGGGAGGCTACACTACTGGAGAGCTCCATCACAGTGATGCCTCTTTGTAACCTAGAGAAGGAAGGCATATGTGAGAGTCTTGTGAAGGCTTTGGAGCCCTGACTCTGATCTTGGGAGAGGCTTGTGCAGGTCATCCAGGCTCTGATCCAGGAAGTCCTTCCTGGAGGAAACATTGACCCAACAGCACCTGAAGCAGTGGTGGGTGGGTGGGTTATGACTCGCTCATGATCTTACCTGGCAGGATACAAAACTGAGGAAACCCATTGTTACCACAGGTTCACAAATGTCTAGGTTGGGAATTTAAGCTCTGTCCACAGGAGACTTCCAACCCACTGTAGGAGGTTGAAGTTGTGGATCTTCAGGAAAGATAACATGGAATCAACCTGTTCTACTCAGACAATGTTCATTTTGATTGAGATTTGGCTATCAGGATTCTGTGTATAATTCTATCTGAAAGTTGGCTACTTTTAAAGGAAGTTAGAGAAAGTTGATAACCCAGAGGCAAAGCCTAAAACCTTGGCAGCCCTCAAGTCTCCTTTGGGGAGCAGGGTGCACTGAGCGGTGTCTGTAAGCCGTCAGTCTGCCAGCCTGTGCATTCCCTTCGGCTCTCCATGTCCTGTTCTCACTTTAAGCCTGTTGTTCTCTCAGTTTTGATTCAGATCCATTTGAATTTGCACGAGAACTTAGAACCTTTCTTTGAAAAAATGCACTTTCAATTTCAGCGAAGGTCACAGCCCGAGAGATCACCTGGACACTTGGTGGTTGTTCCGCCTCTTTTTTTATTTGCATTTTTTTCCTCTGCAGGACTCCTGGTATTGCTCTTTCAACATCCCTCAGCTGGACTCTAAGCTGCTTGAGTGCAGTGCAGTGGAACGTAGATTTTCTATTCACTTTCAATATCTGCTCCTCTGTATTTCTGTAATAGCGCTGTGCTAGCATAGTTCACACAATTTAAGCATTCTTTGAATGTGGATGTTGGAACTTCCCGATAAGAACACATGAGGCCGGGTGAAGGGTTTTCCACTTGGGGCATCATGTTGATGTCCAGGTTTTGGATTAGCAAGCATTTCATATTTTGGAATTTTGGGTTGGGGGCAATTCTCAGTATCCCACTATCCAACAAATTAACGATTTCAATCTGGGCCACTTGTTGCATATTTAGACTTGCTAATTCTAAATATGGTGACATCCCTAGCTTGTACTGCTGCTGAGGTACCTGGCCACCAGCTATGGTAAAGATATCCTATAGACCATGCACGGCCTCGTTTTAGACTTTCTGTTCCATTAGGTAGAGAGGCCATCTTACCTGTCCTAGAGTTCTTGCTACAGCGTGTGGCTTGTGTTGATTCACGATTTGACAACTGTCAATGGCTGTGGCTTAGATTTTCTTTATTAGAGGAGATCTGAGGAAGGTGATGGAGACTGCGGGCTGGAAAGAGGAGTTATCCCAAGTCGTTTGTCGATACCGACTCAATCTTACAAGACACCAAAATAAAGTTTTGAGAAAAAATTAACAGACTGGCGAGAGACCATTTTGGCTGCAAAGGACTTTTTAGCCATGTGAGTCTTCAACCCCCCCCTCCCCCCGGAGTATTTCTCAGAGCAACTGCCAGACAGGACCAGTCTCTCGGCAGCTGTCACCTACTTATTAGTGGGACTCTGCAGAGGCCAACCGAAAGGGAGGAGCACTAAAAATGGGGAAAATAAATGTGTGCTCACGGCCGGTGCATTTCCGCGATGCCAAGGTGACCAGCCTACGTCTCCCTCCCGGCCTGGTATTGGGTGGCACTGACAAGTGTCCAGAGTGCTCCTGGCCCAGCATCTGCTGCCCGATTGCCATGGAGATGGCAGCTGCAGCGAAGTCCCCTTTGAGAACACGCCGAGGAGATTTCTAGAACCATTTTGGAAGCATTTGTCTCCACAGTGCTCACTAATCTCCCTTTCATTTGTAATTATTTTATCGCCTTTATTCTGTGCATTGGCACGGGGCCCACGGCTGGTGCTGCTCCTTGTCGGGGTCCACCGGGAGGTGACCGCGCCCCGCCGTCTGCGTGGAGATGAAAAGGGTGGAAAGAAGAGGAACCCAGTGCCCTGGCTTCAAACAGGCCCTGTCTCCCGTGGGCAGCCCGGGGAGGGCCTGGCTGATTGAAGTAGCCGGAATTACGAAGCTCATAGCCTTTGAGGCCAGCCGCCCCATCCCGGCCAAGAATAATTGAACAAATAGTTTATCTGGTGCACCAACAGCTGTAGAGCCGGGCGATTTGAGAGGATTAGGGGAGAGTAGTGAACGGATACTCCCACAGCGCCTCCAAATCCTAACCCTGAGTCTGACCAGCCAAGAACACATGGTGAAGCCCTGACATCATCTCTTAAAGTCCATTTCTCTCCCTTTCCAAGCGACTCTTCTCTGTGCTTTCAAGAATTTTAACTGGACAAGGCAACTACCTTTGGGGGTCCCCACTGCTGGATGGCATTCAGTGGTTCCTTGTAATCACCCCAAACTCATTTCATCTCAGCTCGGATTCACAGGGTTTGGGGGTGGATTCTGGTAGGTCTGGGAGGCAGAGGCTGCTGCCTTTCCTGAAGTCAGTGCTGCCGGCAGCTGTTGTGATGTCTAAGCAGGGCCAGGCCAAGTTCAGGGTAGGATGAAAGGGACGTTATTTAGGAGGGTGATGCGTGATGGCAGAGGAAGAGGAAACAGGAACCCTCCTCCCTGAGGGAGAAAAAGTAGCAACTCCAAATGAGCCAAAGGTTTATTTATTTATTAAAGCATATGTAATATAACCTAGTTAGACTAACGGGAAACGAGGGGATATTGTTTAGAATTATACAGAATTATGTTGGGATGTGTGGCTCAGCAGTACAGTATTTCCCCAGCATGCACCGGGGCCCCAGGTTCCGTCTCCAGAGCCACGAAACAAACATGTCCAGCTACCCATTCCTTAAAGAGATACTTACTTGCAGATCTAAAGCCAACACAAGTCCCACGTCTTGTTTAAAAAAACAACAAACCAAACCCCTTAACCTTAGGAGGGAAACAGAACAACTTGAAGCCCAGGAAGTCTCTCGTTAGCCCTTTTATTCTAGACTTCAAATTTATACTCAAGGCCATTTTCCTTCTAGACGTCAAAGAGGACACCTGGGTATTGTGGGAGAGGTTTTTATCTCCCAAAATAAATTTCTGGGGGTGTGTGTGTTACTTTCAGATTCCTGTATGATCTTGTCACAATCTGAGGTGACCTGGCTGATTCATCACTCCCTTGTAAACAGAACTACCTCTGGCTGTCCAAATCATGTCTAATTTATTTGCTAATTCTTGTTTCTCTGTAAGTTTTAAGGCATTAAGGACGTTTGGCAAGAAAATGAGTCCCCTGTGGTGTTTCTCTGCTGAGCACTGTGTTAATTCTTTCCTTCAAAGGTCCATTCTTCTCAGGAATAGAGAACCAGGTTTCCCACCCAAGATCACCAAGTCCTGTTACTTTCTACTGGTGAAGAGATCGTGGTCAGCCTGTGAGCAGAGACCAGACAGTTTCCATTCTTCCTGATACTCATGTTCTGGGACACCAGAAGGGTACAGTTCTGGGCTGGAGAGATGGTTCAGCCGTTAAGAGTACTGACTGCTCTTCCAGAGGTCCTGAGTTCAAGTCCCAGCAACCACATGGTGGCTCACAACCATCTGTAATGAGATCTGATGCCCTCTTCTAGTGTGCGTCTGAAGATAGCTGCAGTGTACGCATATAAATAAAAAATAAATCTTTTTAAAAAAACGGTACAGTTCTAGGATAGACTATGATGGTGGAGATCACTTCCTCTCCAGTGTGGATGGAAGGCCACTTCCCCCATGCCAGGCTTCTCCCCATGGCCCCTTAATGAGTCCTGATCTCTACGGGTATTCTAAACAAAACACCCATACATGAATATAGAAAACTAACATCCACATTCAAAAATCATGTAATATTTGTCGTTCTGGTTTTGGGTTACCTTCCTCAAAAGGATTGTTTTCAGTTCCATTTATCTTAATATGTCATAATTTTGTTTTTCCTTAATGATTGAATAATATTCCATCATACAAATAGACTATATTTTCATCGCTCATTTATTGGTTGTTGATGGGCATCTAGACTGTTTCCTAGCTATTGTGAATAGAGCAACAATGAGCATTGATGAGCAGATATCTCTGTAGTGGGGTATAGGGCTCTTTGGGTATGTGTTCATGAATGATTGCAATAGCTACATCATGAACCTCTCTGCACTGATTTCTATAGTGGCTGCACCAGTGGCTGGTATGTCAGCTATTTTTACTCAGTCCTGCACCCTTTGCAATGGCTGTCCACTAAACAGTGGTGTTGTAAAATGCTTTAGAAAATCAAACTAGTTGTTTTTCTTCTTGACAGGAAGGCATCTTTCTGTGCACAGAGTGCTTTGCTGGAAAGCTGAGAGAAGCAGAGTCAGCGCTCACTCTGTCATGACCACAACTGGAATAGCCATGGAGTTAGAAAGACATTTCGTTTGTTCATTTTCGTGTGTGTGTGTATGTGTGTGTGTGTGTGCGTGTGTGTGCATGTAGACACACACGTGTGTATGTATGTGTGCATGAGTGTACATGGAGACCAGGAGCTGATATTGGGAAACTCAGATGTTACTAACCTGGCTAGTCTTACAGACAGCTTACTCTCTGAGGCTGCAATTACAGATGCGCCACTCCGTTCACTGGCATTATGTGGAGTCTGGGGATTTGAACTCAGGTTCTCATGCATTTAGGGCAAATGCTTTGACCACTGAGCAACCTTCCCGGTTCCCTAAAAGAATTTTTCACAAAAACGCACTCTTCCTGGGCCTCATGGGTATGTTTATCTTTCTCTTTAGAGGGTAGCTTCTATGGGTGCTGCTGGAGTGGTCATAGATTTCTTCAGTTCACGTTTGTTGTAGAAACTCTCTTTCTCCTTCAATGAAGGATAGCCTTGCTGGACATAGTACTGTGTGCGGGCAGTTTTGTCTTTCAGAGCTTGCAATAACATTGTTCTATTCATTTTTAGAATTGTAGGCTTTCAGAACGTTTGTTGAAATTTTGCTGTGATTATAAACCGGTTTCTTTTACCTATGACAATGGTGCTTCTCCCCCATGGCTTCCAATCCTCCTAGGTTATTTCCTTAATCTACAATATCATGTGGCAAGGCTCTTGTTTTGTCACCTAAACACACCTCATGTGTGGATGGCTATCTTCACACCTCCATTGGAATATTCCCTGCTAGCAGTTTATTGAATATGTTTTCTGTGTCATCAGCTGGGATGTCTTCAACACCCATGATTTGAAGACTTGGTCTTTTGATGATTCCCTAGAGATCTCACATGCTGTGTTTGTCCTTCATTGCATATCATTGTGAAGGAAAAATGCTGAGTACACAATTGTGCGTATCCATGAGAGACTGAAAGCAGCAATTTCTTTTTCTTAAAAACCTTTTTAAAAATTTACTTTTTTAAAAGATAGGCTCTCATATGTTGTGTAGGCCGACTTTGAGCTTGTGATCTTGTACTGGTGTGACACGAAGCCCAGTTACAGTTTTCTTTATTTATATTTTTTAGGTGCTATTGCTCAAACTCTGAGGCTTCTGCATGCTGGACAAGTCTGTCACTGAGTGACACTCCCCTTACTCTGTAGTTTAACTTTATTCTTTATGGCAATGGAATGACAATATGTTTGCCTGTCGCTTTGTTTTCAGGGTTGTGGATTGAATTCAGAGCTGAAGCATGCTGGGTAAAAACTCTACCCCTGAGGTACATCCCTAGTCCACACCACACCGATTTTTTGAAAGTTGTAATGTGGGGTCTGAAGTCAATCACCCTGATTCATCTTTACTTTTGCTCAGAGGAGCAGAGAGCCAGGCATTTCCAGAAAGCATAGAGAGGGTTACTTGGCTGTCCCTGCTAGTTGGGTGGAACTAGTCCCATCACTGATGACAGGAAGGTGCCCATGTCCAGAATGAGGATGCACAGTCTCTCAGCACATAACCCATCAGTGGATATAATCCACATGGACCACTTGGAGCAATCCATGTGGCCAACTTTCCTCATGCACGTAGAAAGTCTGATTCTCAGTATGTGGCAGGCATTCCGAGATTCTGGATGTCTGGAAGTAAGACAACTGGGAGGAAAGGGAAGCGAAACGTTTTGGTGAAAGATTCCTGGTGTGTCGCTTTATTTCACCTGGAAAGGTCTTGATAGAACTTTGTAAGGAGCAGAATTTTCCATCCCAGCAGCTATTGCCGTTGGCAGTAAAATGCTCTAAGCAGAAGTGGGTGTTTCTATGAAAGCTATGTATAGGGGGATTTGAAAGAAAAGAAAAATTAGTAAGACATCAGCAAACATGGGACAGAAATGATCCCAATCAAACCTCACACACTAGATTCTCCCTCTCCCTCTCTCTCTCTCTGCCTTTCCCTTTGTCTCTCCCTCCCCCCACCTCTCCCACCCTTCCTCTCTTTCTCTCCCTCCCCCTCTCTGTCTCTCTGTCTCTCTGTCTCTCTGTGTTCTTGTTTGTGTGAAGGCCATAGGATAGCCTTGGGTTCATCTTTAGCAACACCATCTACCTCCTTAGAAGACAGGGTCTCTCACTGGCCTGGAGTTCACCAACTAGGCCATTAAGCACCAGGGATCCTCCAGTCTTTGTCTCCCCGGTGCTGGTATTACAGGCATACACCACTATGCTTAATGTTTTTAGGTGGTTCTGAGACTTGAACTTGGGTCCTCATGTTTTCAAGATAATCCTTATAGACTTAGTTCTCTCTCTAGCCCTATATTAAATTCTTGGTAATTTGGTTCCATTTGAGTATAATTTGGTTGTAATGGTCATTTGAAAATTAGTTTAGCAGATTTTTCAAATGTTCACAAGTCAATTTCAAATATAACAAGTGTCCTAGTTTTAAATAAAGTCACTGATAACCCTGGAAAGGTCTTATTAAAAGGTCAGAAGTTGTCACATTTACAGTGGTACAAACTAGTTTTACAAAATGTGTTTTTTGCTTGGGAGCTTGAGTTTTGTCATTGGCAACAGGTATTGCTAATTGTTTTCAAAGTGGCAATCTCACTTTATTTATTTAAAGAAAAGCCCCAAAACACCTCTAAGTATCCAAGTTGAAATGAAATAATTGCTAATTTAACTTGCAACTTATAACACTCTGCCTATCTTCAAGACAACCATTGTACTGTATGTGGCAAAGTGATTGGTAGGATTGGTGTCTTATTTATTTATTTATTTATTTATTTATTTATTCATTCATTCATTCATTTATTTATTTATTTTAAATTGTCTCCATGTGAAGCTCAAGCTGGCCTTGAGCTTGTGATCTGTCTATCTCTGCCTCCTGTGTTCTGAGATTGCAAGCACAAACCACAGTAAGATATGTAAAGGACCAAGATTTAAGAAGATTAATATTTTTTACTATTTCATTGAGGACAGTCTTAAGTGAAGGTGGCATTTTCTCTTTAGCTGGAAGTGTATGGCTAGAAAGAAGGTAACGGTTACTGGGAATTCCTTGATTTGTATCAAGTGACAAGCATTTCTGCCTATCTTTTCTTTTGCCCCATCAGTGCAAATGCAAATATGGAAAAAAGGAGACAAATACCTTGTTAGTGTTGTTTTGGAAAGACTTGTATAGTTCTGGAAACCTCCTTGTAACCTGTAGATCAGTTTAAAAACATGGTATAGAATCTTGGGTGTTCTCAAGTGCAAAACTCATAAACATTGACTGTCTTGGCAGAACCATTACATTTTTAGAAAAATCCAAGATTTTGGATGTGAAGTGATTGATTGGTTGCTCCCGAGTGACCGTATCTGGTCTACACTAGGCATTCTGCTGACATGCAGAAAATCCAGGGCTCTTTCTTCACCTTTCAAACCCTACAGTTCCCCAGGATCCTGATGCTGAAATAGGCCTACCTTACTTTTAGACTTAACAGAAGTGGAACAGAAATGTGCCTGGCTTACAACACTGAGACCGTCGGTCATTTCGTTAGGCAGGTGCCACACAAACATCTGTTGTCAGTGCTTCTGATTCTCTGTGATTACTAAGTTTACATAGAATGTTCTAGGTGTTCTATCAGAGAGTAATGTATGAAAAAATAAGGTTTTGTAATATTGCTTCACTGTGCCTGCCTATCGGAAAGAAAGATTCAGGACTAGAGTTTCTGAATGTTCCCATGAAAATGAGCCCAGATGGCACTGGTTACCTTAGGCCTTCTTTGGCTGTAAAACTAACTTGTATGATGACAGTCGCATTTCTCCACTCCTGTTAGGATGGAAAGGTCCACCTCAGGTGCTGGGGTCCACCCCAGGAGCTTGAGTTGGCTGATTTTCTTTGAATCTACCATGGGGGTGGATTTAGAATGCCAGGAGCAGCTGGAAGGGACCAGGGACAGCAAGCGGTCAGGGCCAGTACTTTTACCATTGCTTCTCTTCAAGGTCATCTGGAAGTTTGTGGACCCCACCTACATGCTCTGGATGGACTGTCACGTCAGAAAGCAGGGCTAAAGAGCATTGGCAGTCTGTAAAGAGATGGGGGCCATTTATGATTGAGAAGTTGGGTTGTGTTCCAGACCTCTGTACAACTGTTTTCAGTTCACATTACATGTTGGGGTGCCTTTTTGGGATTTCGCAGAGCATTCACGACATTTCTAGATTTGCTGGCTATTATTTCGTGGAATGTTGGTGATTGCTGGCAGAGATTTTTTTTTTTAAATAAAAGCACTTTACTATCATCACCCCTAGGGGGCGTGCCAGGACTCCTGATAGCTTTAAAAAGTTAACTGGGCAATTCTTCATTCCCAAAGTCTCTGGGGACCAGAATTCTAAGAAGAGAATTTACTATCTAGGGAAAGAACCCAAGGCTGAACTCTTAAGTGAGTAAGAAAGAGATGGCAGCAGCTACTTAAGGGAAGAAAAGGTTTAGAGACGGAATCAAAGGAGGGGCCCAGGTGTGTAATGAACGCTGTGCTGACGGCCAAACTTGGGAACAAACACATAGGGAAATTTGTAGCTATTCTGAAAGTGAGCCCAGTTTTCCCACCCAGTGAACACTCAATAATCTAGGACCACGCCAGGTATTGGTAAAGAAAATGAAATGCGCACAGATGGGCTGTCAGGTCCGTGGGCAGCTGCCCATCACAAAGCTGTTCTGGGAATTAAGATCGGCTGAGTTCAGACAGAGGACAATATGTATCAGGGACAGACATCCTGGTCTAGGGGTCAGAAGACAGCCAAAGGCATACTGTAAGCATAAGTAGGAATTAATGTGTGAAGAGAGAAGTTGAAGGATGGGATAGAGGAAGGAGGAAGCCCCTCTGAGAGAGACATCGCAGAAGAGGAAGCAGTATGTAGAGGCGGGGCCAGTGACGTGAGGGGGTGTGGCCTGTGATGTGAAGGGGTGGAGCCTGTTATGTGGGAATGGAAAGACAGAGATGGCTGCTTTCCTGGAAGAGACATGGAGAAGTGGTTAGAAATAGGCTGCAGGGACCAGAAGGGGACAGGCTGTATCAGGAGTCTGAACTCAACTCCAAGGACCACAAGAGCCTTTGGAAGGCTTCAGGAGGGAAGGCTTCTGGAGGTACACATGTAGGAAGGAATAAGACGATGCAGGGACTTCAGTTAGCACTGGTTACAACCACTCAAGGGAGAGATGGTGTGAACTCATATGCTCTAGAGAGCACTGAAGGGGACCGCAGTTTTTAATAGGTGGCCAGACTAGATTTTGCAAACTCAAGGCTTCATCAACAAGTGAGCAAAACTGAAAAAATATTGTGTTCCCTCAAGCAAGACAGATAACATGAAGAAATATTCCTTCCACTGTGACCTCCTTCCTCGCTTAATCTGACTGCAGTACCTGTGTGGACAGGTAACTGCAGAGACCTACCACTCCACCTTGGGGGTTCTATCTGCCCCACAGCTAAAATATCCTGGCACTTTAAGCATCACTGAAGAAAGAGATAAAACTCCAGTTGGCCTCCAACCAGAGACCTGGATTAATGTGATGCTATCTATTACCAGGAATAGTTGCAAGAATTTCTCCACTCCGTTGAAGAAACAGTTTCTTCTGGGATCTGTTGAGTTTCTGTAGGTCAATTGCTTTCAGCAGAGGCAGCGGCAGAACACACTTCATACTTGGAGCTTTGCATTGGAAGCATGGAATGCTCTCATAGCTGAGAACTAGCTTCACCACCTTCCGTAGCAATGTACAGTCTCAGAAGTGGGTCACAACCCTTCAGAAGAGCCAGGACTGGGACCAGTGGCAGAGCTTTCAATAGAAGCAGCAAGACATGCTGCTCACTGCATACCTGGAACAAAAGGTTCTGAGATCAATCTGAGTGTGCTGGAGATGTGCTCTGGGATCCTCAGGGTGAGGTGTGAGTGCCTGGTCTATAATATTAGACTGCTCAGAGCTTGGGACAACCGTATACTCAAGTCTGTCTATTCTTATCTTCTCACAGATGCTGGCTAGAGGTCACAAGCATGTCAGGACCTCTCAGAGGCTCAGATTACACCCAGCCTGTGCAGTCACTGGCTACAGGAGCTCCAGTCTCATACCCTCCTGCTTCTTCAGAGTTCCCACTGCACCAAGCAGAACAGTGACACAGACAGAAACAGAAAGGGCAATGTTAGGGCGCTCACCTTTAACGTTATACAAAGTTTACAGAGTCATTCTGAAATTGCCCACTATCATCTTACACCTTACTCAACGGAATGTTTGTTTGTTGTTCACTACCTGTTAGGCACTACTATAGGTTCACAGACTATCTTGGTAAATTAAACAAAGACCTCTTCATTGGAGGAGCTTTTGTTACAATGGAGCAGGGGAGGGGAACATTTAGCTTCTTGTGGATATTGTGGACTCACACACAGTTCAACCTGATCCACCTGGGTTGAAACAAGAAGTTCCCTCTAATACGAGGTGAGGCAAGGGAGCCCTGACTGTCATGAAGCCTCTTCTCGTGGGGCCCGACGTTCTACTGAGGAGCTCTGTTCTGCTGTGAGCTAGGGTAGAGACAGCAGGACCGCAAGGTGATCGCTGCACATCCTGGCAACTGAGTAAAGAGAGAATGTGAAGGTGACTAAGACGACCCCAGACCTGAATCTTCAGGTCCAGATGGGTGCTACTGCCATTTTAACAACATCAAACTGTCCAGTCCACGGCAGTCATCAAACTGTCCAGTCCACG
>JADRCH010000146.1:2016530-2083338 GCA_019843965.1 Rhynchomys soricoides
GGCAGTCTTGTTTCTTTCAATATTATTTTGGAGATTTTTTTTTTTTTTAATTTAGAGTACAAACACTACATAACTTTTGATAAGTTCATTCCTGGATATTTTCTTGCTTCCACGTTAGTGTAGACGAAGATTTTTTTCTTTCACTTTCTGATGTTTATTACCTTGTGTTTTTAAGTCTTGAAGGCCAGTTCTACAACTTTATACAACTCTCAATTCTGGTTGACTTCTGTGGTTTCTCCTGAGGCCACACAATGCACCAATGGATAGTTTTGCTATTTTCATTCCAACCTGCATGCCGATCACTTTGGATAGATCTTCTAAAATAATATAGAATATGTATTGTACAAATGGGGGAAAGAAAAGATGAGGCTAGATACAGTGTTTCTAGTCACTTACGAATTTTGGTCCTGACAAATATGGCTCTTCGTCCCCAGGGGATGTCACCTGGAGTGGGGAGTGCTCAGTAAGAGTCGTGAAGGCATATTACAGGGTCAAGCTCCTCTGTTTTTTTTTTTTTCTTTTAAATTTTCATAAAACATTAGAAGCTCATGATTATACCTGTGGAGAGCTGGGGTTACAACTCATGGGGAGACAGAAATGCTAGAAACTTCTCAAGTGGGTAGAATGATCAGAGAAAGAACTGAGCCAGGCAGTCTCTAGGTGCCTCAACCATGTGGGTGAAGTCCTGTGGATGGGTGGGCTGAGTTCTTCAAGACTCTGTTCCTTTCTGACCTTTGACACATGGGATTTCAGGGTTTAGTTCACTGCCAATGAAGCGGGAGACAAGGGCACTTACTCAACTTCTTCCTGTGTTTGCTAATAATTATCACCTAGTTCATAATGGGCCTTGAAATGCTCCCACTTCCTTTAATTAATTTGCCCTGTATTAATTATTGGAGTATTTTGTTTTATAAAGGTGATGACTAACCCAGCCGGCAGGTTCAGAACTGCCCTGTTGGCATTTGACTGACAAGGGCTTGGCCTCCCTATTCAGCTCTGTCCGTTCAGGAGCATGCATCATTCTCTCTTGATATCAGGTGTGGCAAAAAGGAGCTGGGCTTGCCAGGGAGCCTGACCTCCTGGGGCCGAGATCATGTTAGGACCTCTGAATCAGGGAGGTCAGTTCTGTTCCTAACCGCACGGAACTGAGCAGAGCCAGCCCTGCTCAAAACATGGTGGAGCTGAGGACCTGCAGGACAGAAGCTGCCAGCCAGTTGACTTAAGGCTGGAGGCCAGAGGCCTGGAAAATTCAGCTTCTTGGAGAGCCCTAAATATTCTCCCAGGATACAGGGCAAAACTTTTCATGGAACTAAGGGATATTACTTCTCTGTTTTTCTCTGGCGTTCCCCCCCCCCCTTTCCTCCCTCTCTTCCTTCTTTCTTCTTTCTCCTCCTTTGCTGGTGATTGAACATAGGACCTTGCGCACACTAAGCAAGCAGTCTAACACTCAACTCCATCACCAGCCTTTGAGCTCTTTCCTAAAGTCCATTTTTATCTTTCCGTGTTGTAGAAGCTGATTCTTTGGCCCTCACCCGGTCACCACATTTCCACCTGAATTTTACTCTCCCCTCCTGATAGAAATCTTGTGAAGCTTAAGGTTTAGACTCACAATTCTGTGTGACGGACACGGAAGATGTGTGGGTCAGGCCACCATAGAAGAGACACACAGACTTCTCACTGCAGTTGCTTCCTGACGTCTCCTCTGCCTACTGTGCAGAGCTGCTCGATCCTGTCTATACCTGGGATGGTTTCTACAGGACTCAGGGCTCTTGCCAGCCTGTCCTTAAGTCTACCCAGTGGGTCTTTGTCTCTGTGATTCAGTAGCTTGGTACCCAGGTTCTCCAAGTTGCGGTTGCTAAGTTTCCCATCCCCGGGACAGCTCTCAGTACACCCTCGAGGCTATTCGGCAATAGTCGTTCGGAGAAACTCTGAGCACCTGTGATGCTTCAGCCACCATGCTTTTGACACGGTTTGTTTGACTCTCTGATGGCTCCTTTTCAAGGTCCCTTCTCTTTGAGCTCCTTTGAGTCTCCTGACTCACGCGAGGCCCACTCCCTCCATCTCGCTCTCTCTACAGCAGAGCCAGCCCCATGTGAGAATGACTTCTCACTCCCTCTCATGCCAGCTCCCAACTGCTGGATTATGCCTTTCTCAGGGCTGGGGACTAGGCTTATTTATCTTCATAATCCCAGGTCTCTCACAGAGCTCTTCCCACAAAGAGAAAAGAATGACTACTGCTTACTGGCTGAATAATGAAGGGGCGAATAAAGCGGTTAGCTCAACGCAGCGTTTGCTTCAATAAAGATGGACGTTATCTAAGAACAAAGTTGCACAATTTTCAAAAAGCCACCCCCTTTTGAGATTAAACATAAGACTCTTTCCTTCCCCCCCTCCAATGCTGTTGAAATTTCAGAACAATCAAATCTTGATATTAAGCCAACTCAAAGCTGTTGGGCTCACACAGGCTTAGTCAGTCTCCCAACACTGCAATCCTCCTGCTTCGGTAGTTGTCAGCCTGCTTAGGCTTTTGATGTAGGGCTCTTGGCCAACCCCTGACTTTAGTTTGCTAAGAGTCAGTTTGTACTTTCACCATTTGGCAGTTGCCTTTCTGTAAGGTAGCCCCCTGCCGCATCTCAGAAGGTCCCCAGAAGTGGGGAAGATACCGCCCCTACCCACGCTTCTGTAAGCAATGCCCTGACAAAATTTTTCCATAATTGGAAAACCTCCACCATCGCCAAACAGAAAGTCGCTTTCAAAACCTCTTTAAGCCCATACTATGCAACTCCACGGGCTGGAATTTATGTCTCATAGTCTCATACCTCTGTTCCTTCATGCAGTGCTTTGAAAGTCATTCTACTCCCTGCCGGGGAAGATGGAACAAAACTAGCGCCATCTTGTGCCCAGTGGGTTAGGGCTTCAACGAAGGAAAGCCGCGAAACGATTTGCTTTCATACTTGTTCAAATTTCAACTATATGTGTGGGGGGTTAGAGTGGGGTATGGTGGCAGAGGAGAAGGATTCAATCTACCTGTTTGGGCTTAAATCCTCCAGAGTTTGAGAGAGACTATGGCGGAAAGGAGGGGCGAGCTGTGATACCCAAGATGATTTGAAGAGTGTTAAGGGCTTGTGGCTCAACATCAGTGCGGTTGGGTGAATTGCAGGTGGATGAGGGCGGTGGCAGGTGGAGTCGCTGAGGGCGGAATTGGTGAGCTCAGCAGACATGGGCTGAGCCCTCCAGAGTGGGCGGTGGTGGTTGCTACTTACCAGATGCAGCCAAGGATGTTGGTCCTGGAGCAGAGCCTCAAGTTCTGGGAATCTGGGGGGAGGAGATGAGGACAAATGGACCTGGGTAGATCTGCCAAAATCCTGAGAAGAAAACAGCCTCAACCGGAGATGTTCTGCCTAGGGCTGGGTTTGAAGTACCACTCAGTCTGAGTGGCTCTTAAATTCTGTAATCTTTGTGTTCTAAAACAATCATTCTCCTTAGTTCAAATATTTTGTGCCAGACCCTTTCAAATTCTTTCAACATTCCACTCCTCCCCTGAATGGTTTCTGAGGTGCCACCCTTAGGGCGAGCTTCTATCTCCTTCTCCTGGAATTATTTTTGCCTGATTTTCTCTTGTTGCCCTATAAGAATAGGGCGCAGAACAAAGCCGAGGAGCCAGATGCCCTGGACCTTTTCTCTGTCCTGAGATATCCATTCTCAGTCTTGAATCTTGACCCTCTCCCCCTTCTGTAATGCAGGCAACAAACAAGGTCACTACCCTAAACAGCCTCGTTAATCCCCATTCCGAGTTCCCAGGGAGTGCAGTGCCCTGAAGCTCTCCAGGATGCAAATTGGTAATTTTTATTTTTCTGCCAAGCCTCTCACATCAGCTCCAGTTTCATAACCTCAGTCACCCTTCCCTTCCCCTCCCTTGCTGCACGTCCGGAACCCTCCCCCGTAGCCCAGATGCACACCTGCAGGAAAAATTGGCATAGTCTTCTTCCCATCTGTCACCGCTTCAAACAGCTCGAGTGTGCTGATGACAGATAAAGTAATTGCAGAGCGTACAAATGACTTAATATTTGATGTGCTAAAATAATTTTTTAATGCCATGAGTTTGTATAATTTATAGCTGGAATCCATGGTTTTCGTCTTGCTTCCATTGGTACTTGGCTACCCTTCCAGGAGAATGGTGGGAACCTTTGTTCTGTGGTTCAAGTCTTTGCTCACAAGGAGAAACTGACATTGGGCAGCATCAATAATACCTATTGAGTTCTAAATCTCCAGGGCCCCATCCAGTTCTTAGCTTGTCGAGGACCTTAGAAATGTTTGATGAACACATTAGTAAGTAGCATTTTGAGAGTCATCTAACAAATATTTATCGAGTGCCCATGTGTGCCAAGCAGCATCCCAGGCAGTAGAATATCACACGGAACAAGGCAGACAAGGCCCATACCCTCAGGAAGTTTAGCATTTGGTAGGAAAGATAGACACAGAGTGAAGACATAGAAAGGGATGGGAGGAACAGCTTCAGGCAGAAGAGAGACATGACTAAAGATTCCTACTTGAAAAAGTCCCATACTCACATCAGTGTCAGGACAGTGATGGAGGTCTGTCAGTCACACTGGCTCAGATTTGGAATAAGGGGCAGGCAAGACAATAGAGGTGGGTCAGTTCTCTTTTAAAAAAAACTTTTTTTTTAAAACTGGCATCTGTCCACTGTAGGTAGTAAGGATGTTTTTCATCCATGTATGTAATGTAACCTTGATCACACTATCTGCCCACACCTATTCTTGATTAGTCCCTTTCATTCCTCAGACACTTTGCACGCTTACCTTTGTACCATTTGAAACACGTAGTACATGACTTTATGCATCTGTGAAAATCCAGAATCCACAAATCAGGGAAAACAGCAAGATTTTTTTTTTTTTGTCTGCGTCTGACTTAATTTGTTTAATATGGTGATCTCTGATTACATCTGATTTCCTTCAAATAACACAATTTCTTTATTCTTTTTGGCTAAATAAAAGTCCACTGTGTATAACCCACATTTTCTTTTTGCATCTTTGTGCAATATGTGTGTGTGTGTGTGTGGTGTGAGTGTGTGGTGTGTATGTGTGTGTGTGTGGTGTGTATGTGTGTGTGTGTGGTGTATATGTGTGTGAGTGGTGTGTGGGTGTGGGTGTGTGGTGTAAAAGCATGTAGATTCCCAAGGCACTGATCACTCTCACATTATTCACAGAAGCAGTCTCTCATACGAACCCAGAGCTCAGCAATTCAGCCAGCCTAGCTTTCCAGCTTGCTCCAGGGAGCCCTCATCTTTGCCTTCTGAATGCCTGTATTTCTGATAGACTACCATGCCCACCCAGCCTTTACATGGATACTGAGAATTGGAACTCCGATCCTCACCTTTACACGGCAAGTGCTTTACCTGCAGAAACTGTCTTCCCAGTCCCTTCCCATTTTCCTCATCCACCCCCCTGATAATGCACACCTAGGTTGATTTCATGAAGCAGCTGCTGTGAATAGTGATGCAATTAACACTGATGTGTAAGTGCCTCTGTGGTACATTGACTTAGAGCACCTCTGGTAAATAGATACCCAGGATGAGACAGCTGCCTCATACGATAGATGTATGGTTAGTGTTTTCGGGGACCACCATACTGATTTCTATAGTGGTTACATAAAGGTCTCTATATCTTTATCAGCATTTATTGTTATTTTTTTTCCTAAACGGTTCTAACTGGATTAAGATAGAATCTCATTGAATTGACAGTTTCAATTTGCATTTCCTCGCTGTGCACAAGAGTCCGTTCCGAATGTATTAAAGTGCTTAATGTAAGACCTGAAGTTGTGAAATCAGTAGAAGAGAAACCAGGAAGAACAACTCAAGATCTAGGCTAGACAAAGACTTTCCGGGAAGGACTCTATCTCTCAAGAAGGGATGACACCAACAACTGACACGCAGAATTTTGTGACATTAAAATGCTTCTGGATAGCAGAAGAAACAATCGAGCCTAAAGAATAGGAGAAAATGCTAATTATATACATTTGGCAGAGAATTAATACCTAGAATAATACATAAATAACTAAAAAAGAAACCCAAAGCACCAATAAATCAAAGAATAAATGGGCTAATGAACAGATGGCTCTCTGAAGATGAGGTACAAACTGGGTATGATGATATCTTGTATGCAAGGCAGGTGCTGTACCAACCACTGTTCTATGGGTCTAGTCCAAGGTCTAATGGATCAAAAGGTGAAGCACAACTGGCCAGTTTCAAAAGGACTGTTAAGAAACAGAGAAGATCATCAGACAGAAGCTATTGTTCCCGTATACTTTATTTCTTAAATGCCACCCACAGTTCTGTGTACAAAGGTCAGATGACCAGAACATAGCAGGCAAAGGCTCAGGCTAGATGTTTATTTCTCCCTCCTGCAGTGCAGAGCTTCTTCCTTTGTCTGAGGGCCTCTCAGATCTCCAATGCTGCAGGTGGCATCCTAGTACCAGTGCTCGCCATTGAGATCAATCATTGAGGTTGAGAATGACCTCAAGAGTCATGTTTATACCATGGAAACTGAGGAAATGCCCATAAACTTAGGGAAAATTCATAGCAGAAGGTGGGTATGGTAAAGGGGCCTGAAATCCTGGGACTAGCGAGGTTGAGGCAGAAGAATTTTGAATCTAGATCAGCCTGGGTCACATATGTCTAAAACAAATCATAGAAGAAATGCCAAGAACTGGCCAATAGATAGAAATATATCCAACCGCACTTTTAATTCTCAAATTAAAACAGGTTGCAAGAATTCCAGAAACTCATTCATGGGCATACACCAGGACAAAAATATGTGCCAAGAGTTGTTTACTGCAGTGACGTTTTAGAGGCGAGGGACTGGAAACAGTTTAACTTGCAGTAGTAAGAAAGCAATTAAAGTATCCGCCATACAGTTAGCTTTACATTTCAGGTTCAGGGCAATCTATCTGTTTCCATGTGAGTGAAAGATTTCTAAGGAGTGGTGTGTGTGTGTGTGTGTGTGTGTGTGTGTGTGTGTAAACACTCTCAACTGTTAAGACTGGACTCTTCAGGGCAGTCAGATTAAGACTGGAACATCAGGGAGTATTAATTTTTACTTTGTACGTGTTTTGTTGTGTTTTTTAAAATTCTGTAGTAAAACTTACATGAAACAAAGGTACTAGGCAGAATACACAATTCCATTTCTACTCTGCTCTCAAGAGCTAGGAAATCCTGACTCACATGGACCTCACGCATGGTCTGTTAGGGACCAGTTGGCCATGACCAGATGGATGAAATGCAGGCCAGGACCTGCTTAGTTCTTGTGGGGAAGATGGACAGAGGATAGCAGACTCGCTTTATAGTCTGGTGATGAACAGAAGTCCTCCAGCAGGACAGAGCATGACCTCGGCGGGGAGTCCTTTGCACAGTCACCTTTGGGTGGCGCTGGATGCAGTTTAGGGAATCATCATGAGAAGCAACTCCATTGTAAGACTTAGGTAAGCAGTCAGGGTATAGAAGCTTGTCAAGATGTCACAGAGTCTTCAGTTCCACTGACAGGTTTGATGTGTAGTGTCAGTGCTTGTTTATTCTATTAACATTGTGTCAGTGGCAGGACTTAGGGTCTTGTATTTGCAAAGCATGTACTCTACTACTGAGCTGTATTCCCAACCTACCTGCACGTATGGTTTTGTAGAAGGAATGGGAGAAAAATCTGGAAAGAGAAAGACTAGCTGTCAGCCTTCGGGAAATGGAGATCCCTTAGAGAGATCAGCAAGTTCTAAAGAGTCAGTGGTCAGAGCACGAGAGGGACTGAGAGAGCAGATATTGTCCAGAAGGTAAGAGGGCTTTTTATCCAGGTTGATTCAGTTAATTCCGGTGGCTGGGTCAGGCTTTAAAGAAAACTTGCATCCAGATAGTCTTAGCCTCAGAGCAGCAGTTGACAGTCCTACAGAGCAGAGCCCCTCATGGTGGCCACTGTGGCCTGGGATGGAAAAGACACCCAGACCGGTTTCTAACCCTGTTGAGGCTCTGTGCAGAATGACCCTCTTCTGAACAGGGTATATCTGAGATCTGTCCCTTCCATGTTTGGCTGGTTGTCTGGACAGGGCTTGGCTAGTGTCACAGGACTTGATTGGTGGCGTCCTGCCTGGTGCCTGGAGCCCTGGTCACTTGTGGCTCCGCTGAGGTTGGGATGAGGCAGGGGGCCAGAGCTACCTCTCTGTTGCTCTTGTTCATTTTCCCCAAACCACAGGCCTGGAGTGGACAGTCCATGAAGCAGGCTAGTGTTTATATCTTCTATACCCTGACAGACAGGACACCACAGGAACCCGTAGTGTGAGACTGGCTTGGCTCTGAAGCACAGACAGCCTCCTGACCCCTTGTCTTGCTGTCAGCTGCCCAGTGGTTCCCCCCGGAAGAAGTTGTTCTCTGAGTCTGAAAAGAGTCACAGCTTCTTTGAGGCCCAGCTCCTTCTCCAGGACTGCTGTTCTCTCCTAGCTCACAGGGGGAGGGAAGCCCACAGGAAGCACTCCATAAGGAGTCAGAAGTTAGTTCTGAGGCTTGGTTTCTGCCACCTGTGAGTCCCTGACCAGATCTTTCACTTTCTGTGCTGCTGATGCTCACCTGTGAAATGCAATCTAGGTGCTTGTATGCCTCAAAGGTTACTAGAGGTAGAGACAGTACCAGCTGAGGCTTGGTGCTTTCAGTGCTGGGCTCCTTGCCTCTGTAACACACAACAGGGGATATTTTCTGTGTGTGGTGATTTGAATAGGTTTGGCTCCCATAGATTCATGTGTTTGAATGCTTGGCCATAGGGAGAGGCACTATTGGGAGGTGTGGCCTTATTGGAGGGGGTGTGGCCTTGTTGGAGGAAGTAAGTCACTGCATAGGGTGGGCTTTAAGGTCTGCTATGCTCAGGCTCTGTGCAGTGCAGAGAATAGTCTTTTCCTGTCTGCCTTCAGATCAAAATGTAGAACTTTCAGCTCCTCCAGCACCATGTCTGCCTGCACGCTGCCATGTTTCCCACATGATGAAAATGGACTGAACGTCTGAAACTGTAAACCAGCCCTAATTAAATGGTTTCCTTTATAAGAGTTGCTTTGGTTATGGTGTCTCTTCACAGCAATAAAACCCTAAGTAAGACCCCCCTCAATGCAGAATGAGTGAGTAACTTAGTTCTCATGTCACCCCTATAGGATGACTTCTGTCAGCATCCCTATCATATAGAGGGCAACACTGAGACTCAAGGTGGCTACTGTTTCATACAGTCTCAGAAGAGCAGGAAGTGGTCCTGACCACCAAATGAATCACTTAATCAGCATATGCAGCACAAGGCATGGTGAATGCAGAAGTTCTGGGTACATCTGGATGTACTGTGTAAATGGAAGGTGTTATAATAACCTTGTCTCCATTCACCTGACCCCCAGCTTCACTCCGATCTGTGTCTCACGACCCCAGACCCCCTTTCTCAGCTTTGGGCTTTCTAGTTTTAGACAGAAAAGGCAACAGTCAGGGTTTTGCCCATTCTCATTTTGTATATGATCCACAACTAATCTTTAATCCGAGATTGATCCCCTGGAACCCCAACATATTCTCTGTCCCCTCCCTCTACTCTATGCTGGGAAAAGTGGGCACCATCACACTTTACTGAGCATCGCCACAAGTGGGAAGTCTTGTAACAGAAAAGCTGAGTCTCAAAGCCAGCAGTTTTAGGTCTGACTCCTTCCTTCCTTCCTTCCTTCCTTCCTTCCTTCCTTCCTTCCTCTCCTTCTCCTTCTTCTGTTCAAGAGAAGGTTTCTCTGTATAGTCTGTTTTCTCTGTAGACAAGGCTGCCCTAAAACTCAGCGATCGCCTGCCCCTGCCTCCTGAGTTCTGAGATTAAAGGCCTGGATCACCACTGCCTGGCAGGTCTCTGTTCCTGAGATATAGTCCCCTCTTCTTTCCCTCATTATAATTGCCTGTTTTGCCTGTTTATTTTTTCTATGTACTACCCTGGCCTGGCCTGCAATTTACTATGTAGGTCAGTCTTGAACTCTTTGAAATCTTCGATCTTTTTGTCTTTACTTTCCAGTGCTGGGATTGCAGGTATGAACAATCTCTTACACACACACACACACACACACACACACACACACACACCCCACAGTGTTTTCTGGGATTGAACTCAGGGCATCACACATGCTAGGCAAGTATTATACCACTGAGCCACATACCCAACCCAGTTGGCAGACCTACGTTTGACTTTTATAACTTACTCTCTGCTGCTCCCCATCTTGTCCCCCGCTTTTTGTCTTTTTACCAGTCAGGGGATGTATATGCTTGGCACTGGTGGGCTTGAAGGGGGAAGGGGTGGGGGATGGGATTGGATACAGAGTTACAAATAGGGCGGGGAGAACAACTGGAGCGTATAAGGGGTCATTTCCAACACCAGCTCTGTGAAGCAGCAGTACCCTTCTCTTCTAGAAAAAGTTGTCTGGAAGATCTGCTAATTCCTTGGTGATCAGGTTTCTGTCTTGCTGTGGTAAGAGTGTAGGCAATGACTTCCTGGGAGCAGAGGCTCATCAGGTCCAGCCCTCATGAGCTCTTCAGAATCAGACAGAGGGACAGCCTGGTCAGTGTGCAATGCTGTGACATTTCTGAGCTTCAGTTTACCCCATCTGTAACGTTGCACTTCTCAGAGTCTCTATGACCAGTGAATGATGGCTGACAGAAAACGCACCCCATTAGTCACCCCATTAACAGTGGTGCACCATTGTTTGCTTGGGAGAAAAAGATCTGTTGGAGAAAGACTTTGATCAGCGCTTCGGATCAGAAGGCAAAGTGTAAGGGAGCCCTTGGCAGAGACAGATTGTGTTATGGAGAGAAGGATTGCCCATTCCCACATGGAGGTCAGAGCAGAGCATTTGTCTAGCTTGGGCTACAGGTTTCATCCTCAGGACCACAAACAAAACCGAACATGAAAAACGAAAGTCGTACTGTGGAGCTCATAGAGGCAAACTAGCAGGAAGGCAAAAGTCTTCAAGGTGTATGAAGCGACTTCCTTCCCCAGCACTTCTCCCCTATTCAATTTCTAGGAATTCATTTGAGAAGTGATTTTTTAGGGGGTGGTCATTGAGGCTGATGGTGAGTCAGAACAAAAGCATCATATATAGATGAGCTATAAGAGAGGTATATTCACCAGAGATTGTTGGAAGACTGGATTCTCAAAGACCAATGAGCTTGTGCTCATATCAGATTTAATAGTTTTTAAAAGAGAACATTTCTGTCTGTCTGTGTATGTATGTATGTATGTATGTATGTATATGTATATGTATGTTTCTGTGTAACCCTTTTACATGCCTTGATGTGCAAGTGGAGATCAGAGGACAACTGATGTCTAATTACATGGTCATTCAGGTTGGGCAGCAAGTGCCTTCACCTGCTGAGCCATCTTGCTAGCCCTAATGGAAATTTTAGAGCAAGAGAACTTCAGTGGTCATGGTGCAATGTTCTAGTCTTCTCCCTCCTTTATTCCTTCTTGTCTTCCCCGTCTCTCCCTCCTCTTCCTTTAGCATCTGTATTAATCAGGGAGAAAGAAACAGGTTCAAGTGAAGTACTTTGCTTAGTCAAGGTCACATGGCATCAATGGAGACAAGACTGGTTTTAAATTCCTTGTTGTCTGCTTCTAGCCCGTGGCTGTTTTCACAGTGCCAGACCACCTGTCCATCATGAAAAGCTTGTGGTCTCAGGTAACAGATGAGGAAATTAATCTCACGGGGCTTGTGCAATCTGCCTGAGGTCAGATCGGGCTTTACGCACGGGCGCTTACAGGGGGCAGCCACTGACAAGGCCTTCAGGGCTGAGGAGAGCTGCTTCTCTTTCAGACAAATAACTTCTCTGGCATGGACGCCCCTGCTAATTCTGGTTACTAATTATGCTAAAGCATCCTTCTGCGAAGGCAGATTAAGGATTACAGAGGCAGAACTGGGCACAGGACCCAGAAGCCTTGCTCTCACAGCCCTGCTTTGACTTCAGGGCTGCACCTGTTTGATTCTTGTGGCTCCAAGTTTCATTTGGTCACACTTCAAAGCATAATCTCACATAAAAAGGCTAAATTTAGTGTTGGTCACAGAATTGCTGAGCATCAAGTCATCAGGCAATCATCACCAACTCCAATTATTGGTGACTAAGAAAAAAATGTCCTAGGAAGAAGACAATTTGCTATAGAATTGAGCCTCGTGAAGGTTTTAAAAGATACTCCAATGTAGTCCAATTATCTTATTAATTCAGAAAGCTCTGCACCTGTATTAGATGCCCTGATATGAGCCAGAAAAGCCCCATTGGCTGAGAGTGTAGGGGAGACCCTAGGGTAGATGGAGTGGGGGTGAGCCAAGGGATTTAGGGGCCAGAGGAAGAGACTGTATAAGGGGAAGAAGACTGTTCCAGTTCTGTGCCTCTTATTTCAATATGTCTTTATCTCAGTTATACTTGTGGTAGTCAACCGTGGTGGCACTTGTCTGTATTCCCAACACTCTGAAGGCAAGGCAGGAGCATCACAAGTTTGAGGCCAGCATGTACTACTTGGTGAGACCTCATCATAAATAAATGGAATTCGAAATGGTCACCAACTAAATTTTTTATCTAGGACAAGAGACACATGGAAAAGCAAGGGAGGAGAGGGAATGATGCCCTCCAGTTGCAGTGAGAATAAGAATGGGGAAGGCATGAGTGGTGGGTGTTATTCTTAAAGTATAGGCCAGTTCATATGATTTGTGGAAACATTCCTGGGTTCTGGAGATCCACTGGGGCACTGACACATTGAGCTGATTATACAGTTCCTACAGTAAGCTTGTGGACCCTTCGTGGAGTAGAGCCATCCAGTCCACAATACCCAGGGAAGTACTTTAATACACATTAAGAGGCCTGTGAAGGGTGTTAATAATGTATTGAGCAGTGTTGGGGGTGATTCCCACATGGGAATAGCTTTGCATTCAGTGACACCACCGTAGATGTTTGAAATTGGCTGTAGTGGGAGTTTTTTAAAAAATTAGAATTTTCAGTTATGAACTACAATTGACAAACAGCGATGTATATACTCAGGTATGCAATGTAGTATTTTTATAAACACATGTAAAATGCCCTGAAAAAAAAAATGACCTCAACTAAGCTGACACACCCACCAGCACAGCCTCACTTTGCCTTTGTTATGAGAATACTGATAGTCTGCTCTTCCCTTAAAGTATATAATACAACAGCACTCACTGTTTGTTAGATCTCTAGAGCTCACTGATAATTGAAAGCTAATACCCTTTGGCTAACATCATCTCCTCTCTCGATGTCTACAATGTAGCTCCCTACTACTCTCTGTTCCTAGGAGTTCGATTTTTTTTCTTTAAAGATTCTACCTGTGAGATCAGGCAGCATTTGTCTTCCTGTATCTGGCTTAATTTGTTTGGCATAATGTTCCCTGGCACAATGTTGTCTCAGATGGCAGAGGTTTTGTCTCTAGAAAGGCTGAGTGATGCTTCCTTATATAGCAAATATAGTGTGACTTGTGTAAGTGTTGCAGTGCCTAAGGGAAAGGCTTCCCCCACAAACGTGTTACTGCTCTGCTCCGCTGCTGCAGCGAGAGGTTCCCCAGCCAAAGTGAAACAGTTCTGCTCAGGCAGGGGAAGGTTCTGCTCTGAGAGGTATCCTAACAATCTGGAGCCAAGGAATACTGTAAAGTCACACTGCACAACAAACCTCACACAAGAGATTTATTGAGAAGGGAGAACCTGGAGGGTGGCTGCCTCTGCTCAGATGAGAAGCAGCAGGGTTTGTAACGGATTTGTTGGCGGGAGGTGGGAGGAGGTGAGCTGTTCAGGATGGAGATTTCCAGGGTGACGATTGCTGACATTTCAATTCTTGAGCTTGAGTGAAGTCAGGGATTGGTGGGCTTTCCTGTTAAGGGATGGGTGGATTTCTGTGGCAAGCTCAGGGATTGGTGGGATTCTGATTCTTGGCCCTGGTCTTGGCCTTGGGATCAAGTCAGGGTCAAGATGTTTTTTTCCGTTACCCTTTTTATCCGACAACTTGTGTTTCATTATGTACAGTGCACATCACATTTTCTTCATCTACTTACCTGTTGATGGATACCTAGATGATTTCCCTATCTTGGCTATTGTAAATAAAGCTGCAATGAACATAGGCGTTGTTTCTTTGAGAAAGTAACTTTGTTTCCTTTATGTATATCTAGATGCAGGACTACCTGATATGCTGGTCAGTTTTTGTTAACAGGACACAAACTTGAGTCACCTGGGAAGAGGGAATTTCAACTGAGACATTACCTCCATCAGATTGTCTTGTGGGCATGCCTGTGGGGCATTTTCTTGATTAGTGATTGATGTGGGAGGGCCCAGCCCACTGTGGGCAGTGCCTCCCCCACCCCTCACCCCCACCCCTCACCCCCACCCCTCGGGTAGTGGTCCTGGAAGTTGTAAGAAAGCGGTTGAGCAGTCTGAGGGAAACAAGCCTGTGGACATGGCCTCTGCTTCAGTTCCTGCCTCCAGGTTCCTGCTTGAGCTCTTGACCTGGCTTCTGTCTTCTGTAGACTGTGATCTGTAAGCTCCAAAGAACCCTTTCATGCCCAGGATGCTTTTGTCAGTGTTTTATCACAGCACACAGATCACATAGCAGTTCTATTTTTTGTTTTCTCTAGAACCTCTTCAGTTTCCCATAATGGCTGTACTGTTTATATCTCCACGATGAGACTATTTACATCATGAAAATTCACAAAGAAAGCAAACTTTTCCCTTTTCTGAAGAATTGGTTTTAAATACACATAAGTAAAACAACAAAGGAGATACCGCTGCCCATTTATGAGAATGGCTAAAATCCAGTTCCAGCAACATCAAGTGCTGGCAAGAATACAGAATAACAGAGGCTCTCATTCAGTGCTGGCAGGAATGCAAGATGGTTTGGTTACTTTGGAAGGTAGTTTCATGCAAAATTAAACATACTCCTGCCATAATCTCCAGCAAGCACATTCCTTGGAATTTATTCAAAGGACTTGAAAACTTATGTTTACCCCAAAACATAAGCGAATGTTTGAAACAGCTTTCTTTATTATTGCCCTACTGAAAGCAACTAAAATGTCTTACAATAGATGAATGGATAAACTGTAGCTCATCCATCCAATGGAATATTATTCACTGGTAAAAAGGAATGAATCTCAAGCTGCCAAAAGATGCACAGAAGTTGAAATGCACATTACCAAGTAATAAAAGCCAGTCTGGAAAGACTTCATAATATGTAATTTCCAACTGTCCAACATTCTAGGGAAAGCAACACCTGTGGAAACCAGAAATGTCAGTCATTCCTAGTACTACGTGGGGTTGGGGAGGCTTGAGTGGATGAGCACATGGATCTTTAGGGCTTTTAGGATCCTGCATGACCCTGTAAGGGCATGTGTGACATGTATGTTGTCAAAACCCAGAGCTGCAAACAAAGAGTGACCCCTAATACAAACATGATACATTGGTATTGGCTTATTAGGTTCTCAAAAATGCAGTATGTTGATAACAGAAAAAATTATGGGTGGTGAGGGACAGAGGGAATGTATGGAAGCTATATATTTTCTATAAGCTTAAAACTGCTCAAGCAAAAGTCTATTAATTAAAAATACCCCAGTATGTCATTACTGTGCATATGTAATGGCTTAGTCAATGGGTGTGCTAACGTGCAGAGAAACTCCATTTTTCATACTATTGTCTTGTCTGAGCCTTAAGACAGTGGCTTGCTCTGTAGCCCAGGCTAGCCTGCAACTGCCTGTTTGTCCGACTGTCTTTCCTGCTTTCATTGATATCATTGGCAGAAACTTCCCTGGTCCTCATAAACATTAAATCTCATAATCTTACAGTTTTGGATTATTGTCTACTCAAGTTCATTGAACTATTTAAACACCGCTGACCTTAGGCTGGGCCTGTAGCAGGCTGGAAGATTGCCACGCACAAGGAACCTGACTTCCTTTCTCAAAACTCTTCCTTTTGCACTTACAGTCTTTCTTTGTCTCCTCTGGAGATGGAGAGGGGGATCAGGAAAGAAGGGTGCCTGTTCCAGTTCAGCTTTTATGTTGCATCTCTGAGCTCAGGTCTGTGTGTTCTGTGTACTTTAAGCATTATAAGTTATAGAGGCCAGGGATTTAGCTCAGTTGGTACAGTGCTTACCCCAACATGCAGTGGCCCTGGGCTTGATTCTCAGCACCATATAAATTAGGTGTGGTGGCCATGCCTGTAATCTCAGCACTTAGAAGAAGGAAGTAGACAATCATCAGGGATTCAATAAAGGTCATATTCAACTCTGTGGTGAGTGGGAGGCCAGCCTGGGCTATATAAGACCCTATTGCAAAACAACAACAACAAAACCCCAAATGTGCACGCGCGCGCGCACACACACACACACACACACATACACACACACACTAATAACCATCGAACAAAAATAAGGGGCTGGAGAGATGGCTCAGCAGTTGAGAGTACTGGCTACTACTCTTCCAGAGAATCTGAGTTTGATTCCTAGCATCCACATGGTAGCTCATAACGGTCTGTAGCTTCAGTTCTAGAGCACAGAATGCCCTGTTTTGGCCTCTATTGGTCTTAGACACATATATAGGGCACAGAAGTACATGCAGGCAAAACACTGTAAACATAAAAATAAAAAACCCAAAGATAAATAAATAAGCTATAACCTGCATTATGAAGCTGTCTGATTGCTTGTCCTTCAGTCAGTTAATCTGGACCGTGTTTATACATTTCCACACACTATGCCTGTCACTAACTGAATGCTCATTGCTGTGTGAATAATTGAAGCTGCCCCAGGTAAGTGTGCCTGTACCAAATGCTTTGCAAAGACTGGGAAGACAGCAGCGCCATGGGAGCTCACAGGCCCTGTAAGCCAGGGAAGCTTACAGTCTTGCTATAAAGTAACATACTACATCCTACACAATTATATGTGATTAAGTACAGCCATCCAGGGATGTGGGGTGCAAGAGGAGAAAAAGGATGCCATTTTCTCTCTTAATGGCACATATTATTTATTAGGGCATATGTATTTTACTAACAGAATCAAAGCAATGACCATCAAAAATGTCTGTGCCCTTTGGAGGGTTCTTAGTCTGGCTCCTAGCAATCTGTCTGAACCATAACTTACAGTACCTACTGAATTCTTTTGCTCCCAAGCAGTGCTCATGGGTCTTTGCTATGGCACGTTGCTGGCCTAACCCCTCCTTTTGTGCAGTCAGGGAGTTAGCTGGCTTTCCTTTCCTGTGCATGTTTCTAGAGTGGGTGAGTGCTTGGATCGAGCCTAGCAAATTCTGCTCCATATCTCTTTAGAATGAGGGGCTACTGACCCCTTTCTTTCCATAGTTCTAGACCTCAGCAGACACAGAGATAAGAGCGAAAGAAGACGAAGACAGGCAGAGACAGAGACAGAGACAGGAGAGAGAGATGAGAAACAGGATAGAGAGGGAAAGAGCGAGTGATGGAGATGGAGACAGAGACAGGATAGGAGAGTCCTGACATTCAAAAGCAGACTTGGCATTTACAGCTGAACCTACTGGATACACAACGACATCCAAAACCAACCTTAAACTACCCTGAGGTCACAGTAAAAAGAGATGAAGCCAAGCCACCTCCTACTTTTGTCTTACATGGAGCAAAACCAAATTACTGTGCTTTCTGAAAAATGATGAACATTTGCCCCATTGGCTGGAAAAATAATGGTCACTTCCTTACTCTTTACAAACCCAGCTTTGCCCTCATCTGTCTCTACTCTCTACAGATAATATTAACTACATAATCTTTCATAGAATATTCAACCTTTACTGCTCTTGTTTTAGAGATCAGATCTTCCTCTGTAGCCCACAGTCCAATGTCAAGTGAGCCCTTACTTCCTTAGTTCCATCCCCAGTCATACAGAAGCTCCTTCTTCCTAATGTTCTTTATTTGCCATGTCCCATGGATCCTCCATGGTGGGTGTCCCCCTCAAGCGTTGAGACAAACATTTATTTTCTGGTGGCCATTGCTGACAGAAACCACAGCAAAAGTCACACATTAACTTCTTACACACGGATTTTTCTCTCTCCATCCTTCCAGACCTCTCTATTCTTGTCAGATAAGGAATGCTGCCATCTTCCTTTATAGCGTTATTGAGGTCTGATTTGCATATGATTTGCATACTCAGAATGTAACTTGATAAATTTTGACTTATGTACTTTCAGCAACTATTAATCTACTTTCATTTAAAACAGTACGGTGTGTGTATGAGTGTGTGTGTGTGTGTGTGTGTGTGTGTGTGTGTGTGTGTATTCTCACCCCACAGAGGGCTGGGGGGAAGGGGCTCTATCCCAACAGCTATAAGCAGGCTTAATGCTTACATCTGAGCTTCTGAATCCCTTTCTTCACTAAGAGGAGCCAGGACTCCTTTAAGAAATGATCAGGTTGTGGCTGACAAAGTCCAGAAAGTGGCTGGGATATTTGGTTGCACCAGAAAGTTAGAAAGTATTTAAAGAATGATTGAAAGTGGAGGAAGGACAAAGGAGCTGTCATGAGGGGACTTCCAATGACCAAGTCTGCCATTATGTGCCATGAAAATGAGCATTAATAATGTATTCTGTACAAGTGGATAAAATGGAATCCATGAGTCAGACGGATAAACATAAATAAATGAATGAGTAAAGAAAGAAAGGCCCCCCTCCAACCAATGCACTTGGAAGGAATGGCAAAATGGGGACATCACCAGTTGGCAGAACCCATGGTAGTTAATTCACCTAGGAAACAATGTCAAGGATGCTGGGAAGGAGCAGGAGTGATGAAGGTTAGAGGAGGGTGGATCTTCTTAGTTCCTGGCTAGAGAAAAAGAGCAGCTTCTTAGTGGAGAACTTGGAAAAGCACCTTAATGAAGTGATCCAAGTTCACACCAGATGACCAGGTCAACTGTAACGACATTCATCCAAGAGAATGCAAAAATGAACTCACATGTGACATCTTGTCCTTAAAGCATCACCTGAATCAATCACAAGGAACTGTCTACAAAATATCTTCCACACATTCTCAGAGGTATCACCATCCTGAAAGTCAGAAACAGATGGAGTAAACCAGGGAGAGTCTGAAGAGATGGCTCAGCAGTTAAGAGTCCTGGCTGCTCTTGGAGAGGATCATGGTTTGATTCCCAACTCTAATATGGCGGCTCTCATCCACTGTACTTCCAGATTCATGGGATCTACTGGCCTCTTTTGGCCTCTGTAAGTCAAAAAGATTGTACATGGTGCACACACACACAGAGACACACATACACACACAAACACATGTGCATACATGGTAAACACCTACACATATACAAAATTTAAAAAGGGGTTGTGGAACACAACCGCCCACAGTATGGCTCCTAGCATCATTGAATCAGTCAACACAGCCTTAATGGGTAAGATGATTAGATCATAGGAATGGAGGCATCTTATTCCCTTGGGGTTTATGCTGTATCAAAATGTCAAAGAATGCCCCTGTGCATGGGAAACCTGTATTCAACTTTTTGTGCTAATCTTGGAACTGAAGTAACTAAGTGTTTGTCTCAGTCCCTTTGATCCTAGTCTTGAGGGCCACCAAGCCCCATCCTTCTACTCTACACGGGGTGTTCCCAGGGGACCTCTGCAGAAGGCCTAGGTTCTCCAGATGTTGATGCCAAGAAATAATCGTCAACGAGAGGGGGAAGTAGCGTGAATGAACTTTGTTCCGTGCCTGGGACTTTCCCTGTTTTTGCTGCAGTGTTGAAACCAGGAAACTTACTAATGATATCTATATCATATCAGCATAAACATTAATATTAATGTCTGCTGAGGAGGCTTGGAGCAGCTTGGGAATTCCCCCTGCCATAGGCGCTGTCCCCAGAAAGATATGGCTGGCAAAGCAATATTGTGCTCAGGTCAATAAATAGCTTCTCCTAGCCAGAACCTTACCTCTCACAGTTTGTATAATCAAATTGTATCCGTGCTGTCTTTCTAAGTTTCTTTCTTTCTTTCTTTTTTATAAAACTGTAGTTTGCTGTAACCTGACACTCTTTTTTTTTTTTTTTTTGATCCTTTATTTACATTTCAAATGTTTCCCCCTTTCCAGATCTCCCCTTTGGAACCTCCCTATTCCCTCCCCCCTCCCCTGCCACTATGGGGGTATTCACTCACCCACCCACCCATTCTCGCCTTCCCTCTTTGGCATTCTCCTATACTGGGGCATCTAACACCCTCAGGCCCAAGGGCCTCTGCTCCCCCTGATGGCTAACAAGATCCTCCTTTGCCGCATATGTGGCCAGCACCATGGGTCCCTCCATGTGTATTCTTTGGTTGGTGATCCAGTCTCCAGGAGCAACGAGGGGTCAGGCCAGTTGACACTGTTGCTCCCTCCATGGGGCTGCAAACTCCCTCAGCTCCTTCAGTCCCTTCTCCAAGTCCCCCTTCTGGGACCTCACACTCAGCCCTACTGTTGCTGTGAAGTGACTCTTGGGTATTCTGAACTTTTGGGCTAATAACCACTTATCAGTGAGTACATACCGTGCTCATTCTTTTGTGACTGTGTTACCTCACTCAGGATGATATTTTCAAGTTCCATCCATTTGCCTGTGAATTTCATGAAGTCATTGTTTTTAATAGCTGAGTAGTATTCCATTGTTTAAATGTACCACATTTTCTGTATCCATTTCTCTGTTGAGGGACATCTAGGTTGTTTCCAGTTTCTGGCTATTATAAATATGGCTGCTATGAACATAGTGGAACATGTGTCTTTATTACATGTTGGAGCATCTTCTAAGTATATGCCCAGGAGTGGAATAGGTGGGTCCTCAGGTAGTATTATGTCCATTTTTCTGAGGGTCCGCCAAATTGACTTCCAGAGAGGTTGTACTGCTTGCAATCCCACCAGCAATGGAGGAGTGTTCCTCTTTCTCCACATCCTCACCAACATCTGCTATCACCTGAGTTTTTGATCTTAGCCACTCTGACTGGTATGAGGTGGAATCTCAGGGTTGTTTTGATTTGCATTTCCCTGATGACTAAGAATGTTGAACATTTCTTTAGGTGTTTCTCAGCCATTCGAGTTTCCTCAGTTGAGAATTCTCTGTTTAGCTCTCTTCTCCATTTTTTAATAAGGTTCTTTGGATCTCTGGAGTCTAACTTCTTGAGTTCTTTGTATACATTGGATATTAGCTCTCTATTGGGTGTAGGATTGGTAAGGATCTTTTCTCAATCTGTAGGTTGCTGTTTTGTCCTATTTACAGTGTCCTTTGCCTTACAGAAGCTTTGTAATTTTATGAGGTCCCATCTGTCGATTCTTGATCTTAGAGCACAAGCCATTGGTGTTCTGTTCAGGAACTTTTCCCCTGTGCCCAAGTGTTCGAGACTCTTCCCCATTTTCTCTTCTATTAGATTCAGTGTATCTGGTTTTATGTGGAGGTCCTTGATCCACTTGGACTTGAGCTTTATACTGGGAGATAGGAATGGATCAATTCGCAATCTTCTACATGTAGACCACCAGTTGAACCAGCACCATTTGTTGAAGATGCTGTCTTTTTTCCACTGTATGGTTTTAGCTCCTTTGTCAAAGATCAAATGACCATAAGTGTGTGGGTTCATTTCTGGGTCTTCAATTCTATTCCATTAATCTACCTGCCTGTCACTGTACCAATACCATGCAGATTTTATCACTCCTGCTCTGTAGTACAGCTTGAGGTCAGGGAGGCTGATTCTCCCAGGAGTCCTTTTATTGTTGAGAATAGTTTTTGCTATCCTGGGTTTTTTGTTATTCCATATGACTTTGAGAATTGCTCTTTCTAAGTCTATGAAGAATTGAGTTGGGATTTTGATGGGGATTGCATTGAATCTGTAGATTGCTTTCAGCAGGATGGCCATTTTTACTATATTAATCCTGCCAATCCATGAGCATGGGAGATCTTTCCATCATCTCAGGTCTTCTTCTATTTCTTTCTTTAGAGACTTGAAGTTCTTATCATACAGATCTTTCACTTGTTTGGTTAAGTCACACCAAGATATTATATATTGTTTATGAAAATTGTGAAGGGTGTTATTTTCCTAATTTCTGTCTCAGCCTGTTTATCCTTCGAGTATAGGAAAGCTACTGATTTGTTTGAGTTAATTTTGAATCTGGCCACTTTGCTGAAGGTGTTTATCAGCTGTAGCAGATCTCTGGTGGAGTTTTCGGGTCACTTAAGTATACCATCATATTATCTGCAAATAGTGATATTTTGATTTCTTCCTTTCCAATTTGTATCCTTTTGACCTCCTTTTGTTGTGTGATTGCTCTAGCTAGAACTTCAAGTACTATATTGAATAGATAGGGAGAGAGAAGGCAAGTGGGATTGCTTCGAGTTTCTCTCCATTTAGTTTGATATTGGCCACTGGTTTGCTGTATATTGCTTTTACTATGTTTAGGTATGCTCCTTGAATTCCTGATCTTTCCAAGACTTTTATCCTGAAGGAATGTTGAATTTTGTCAAATGCTTTTTCAGCATCTAATAAAATGACCATATGGTTTTTTTTCTTTGAGTTTGTTTATGTAGTGGATTACATTGATGGATTTCCGGGTATTGAACCATCCCTGCATCCCTGGGATGAAGCCTACTTGATCATGGTGAATGATCATTTTGATGTGTTCTTGGATTCGGTTTTTGAGAGTTTTATTGAGTATTTTTACATTGATATTCATAAGGGAAATTAGTCTGAAGTTTTCTTTTATTGTTGGGTCTTTGAGGATTTGGTATCAGAGAATGAATTGGGTAGTGTTCCTTCTGTTTCTATTTTGTGGAATAGATTGAAGAGTATTGGTATTAGGTCTTCTTTGAATGTCTGATAGAATTCTGCACTGAACTCATCTGGTCCTGGGCTTTTTTTGGTTGGGAGACTTTTAATGACTGTTTCTATTTCTTTAGAGGTTATGGGACTGTTTAGATGGTTTATCTGATCCTGATTTAACTTTGGTTTTTGGTATCTGTCTAGAAACTTGTCCATTTCATCCAGATTTTCCAATTTTGTTGCATATAGGCTTTTGTAGTAGGATCTGATGATTGTTTTGAATTTCCTCAGAATCTGTTGTTATATCTCCTTTTTCATTTCTAATTTTGTTAATTTGGATACTGTCTCTGTGCCCTCTGGTTAGTCTGGCTAAGGGTTTATCTATCTTGTTGATTTTCTCAAAGAACCAGCTCCTGGTTTTGTTGATTCTTTGTATAGTTCTTTTAGTTTCTACTTGGGTGATTTCAGACCTTAATTTGATTATGTCCTGCCTTCTACTCTTCTTGGGTGTATTAGCTTCTTTTTGTTCTAGAACTTTCAGGTGTGCTGTTAAGCTGCTAGTATATGCTCTCTCTAGTTTCTTTTTGGAGGCATTCAGAGCTATGAGTTTTCCTCTTAACACTGCTTTCATTGTGTCCCATAGGTTTGGGTATGTTGTACTTTCATTTTCATTAAATTCTAGAAATTCGTTAATTTCTTTCTTTATCTCTTCCTTGACCAAGTTATCATTGAGTAGAGTGTTGTTCAGCTTCCCTGTGTATGTGGGCTTTCTGTTGTTGTTGTTGCCATTGAAGACCAGCCTTAATCCGTAGTGATCTGATAACCTGACACTCTTCAGCTAGGGGAGCCCTTGCTCTTCCCTTAGTTGTTGAAATCGCCCAGAGCTTCAGCCTGGCAGCCAGGTGACTCTGTTCTCTGTGGGCTTTTTGCCTCTTTCCCGATTATTGTACAGATTATTGACGTTTGCATGAACTGGTCACCTCTCTCCATCGTTCTGTCTCTGGTCTCTGTCTCTGGTCTCTGTCTCTGGTCTCTGTCTCTGCTGTACACTCTCCTCATATCTCTTTCACAATCCTAAATTATCCTCAGAAATCTTTCTCTGTGTCTCTGTCTCTGTCTTTGTCTCTTGTTTTTTTGAGGCTGGGTTTCTCTGTGTAGTCCTGGAACTTGCTCTGTAGACCAGGCTAGCCTTGAAGCTTCATTCATTGTCTTAGTCAGGGTTTCTATTCCTGTACAAAACATCATGACCTAGAAGCAAGTTGGGGAGGAAAGGGTTTATTCAGCTTACACTTCCATGCTGCTGTTCATCACTAAAGGAAGTCAGGACTGGAACTCAAGCAGGGCAGGAAGCAGGAGCTAATGCAGAGGCCATGGAGGAATGCTGCTTACTGGCTTGCTTGCTTCTCCTGGCTTGCTCAGCTGGCTTTCTTATAGAACCCAAGACTACCAGCCCACAGATGGTACCACCCACAAGGGGCCCTCCGCCCTTGATCACTAATTGAGAAAACGCCTTACAGCTGGATCTCATGGAGGCATTTTCTCAACTGAAACTCCTTTCTCTGTGATAACTCCAGCTTGTGTCAAGTTGACACACAAAACTAGCCAGTATATTCATCTTTTAAGTCTTATTTTTCTTTAGTAGTTTCCAAGGACATTAAAAGACTGGTGACACTTGTCTTTTGGCCTCCAGCTGGGTTTGATTAATTTTGTCCCAAGTTCTACTCATATTGCTGCAAATGATACACTTTGGTTCTTCTTTTAGGGATTAAAAAAAAAAATCATGTTTTTTTTCCTCCTCCAACTCTACAAGGGTCTTAGTACAGACTACTGGCCTCATGCTATAAACCCAATCAGAATAAAAATGTGCCCTCTGCTGTTGTGGTTTATAGATCCTTTGACTTGGAGGGTGATCCAGGTGCTGTTTCTGCCCGGCTCATGTTTAGCTGTGCATATCATGGCTACTCTCGGCCCACACAGATTTCTCAAAGCTGGCGCTGAGCCTTGCTGCCATAGAAGAGACAGTGGTGACCTCATTTCTGAGGCTCATTCCTTTCTTCAAGTTTCTAGATGCTTAATTCCAGGCCATGGCAACTGGTCCCTATACTAGTTAGCCCGCCATTGTGCTGGTTTTCTCCCGAATCAACCGCAGAAGATTCCTATCTCCCATCATCCTTTGCAACTGCCTCTCCCCTACCTTTACTTCTACCCCTCCTTGCAGCCTGATAGTAACTTTCCTTATTTATGTTCTACAGCAATGAATTGATCACTCCAGTATATTTTAGCTTCTTCACCCCTGCCTCAAAGGCACTGTGTCTAGTGGAATCAGACAAACATACAGACAGCTCAATCCCTTTAGTTCGTTTGTTCAGTGGTATGCCGGTACCATGCCTGGAGTCGGTACACGACCTGCTATTTCATGACGGAACTCAGACTGCTATCTTTCCCTCTCTGTCACACCCACATTTCCTAGTTGAATTGATCCACAACAGGGTGCCCAGGACTATTGCTTATCTTACAGATAGATACATTGTTTTTGTTCCCGCCTTGAGGGAACTTACCCCCAGCAAAGTTCTACAAAATATGATGAACACCAACTCAGTAAATTGCATGTCAAAATCCTTCCTGGTGAGTAAAAGGGTGTTGGTGAGGGGGACAAATTGGGGGAGAGCCCAGAGCCTCAGGCTGGGGAAGAACCCCTTTACTAATGTTAAATAATTTGGAGCCAAGAGACATAAATGGGGTATTGTGCATTTCTGGGCTGTAACACCCCCCCCCCCATCCTCATCTCTCTATAAAAATTGAGCTGGGATAATTGCTGGAAAACAGCTTGCATGTACTTGGGGAAAGAAACTTTTCATGACATAATGGTTTTGGATACAATCCCGCTAAGCTGGTGCCCTGTGGCTGTTTTCCCATCATGGTATTTCACAACCTGTGATCTCTTTGGAGAAAGAGGGAAACTCAGGCATGGGGCCTGCAAGGGGAGATGGATGAGAACGGGCTCTCTGTTCTCTTTTCGGGATGTGGATGTAGTGTTGGTTCTTCCTGGATCCAGGAGGTCTGTGGCTTGGCCCTGCTGACTTTAGCAGTGCTGGGCTCTGGGCACGTTAGTTCTGGATAACATAGGAAGATAGTACGTTCAGAAAACAACTTCAGTAGGCTACATAAACAATAGCACTATAGACTATATAGCAGAATGAAAATTTCCAGTCAGGACGGTGTTCCCCTTACAGTTGGTTGACCCTAAGGTTTGGGGCAAGAGAAAGATATGGAAGATAGAGCAGGAGTCTTCTGTATGACCTGTGGAGCCCCAAAAGATGAGACTCGTGTTCTGGGCCAGGGAACCTAGATGAGAATCAGAGATGTCTCCCAATGGTTGACTCACACCAATTAGGAAAGAACCAGCATTGAAGAGGGAGAGAGGGACCATTGAGAGCCCATGAATAGGAGAGGTAGCCAGCCTGCAAAAGGCAAGAAGGCAGAGGAGACCTAGAAGAAAAACAACAGCTCATTGTGTTTCACTAGGGCCTTCTTGACAAAGCACACCATGCATTGCCTCATCCACAGAAGCCTCTGAGCTAAGTAGGGCGGATGCTATGATCTTCAGTTCACAGAAGAGCAATTCAAGGTTCACAGAAGTCAACTGGTCTTCCAAAGCCTCATGGTAAAGAAGCGACAGAGCCAGGCTGATGTCAGCTCTCTTGCTCTCATGGTTGGTGGGATTAGAACATGATAGTACCTGTAGGTGCTAAAGGGCTGCCCTGCCTCAGTGGCCTCGTTCCTTCAGGCTGAAGCTCCGTTTCCAGCAGAGTGCCACCAGAAAGCAAAGTGGAGATTCTGAAAGTGTGACATTCACTAGTCTTTGGTCTGTTGTAGTGTCATAATTTTTGTGCCGTGTTGCTGTAGCAGGATCTTCTGGAGACACAAACATAGATATGCCTCTCAGCTTCTTGAGCCCGTACTCTTCTTTCTCTTGGTGGTGTAGATGCAAATACTTTGTCATGCCCTGCTCTACGGCCAGCGTGTATCACCTATCTGCTGTTGTGGATACTCCTTCCCCCAAAAGCTCAGTTCTTTGGGTTTGTTGGAAAGCTTTCTTGCCTTCTGGGCCACATACTCAATCTTTGTTTAGGTATAATGTGAATGTGCCATAAGACACAAAGGGGCCATCTTAAAATTGTATATTTTTACTAGTCTGTGTATAGTTGGAAATAGCAGTAACTGCAAATTGATAGAAAATTTTGTGGAATCCATTGGAAAAGGTTCCATCCATTTTGCAGCAACCAATTAGACTACAGTAGCCCTAAGACACTGGTGACTTTCTTGGGGGGGGGGCGGTAGGTGAATGTTTTAGGTTATGGATAGAGCTGGAGTCTGCTGATGGCGAGGAATGACTGGCATCTACAAAGGCTGTGTGGAGGTTTGATGTATCTCTAATTTCTCTGCATTGGAACATGTTGCTATGCTAAAGCCCACAGCCATCCTGTCGAGTGGGGGTTACCTATGCACACTGATGTCCTGAGGTTGGTGGAAACGGAATTTAGACAGGTTACTGCCAAGGAGGCTTAAAGGGGGCATGCCCTGCTCATGTTGAGCTTCAGTTCTCTCTTCCCCCTTTCTTCATCAGTACAAATGCTATGGAGCGTTCACAGCATTGTCCAGTCTGGTGGTTTCCAATATAATCCCAGGAATGAACTAGATCTTTCCAAGTACAGCTTCCCAAGGACTTGGGGATCCTGGAGGCTGTAGGGTGGATCCAGGAGTATGGTCAAGGCTTAAGTCAGATGCAGGCATTACTGTATGATCACATTCATGTGCAACCTAGGCAAGCTGATGTCATAGAACTTGAGAGTGGAATGGTGCTCCCTCCCCCCTCCCTCACATTTGCTTTTTCTCCCCCAGCCTTCATGCATATATTGTTTGCTGCTGCTGCTGCTGCTGCTGCTGCTGCTGCTGTTGCTGCGGCTGCTGTTATTTCTAACTCTCCACATTTCTCCAGCACCACTGTTGTAAGCACATACCCCCATACATGTCCACTCCTCAGTTTTTTATTAAAACCCCCTTCTCACTGTCCCCAGCACCCTATGCTGCTCCTGCCCTGTGTGGATGCTGACCTTGTGCAGTTCAAGCTCTATCATCCCACATGGGGAGGTTAGGGACACCCTCCAGACTATTTTAGGCTGTAACACTCTTGTGTGAGGCATCCTTCTCTACGGATCACTTCACCCCAGCCATTTGCATCAGTGTGTGGACCTGTACACCCCGCCAGTAAAGGGAGCCAGCTGCTTGTGAAGGGGCCAGACTCTCTGTCTTGTGGTCTTCTATCACCAGACTTCCTGAAAAAGCCAGAGAGGGCATAGTTAGAGAACGGGAACTCAGTCTGCACTCAAGATGGACACAGACCGTCTGTGGATGGTTCCAGAGCAAGGCCGTGGGACTGAGAGCACTGGTGTTTACTCAGTGCCCTGCAGCTTGCAATGGCTGACACTCATCTTCTAATGTGATCCCCCAGCAGTCTAGGCAGAGATGAATCTTCACAGAGGCAACCCTGAGGCTGGAGAAAGTCAAACGATACAACACTTAGAAGGAAGAAAAGTTGCAGGCAAGGGACACAGGCATGCTTGACCTTTGCAGGATAGCTGCCTGGGTTTCCTGAGCGAGACAAATAGGAGTAATCTCTTTCTTAGAGCTTTGACTCTAACATGAGGAAACCATGGGGACAAACTAGCCGTTGATGGAACTTTGTCGCTGAGGATGAAGGGCAGGTTGGGTATTGGGTTTATCTAAGAGGCCTTCCTGTAGAGTGTGTGATAGTTGCTTTGTGATTTCCAGTGAAGGCACAGTAGTTGGCCTGCAGGAATGATGGGGGGGGGTCTTCTTTCTTCTGACCCTCCCTATCCCAATGCCTATGAATCTGATAGTCTTTTCCCCACCAAAAATGGGCAAAACTCAGAAAGACACCTTGAGACCTTTTCTCTTTCCAGCTGAGGATTGGGAGAGAGATGTTGCTGCCCTCCTTTATTTGGTCCTGTCTTATTTTTACAGCATGCGCTTCAGGCCAGCAGGAGAGAGCAAGTGTTCATAAACTACCCAGGTGACCTGAAGACAGAGGCGATGTTTTTGTGAAGCTCTGCTGAAAATCCTACCACACAGTTGTATACTTCTTATTCATGCCCTGAACCTGGAGGCTTCCCTTGCTTGCCAAGTGTCACTGACATACACCAGAGAGTACCAGGAGGGCATGTTACGGCAGAGTGGTGGACTGAGGCCAAATGCCTTTGGGTTACAATGCAATAGATGATGGAAGACCAATTAATTTTTTTTACAGTGGGAGAAATAGCTAAAAGATTAACAAGCATTAATTATTTATTGAATTGCTGCCTGTGCAAATTTTTTTTTTTTTTTTAAAGAGGAAGAAAAAAGTGCTTTGTATGGAGGAATTAATCTCTTCTGTAATGTCAGCTCTGGGCTGCTATCTGCCTTTGCTTAGAGGTCACGTCCCTCATCTCCAGGAGAAGGAGTGAGATCACTTAGCAAGCCCAGTATAACTTTCCAGTCTCTTCCAGCAAGCTGCTGAGAAATCTACAGGGTTTCACCGTCTGTCTCTTAAGTGTTTCAGCTCCACCCCTGTACCAGGCTTGTAGTCAGCCCAGGGGAGCCCAGGCAGCTGGCAAAGCCCGGGCATGTAGGTGGGCTCAGGGCAGCAGAGAAGGCATTCGAGGGGCTCCTCTCTGAACCTGTCAGTCAGAACTCATCCTAGGAGAAGCTGTGAAGAAGTCATTCATGCTCTCCCTTATCTGCTCACTCCCTATCTCCCTGGTTTAGCATTCCTGGCCCTGTTCCTCCAAAGGCATTCAGGTGAGATCATCCAGTCCTGACCAGGCTCTACACAGATCCCTTTCTTTTGGAAGAAGCCACGGAGATATGTGTAGCCTGACTGTGTGCTGTTCTAGGACTCTGTTCTCTGAGGGTGTGAGGATTATGGAAAAGGTGGTGGCAGAAAGATCTCCTCACAGGTGTCCTCGTCTGTCTGTCCTCCTCATCTCCCCTGTAAGTGCCAATCCTTTCTCCATAATGCTTCTTGAACCTTTTCTCCCTGCTCTAACCCCACTGCAGGGTCCTCCTGTGGGTTCCTGTCTCAGCCAGGGTCTCTGTTCCTACACAAACATCATGACCAAGATGCAAGCTGGGGAGGAAAGGGTTTATTGAGCTTACATTTCCATGCTTCTGTTCATCACTAAAGGAAGTCAGGACTGGAACTCAAGCAAGCCAGGAAGCAGGAGCTGATGCAGAGGCCATGGAGGGATGTTCCTTACTGGCTTGCTTGCTTCTCCTGGCTTGTTCAGCCTGCTTTCTTATAGACCCCAAGACTACCAGCCCACAGATGGTACCACAAGGGGCCCTCCCCCTTGATCACTAATTGAGAAAATGCCTTACAGCTGGATCTCATGGAGGCATTTCCTCAAGGGAGGCTCGTTCTCTGTGATAACTCCAGCTTGTGTCAAGTTGACACACAAAACCAGCCAGTACAGTCCCCCTTGTCCATCACTTGAGCTTTGCCTACAGGTTCCTCTTGTCCTCCTGCCTCCAGACATCTCTTAAATCCTCACTACACACTTCCAAGGAAATTCTTTTAGAAAAACAGCCACAGGGTCATGCACCCCACTTGACCACTTAAAGGCCACCAACCCACAGTTGTCACTCCAAGTCTAACCCTTGATTGATATCCCTAACCAGTCAGCCACCCTGTCCTCCCAGTCTCTCCTTTCCCTGGCCAGCTCTTACTCTGGTTCCAGCTATATCACCACTGCTGACCCTTGCCCTCTAGAGCATCAACTTCTGCTTCCCATTGTAGACATTTTGTATCTTTCCATATGTGTGGAACTTTGCCTGGTGATTCTGCAAACTGCCTCGTGGAGGAGCCTTCCCTGATTAGCTAAGACATACCTGTGGCTATTTTATCCTATACTCCAGTGAAGCACTTCTATGGCAGATTTCACTGTCTTGTAATAATTTCTATCTCTCAGTAACTTGGCTTTGAACTCCACTCAGCAGGAGATGACATTTCATTCAGTGTGGTATCCCCATCCCTTAAATGGGGTTTGAGAGTCATTCATGTACTCTTCTGCTGCTTCTTTCTTGTTTGCTATCCAATCTAAGTTCAGTCTCTTTTAACCAGCAAGGGATACCAGCATATCTCATGTGCCTCTTCAAGAGGGTGTGGTGGGAGCCTGGATGGTAGGCAGCAGGAGAGGTGTGGGAGGGTGTAGGCAGGGGCGGGAGCTGGCACTGCCCTGCACACCTGCGGAGCTCTGAGCCAGGCCCAGTGACAGCCTTATGCACCCAGCCAGCAGAGGAAAGAGCTCCAGGGCTAGTCAGGCTAGGTGCTCCTGCTGTTGGCCACACTGAGTCTCCAGAGGCAGAGAGGTATTGGTGCAGGGAGGCTGGGAGACCTGGGCTCTAGCTGAAGCATTCTGGGACTTCCCATTGTCGTTGCCCCTGTGACACTAGAGGAACAATGTATCCTTGGAGTTCTTCAAGGGCATGGTCTTGGAAAGTAAACTTCTACTAATTCTGGTTACAGTTGGAATAGGTGCTGGGATGTCTAGCGAATAAGCTTCGACAAAGTCCAGAAGCTGGAAACTGGAGCAGGCTTTCCAGGGCATCAGTGGGACTTCATGGACATCTAAGTCCACGTTCAAGTTTCTCACAGTAGTCCATTCCCGTTACAAACCTAGCTGTCCTGCAGCAATTCCTTTCACCACAAGGGGGCCCTCTAACTACAAGGGGGCCCTTTAACCATAAGGGACCTGATTGACAGGGTCCTGGAGCAGCGCTTCCAAGGACGCGGGTTGTCTTGGGGTCTTGAGTAGCCAATATTGTCACACAGGCTAAGGCTGGTCTTGAGGGTCCAATGCCTGGACACTCAGCAGACAGAAGTGAGAAAGGAGCATTCCAAGTGGACTTGTGTTCTGTTAGTGGAGCACTCACGCTGTCCTAAGCCCAGAACTTGCTGAGCTGACCCGGAAGGGCCCCAGGTGACTCTGCTCTGAGACTCCGTCTCTCCCCAGGGATTCTGAGACCCTTCTTTCTCTTGCTTTTAAGCTTGTTCTACTGCTATTTGTTATTAGTATCTATTCACTGTTCAGGGCAGGCCATGTCCTCTCTCTAAGGTCCCTTGGCAAATTACAAACAGCAGCTCGTCTGTCCTTGCTACTGAGTAGCTACAAAGCATTTCTGCTCTGTCTGTCTGTCCTAATGACAGGAGGGAATCGCCTGGCAGTTAATATTAACCTTACTCATGAGGGGCTAGAAGTCTGGGCTAAGACCATCAGCGCTCAATGTCTTCTGCCTTCTTGTTCAGTGTCCTTTCTGTGGTCTATGGTTGTCTTCACTCAGGCAACCCAATGGAAGGAGTCACCAGATCACAGGGCTTTGTGACAGTAATGCTGAGCAGGCAGTAGAAGCAGCAGTAAGATGGCCATAGAGAAAGGGCTGAGGGCTGAGGGGGTAAAGATAGAAAGGTCCCCAGTGGAAGGAAACCCTGGCTTCCCTCCATGCCAGGTGGCCTGTATCTTTTGGATGAACACTTGCTTTTGTTTATTCCTTCTTTGGACTTGGTAATGGTGGACATATTTCAAATGGTTTCCCAGGCTGTTGTTCACAACCTATGAGAATGTAGCTTAATATTGCTCAGGGGATGGTCTGGTGACCCCTCAGGCTGGACAGCCCAGCTCTCTCTTCCTCATCTAAACGCCATGCAAAAAGCACATGGTTCCTTTCTAAGCTGCTCCTGGCAGGAACTGGCTCCCCACTGAGCAGCAAGATGTTTCTAGAACTCCCTAAGCAGAGTGAGGGAAAGGAAGCTGCCATTGACTCCTGCTATAGAGGTTTGAGATACCCGGTTCCACAGCTGCTGCCCTGTGGAGACTATCAGCTCCAGGCATGGTCAGCCAGGCTGGGGAGCTCAAAAGCCTCCTACAGGACTGTGTGCTCCCTACGATGATAACAGTAAAGAATCCTAGTTCTATTCCTAACCCCCACTCCTCTGTCCTTCTGAATGCTGCTGCTATTTATTGTTGCAACAGGCAGTATCTTTTTTTTTTTTTTTTTTTTTAGGGCAGGTGACAATGCCAGGCATGTCGAGGGTGGTTCTTAAGGATTTGAATGGGGCCCCAGGTTTTCCATTACATTGAGTATGCAGTCTTGGCAAGGTATTTAGCCTTAGGGAAACTTAGTTCTTCCATCTGTGTGATGTGGGAAAGTTAGCAACATTCCTCAAGGAAGGCTGTGAACCTATAAGGAGAAAATACATGGACACCTCTCAGAGCCACAGTGCTCATGGGAGTGAAAAGCCATACTGCAGAGCATCAAGTGATGTGCTTAGTGCAGAGGCAAAAAGAACAGGGTGGGGAGGGAGCATGGCTCTGCCATGTGTTCCCTCTTACTTCTCCACCTGCTCATTCTTAGCATCTCCTACCAGTCTCCTCAGCACATGGCCATTGTGTGCACTAAATAGACCCCTACGGCATACACAGTGATCTTCAATTCACTCCTTACACTCTTACAACTTGTATGTTGCTGGTGAAGTCCTTCATCTTGTCAGGTGTACCTCCAGGGATTCATTCTTATACTAACTATTTGTTGACTGTTCTGCAGAAGGAAACCCTGGTATCATAGGAAGAATGTGCAGTTGGATCTTGTGTTTCATTCTGGATGAGTCACATCCAGTCCCTTGCCCTCTCTTGACTTCAGTTCCAGTCCCTTGCCCTCTCTTGACTTCAGTTCTAGTCCCTTGCCTTCTCTTGACTTCAGTTTCCTACGGTAGCCGATGGAGAAAACACCTGCATGTAGGGTTATCGGGAGGATGAAGGGTCAGTTAATGGACTCGAAAATCAAAGCTCTGGCTTTGGTAAATTTAACTCTGCTCTGTCTGCTGGCTGTCAATCAGGTAACCTCACTAAATATCAGTGGCAATGAGCTGACAGGGACTTATGTCCTGCCCAACAAAACAGCCACATGGTTTTAATCCTGGGAACCACCACAAATCCCAGTCTGTAACTAGTTTCTTGATCATTATGACTGAGCCACCAAATTTGGCTCCAAAGGAAATGAGAGGGAGGTATTCCCGGTTGTACAGCAAGCCCACCTGGACTTAGTCTGTGGGACACAGAGAAGCGAGTCTTAGTTGTTGTAAAATATTACATCCCTTAATGTGACAGAGGTCCTGGAGAGGGGTTTAGATTTTAAACACCCTTTCTGTCTGGGATCAATTTTGATGGCAGATGTGTCATTAAGTGTGCTTGATATCAAGTGCTGGAGGGAAACTAGGCAGACAAGCAAAGATGCAGCCCATGCACATCTGCTGGATGTGACAGTGCACACCTATAATTCCAGCACCTGAGAGGCTGAGGCAGGAGAATCACGAATGTTTGAGGCAACACTGAGCTATATAGTGATCCCCAGAAAACACACAGAAACACACACACACACACACCACACCACAGCTCATGCCCCTAAAAAAGACGATCCTTTAATCTTGAATTCAGCAAATGCCCTGTCTTCTCTCAATGCAGCAGACACAGTCAAGAATTCTCATCCTTGCAGAACCAAGAAAGCACAAGAGGCAAATAAGCCAGAAACACCATAAATAAGAGAAGTAGAGACTGTTAACCAGCAGAAAATATCCAGAGGAAGAAGATGGGTCATGGTGAGGGGCATAGACTTGCCAAAGGGGAGGGCTGATATCTTAGAAGTGACGTTTAATGAAGACTTGAAGGAGAGGAGAGATCGGAGGATGCTGAGGTCAGGACCAATAGATGAGTGTATTAGTCAGGTCTCTGTTACTGCAATAAAATTTTGGAAGCTGAGCACTTTAAAAAGTAAAGAGATTTAGTTAGATTACTGTTCTGGAGGCTCAAAGGCAGGATGACAGTCACTCAGCTCTGGTGAGGGAAGGCCTCAGGGCTGATGAAGCCACACAAGCAGGGAGCCACCATATCGCTACATGCCTAAAAGTTGCTCTCTTAGTACCACTGTTCTGATGAGAATTAACTCGGGGTCCTTTAAGAACTATGTCAGTCGCTCCAAGTGCAGCCCCTACGCTGCTTCCTGGTTCACTTCTTACAGGTGCCACCAGCTCTTAATGTCATGCCAGTGGGAACCAAGCTTTCAACACATAAACACCTGCAGGAAAACCTTCATTCAAGGCCTAGGAATGGAGTTTGCTCTGTGACCTGTGCTCAGGGACTCTTTGCTGTCCAAGGGCTGAGGTGGAGGAGGGAAGTGGAGAAGGAAGGAGGGGAGGTCAGCATGTTCTGGGGTAGAAGGCAGATCTTGTGGGTCTTTGGATGCCACCATAAACACTACAGCTTTCCCTCTGGGAGTAAAAGGGGCCCACTAAGTGTGTTTGAGGGAAGGATGTGGTTGGTGTTTTAGGAGAATACATTCCATATTGGCTCTGCTAGGCATCAGCTATGACACTTTGGGCAAATCAGTTCACCTCCTTGAGCTATTCTTACTACAGGGGCCAGAGGTGACTGGCTTGGTTGCTTATAAACCCCATGGTGTTTCCCTGTCTATCACAGAGAGCACCGTGTTCTCTGGTAACTCATCTCATCTCCTGCTCTTTGTGTTTTCCAGAAGCAAAACTAGGTCCCCACAGGCATCTGGAGGTGGGAATCATTGTCACTGGGAGAGATGGCCACACCCACAGGGTAGCTGAGAGCAACTCCTTCCAAGGAAATTAATTCTCCTACCTGGGACCCGGGGCAGTGCAATTTCCCATGGCAGCATGAGCCCAAGGCCTACCTCCAGCACCCCTTCTGGGTTGGCAGGATTAGGATCAGGAGAGGAAACAAGTGACAGGCCTGGACTGGTCCCTTGTGTGGGAGAGAAGTAAGATGCAGCAGGCAGTAGGATTTTTTTTTTTTTTTTTGCACAGAAGCAAGGTAGGATTCAGATGCAGCATCAGGGTGGCCATGAGGGGAAGGTTTACAGTTCCAGGACTGAACCCATTTGTTAGGAGGTATCAGGGCAGGCAATTCCAGTATGAAAGCAGTGCAAGAGGGCACTGCAGTCTCTTCATGCTGGCATGTCGTGGGGAAGGGTGGAATTGCTGCCCCCTTTCCAGGAGACTCAGGACAGTGTAGAAGAGAGAACAGGATGCGCTGGGCTGTGCTCTATCTTGCCCAGCACAAACAAGCCATTGCTGCCATTAGTTTGCTGTGTTGCCCAAACCACTTCACTCCTCCTTCAGCCAGCAAGCGGGTCCTCCTTAGCCACGGTTCTGGAGCTGGAAATGTCTCCCGTAAGGCTGCAGATCTGCTGGAGACAGAGTTCCTGCAACAGAAGTTGAGCTTTCTGCAAATTAAAAGTCACATGGAATCAAAGTCCTTCTTTTAAAAAGATGTGTGAATGAATGAATTATGACAAATAAAAGAGTGGGAACCACACAACCAGGTCACAGCTGGGTGATGGGTATGGTCACCACCAGAGCAAGACCCAACCATTTCCAGCCCCCAAAGCTGTTGCCTGCTGGCCTTCTGCATTCAGTTCTCTTTTATCTCAGCTTCTCCCAGAATAACTTTCTTCAGGAATAGTCTACCCTCTCTCTGCATGTCCTCTTGTCTGTCTTTCAGTTGGCATCATGTTAGGGGCTTACCCAGGATGTTATATCTTCATAATTTCTCTTTCATTGTGATGGAGGATCACTGTTTTTTTTGTTTTTGTTTTTGTTTTTTTAATAAATCTGTCACTGTGGACTAATGTTAACTTTGTGGAAATCTGGGCTTCGTGATAAGCGTCACGTTGCTTGACCATCTACTCCCAAAGTGTTCACCACTGTGAAGAGAAGCCTATACTCAGTAAGCAGGAGTTCCCCTCGCCCCAGTTTCTGGTTCCTACTAATCTGTTTTCCTTCTATTCCCCCCTTCACACAAATTCATATAAATAAAATCATACACCACTTGTTCTTTTGTGTCTGGCTTATCTCACTTATGTCCATGTTGTAGTATATGTCAGAGCTGCATGCTTTTCATGGTTGAATAATATTCCCTGGCTTGTATGTAACAGATTTTATTTACCCAGTCACTGCTTGGTAGCCATTCTGGTTGCTACTGGCATTTGGTATTGTAAATAATGTTGCTATGAACATTGGCATAAATCTTTGGATCCTTTCGGTCATTCTAAGTCCAGGAGAGGAATTGACAGCTCATCTAGCAATCCTATGCTTAACTTCAAAGGAACTGTCATGCCAATTTCTGCAGAGGTTGTACCACTGTCCCAGCACCCATGCTCAAGTTCTACTTTATGTCCTTGACAACATCTCTTTTCTTTCTGTCTTTCTTTGTTTCTTTCTTTTTTTAAAAGTTGAGCTGAGGTTCTCTAGGACTTATTGTGGTTTTGATTACATCATAATGACTAATGATGTTAAACACTTTTCTTCGTGTATGTTATTTGAGAACATGTTTGTTTAAGTAATTTGCTTATTTGTGAGGTTTTGTTATTGAGTTGTAGGAGTTCTTTACATATTATGGATATTAGTTCCTTATCACATAAGATTTACAACAGATTTTGGAGTGAAATAATTATCTTTTCATTTATTAATGTCCTTTGATGCACAAAATGTTTTAATTTTGAGGGAGTTTATTTTGCTATTTTTTTCTTTTGTCATCTATGCTTTTAGTGTCATACCTAAGACATTTTTGCAAACCCCAGTGTTACAGAGTTTTCCTTTCAAAAGTTTTCTAATTTCAGCTTCTTTGGTTAGCGCTGTCCATTTTGAGTTCATTGTTGTTGAGGAAAGTTCCAACTTCACTCTTTTAGTGATGTCCCGTTTTCCTAGCACCTTTGGTTGCAAAGAATTCCTTTCTTTTCAGCGCTGGAGAGATGGCTTGGTGGTTAAGAACATTGGCTGTTCTTCCAGAAAACCTGGGTACAATTCCAAGCAACCACATAGCAGCTCAATCCTCTCTGTAACTCCAGTTCCAGGGGATCCAGCACCTTCACATAGACACACATGCAGGCAAAACACCAATGTACATAAAATTAAAACTAAAGATTATTGATTAAAATAATTAGTTTTCTTCACTGAGTGGCCTTGGCACTCTGGTTCTCCATCGTTCTACATGTATACATAGCTTTATGTCAGCATCATATTTTTTATTTTTGTTCTAATTTTGTATTAAAAATCAGAATGAGACTGAAACTTACAGGTTTGCTTCTTCGTTATCATCATCATCTTCTTCTTCTTCTTCTTCTTCTTCTTCTTCTTCTTCTTCTTCTTTTCCTCCTCCTCCTCCTCTTCCTCCCCCTTCCTTTTCCTCCCCCCTCCTTTTCCTCCCCCCTCCTCCTCCCCCTCCTCCTCCTTCTTTCCTTTTCAGATGGCATTGACAATTAGGGCTCTCTTCAGATTACATATCAATTTATGTACTAGGTCTTTTTGTTTTTTGTTTTTTTTTTGTTTTTTTTTGAGATGGGGCTTGCTAGGTAGCTCAGGCTAGCCTTGAACTTACTACATAGTAAGCTCAAGGAGAGCCTCAAGCCTTGAACTTACTACATAGTGAGCTCAGTACTGCTGAGGTTTCAGATGCAAATCACGTGCCTGTGATGGATCTTCTATTTCTGCAAGCATGTCATTAGGATAGGAATCACACTAACTCTACATCACTTTGGGTAGGACTGACATGTGAACATTCCATTCTGTGAACATTGTACGCATTAGTCAGACCTACTGCCTTGATGAAGTACTCATCAGAACAACTTAAGAAAGGAATTATTTATGTTTAGCTCACAGCATCAGTGAGCTTGGTTCGCCATGGTGGGAAAGGTATGCTACAGCAGAATGTTTTATACATCACAAGAGGCAGGAAGCAGAAAGAGAGAGAGAGAAAGAGAGAGAGAGAGAGAGGATTGATTTCTCTTTCATTCCCCCGGCCTCCAGCCTATGGGTTACCCATGTTCAGGATCTGTTGCCCTTCCTTCTTAGGTAATCTTCTCTATAAGCTACCTCACTGACACACCCAGACATGTGCTTCTCTAATCTCTCAGGTACCTTTCAATCCAACCAACCTGACAAGGTAAACTTCTGCTCTGGTAGCTTCTATTGGCCATGTCTCTAATCCTTCAGAGATGCTTTATCGATTTGGACACAGACAGCAAGTCTTTCACTTTCTTGGCTAGGCTTAGTCCTCAGAATTTTACTCTTGCAAATTGAAACTTCTTCCCTAATCTCATTTCAGATTATTTAGAGTGTATATAAATTAGATTATGTTTTAAAGCATGTTATTTTTGACACGTTCATAGTGTATCTAATGGTTTTGGTCACTTTCCTACCCTTGGTGTTCTCTGTCTTTCCCCTCCTCTGAAACCCTTTTCCCTAACACCCTCCCTCCAGCTTTCACGTCTTCTTTACTCTGCTTTTCTGTGACACACCAAGTTTAACTGTAGTTGCATGGATATGGGTGGGTGAGAGGTAATTTACTAGATCCAGGGCAACTTACCAGTGGCAATGACACCAAAGAAAATGACACTGTCCTGTCCTGCTCTTGGCAACTGAGGGAGGGATAGGGTCTTGGAACCCCTTGCTCTACTCATGATGGACAGTCAATGGACCCCATCTTGTTCAGGTTACCACAGCTGCTGTGAGATCGTGAGTGTAGAGATGGTGATATACTGACCTGTTCAGGGCAGAACACTTGACAGTCATTTGTTCTGGATACTTGGATCCAGGGTTATAAGTCCCTTCATTAACCATTGCTCACAGCAAACAGAACGTTCTTTGACCAAGTCTGATAACAATGCTACTCTGCAGGTATAAAATGTAAATATTTAGAAGACAGTTTGATACCATGTCCTATCACCATAGTAATTGACACCCTTAAACTTAGTTTTATGTTTTGATATTTGTAACCTGCAATTTTGCTACACATATTAGCTTTATCAGATTTATTCTCTTTTGTTTGGAGAGCTACGATTTTCTAAATACATGATCATGTCAGCTATGAATAGGAAAAATGGAAAAACGTTTCTGTTGGAAAGTCCCTTCGAACTTGTTTGACTTTTTATTTGTCTTGTCTAATCCTTCTGTGCAGAACTTTGAATAGTGTATCGAATAAAAAAGGCAAAATTTATAGTCTCAGTCTTAATCCAGATCTTAGAAGGAAAACGTTCTGTTTCTCTATTGAGTGGCATCTTAACTGTGGGGTTTTTATATGCATTCTGAATTATATCAGAGTGTTTTTCTATTTCTAGTTTGTTGAGTGTTTTCTCTCCTGATTAAGGGGATGTTCAGTTTTGTTAAATGCTTTTTCTGTATCATTCAAGACAATCATGCATTTCCGTCTTTCATCTACTGTGACATTGTATACTGATTAATTCTTACACATTGAAACTGTCTTATGCTGGGAAGGAGCTCCCAGACATGGTGTGTAATCCTACCATGCTGATGAATCTGCCATACTAGTGCATTTGTTGAAAACTTTTGCAGTCATGTAATAACAGATATTAATGGGGATTTTTACAGATGTATTGGCCTAAAGTTTTTATTTATAGTAGTATCATTGGCTTTAGTATTAGAGCAACGCTGGTTTTAGAATGAGTTGTAAACTCATTTGGTTTTTGGAAGAGTTGAGAATTACCGCTAGTTCTTCACTGCTTGGCCGGGTTTATCAAAGCCTTGTAGCGTTTGGCGGGCGTGCCCTGTTTCTGCTTCCTTTTGTTGTAAGCTATTTCCTAATTCCCCAGTGAGTTTTTTCCTTTTCTTGTTGAGCCTTCTATTATTGTTTTCTAATTTGATTCCATTGTGATCAGAAAGATGGTTTGTATGTGTTCAACCCCTCTCCCTCCTCCTCCTCCCCCCTCCTCTTCCCCCTCCTCTTCCTTCCCTCTTCTGCTTCTCCCCTCCCCCTCCCCTCCATCTCCCCTCTCCCTTCTCCTTCCCGTCTTCTTTCTCCCACTCCTCCTCCTCCTCCCCCCTTCCTCCAGGGTTCCATAGTTTTGCCCTGGCTGGTATGGACTTGCTATGTAGACCAGGTAGCCTTGAACTCACAGAGATCAACCTGCTTCTGCCTCCTGAGTGCTGGTATTAAAGGTGTGCACTACCACACCCAGGTTCAGCTTTTTAAATACTTATTACTACTTGTCTTGTGGCCTAAATATACTCTACCTTAGAAAATAGTCTTGATGTACTTGTGGAAATGATGCACTTCGCTGTTGTTGGGTGTCATTCTGCCTGTGTCTGTTGGACTAACGGTGTGTGGTGTTGTCTTTTATAGCTCGCTGCTGGTTCTGTTCCTTATGGGCAGTGTGGGCAGCAAACCTTCCAACTGTGTTACAGCTTTATGTTTCTCTCTTTGATTCTGGTTTTTTTTTTTTTTTCTGGTACATATGTGTTCATAATTATTATATCTTCTTCACGAATTAGCTTCTTTATGAAGAGATTTTGCTTTGATTTAAATTCTATTTTGTTTAGTGTTATTGTAACCACCCCATCTCTCTCTGGGTTTCTGTTTATATGCAATATTTTTTCTTCTTTTTCTTTGTAAACCTATTTATAATATTTAAACTGTTCTACAGATAGTATATAGTTGATTTACTTAAGAAGTCCATTCTGCCAATCTATGCTATCAATATTCTTACATTTGGGTAATGATTTTAAAAGAATTCACCTTTGATGTCCAGGTATATTTTCTGTATGTCTTATGTGGTCCTCAGCTTCTTCATTAATACCCTGGTTTTAGTATTTAGAGGAGATTCTCTTGCAGAGCAAATTATTCCTCTTTCTATATATTCTGTGACCACCTTGAGTGCTACAATGAACATCTTCAAATTATTACAACCAAGAAAAACATACTTATGTAATGCCAGCAGTATATACATTGTCACCTGTCATGGCAGCATCTGTCTCCATGATTTATATTGCTATTGTCATATTTGATATCTTTGTGTCTCCTGTGCCAGTTAACATAGACTCATGACTGTTGCTTTATGTGTTTAACTTTTCAGTCTTTTGGACCTAGATGAGAAGATACAATGCTGACTTCCATGGATATTCATGCTGTCATCTTTGGAAACCTCCTGGTTTTCTACCTGTGGCCTTGTGACTGCCAAATGGATTTTCATTGCAGCCCAATGACTTTCCAGGCCAACTGGTTTTGTTCATCCAGGGAGGTCTGAATTTCCCTTCTATTCTAGAAAGTTTTGGAAGACCTGGAATTCCCGCTTGAGTGTCATTTTGGTTTGCCAGTCTTTAAGTATTTTCCTAGTTTTAGGTGAGGATCCTTTCCACCTTGGAACCCCTTCTTCCTATTCTTCTCTAGCTCCCCTCTGTCTGTCTTCCAACAAGCTGATCACACTGGTCTTGTGAAGATCTTCTTAAGTATGTCTGGCTGGCAGTTCAGCAATCTTCTTAGTCGTGTAGACAGATGTTCATGTCTTTCATTGACTGGGAGTTCTCAGGCACGATTTCTTCTGATACGCCTTGCTTTCCTCTGTTCTTCTGGAATTCTCACAACATGTTGGTGTGATTACAGTCCTCCACAGCTCCGTGGGGTCTATTTTTAAAAAAGATTTATTTATTTTATTTATATGAGCACACTGTAGCTGTCTTCAGACACACCAGAAGAGGGCATCAGATCCCATTACAGATGGCTGTGAGCCACCATGTGGTTGCTGGGAACTGAACTCAGGACTTCTGGAAGAGCAGTCAGTGCTCTTAACTGCTGAGCCATCTCTCCAGCCCAGGAGCCTGGTTTTTAACTATTTTATTTTTCACCTTCTTGGATTTGGTTCTTTCAATTGCCTTAGTTTCCAGTAGGCTGCTTTTGCCTGCCTGCTCAAATCTGCCATGGAAACACTGGAGTGAAATTTATATCACTTATTGTAATTTCCAGCTTCAGACCTCTGGATGTCTTTCAATAATTTATAACACTTTGCTACTCCTCTGTTTATACATTGTTAGCCTGCTATTCCTTAGCTTCCTGCTTATGGCTCCCTTACTTCCTTAAATACATTTAGAACACTTGATTTAACATCTTTGACTAATAAGTCGGATGTGTGGATTTCCTTAGAGACAGTTTCTGTCAAATAATGTTTTTTGTGAATGAGCCATATTTTTCTACTTCTTGGTGTGTTTTATACATGACCGGGCAATTCTATAGTAAAATAAATAAGTCCACATGTTTTCTTGAGAGTTCATTTTGCACATGACAGTATGATAATTCTGGTCCTTCCTTTGAGATTGATTTTGTAGGTGTCACTGTACCTTCAGATGGTGGATTTGCCTAACAGTGGCAAACTATGCACTTCCTGTGTGTGATCACTGTTCCATGATCTCCACCATCAATCTGATCCTGACTGGGATTTCCTTAAGTGCCACAATTCAGCAACCTGTCCCTCCATCAGTCACTGTGCTGAGTACGTGGACTTGTCATGATTATTTATATGAGCTATGCTTATGTAGAGGAGCAAGTCAAGAGTGTAGTTATATTTAAAATGCATTAGATATTGGCAAATTTCTTTCTAAAATATTCTCACTGGCTTGGTAAACAATAAACTATAAAGTCCCATTTTCCCAGCTGCTCACCAACATCAAATTTTAATCTTTCAATCTTTGTTAATTTAAAATATTAAAATGTTTTTCATTTCAGGTTTATTACTACCTTACTAGTGAGTTTGTCCATGTTCTTTTCCATTTGGAATTCCTTTGGTGGTGTTGTCACTTGCGTCTTTGGCCAATATGGGGATTTTTTTTTTTTTTAAATCTTTGAGCTTTTTTAAAGTAGATGATAGTTTTACTAAAAGGAGCAAAGTTTCTTTAGAAGGATTGATTTAAATTAATATTTGACATCACTCAGGAAAATAAAGAATTTATGTGAGATAAACATCTAAATACTAAAGTAAAAAGTGCAAATCTAATATGAAGACATTTGAAAGAATATATTTTTGACACTTGAGTGTATTAAGAACTCCCTGGGGGCTGGAGAGATGGCTCAAAGGCTAAGAGCACTATCTGCTCTTCCAGCAGTCCTGCGTTCCATTCCCAGCAACTACATGGTGGCTCACAACCATCTGTAATGGGATCTTTCAATAATTTATAACACCATCTTCTGGTGTGTTTGAAGAGAGAGACAGTGTGCTCACATACATAAAATAAATAAATAAATTTAAAAACAATACATAACTGAACAATACATAACAATACTGAACAATACATAAAGGGAAAACTTGGTTTATCTGAATACATTAAAGTGAAATATCTCTGTTTAATAATGCGTGCAATGAAATGTTCACAGAAAACTGAGAAAATGGAATGGATTTACAATGGGCATGAAAAAAAAATCCCAGATTCTTAATCTAATACCATCTAGCACATAAGCAAGAAATATGTAAATTCCTGATTGAAAATCTGTAAAAAGCATATGAGCAGACAATACATGGGAAGGAATTAGGAATAGTCAACAGGTGTGTGGAAAAGTGCTTACTACTATCAATTATCAGAAAAACCAAACAGAAGAAAACCCTTTCTAATGCACAACGCACTTCTTCCCACTCATGCATACATAGCCACAGACTTGAGGATGCATGCATACATGCCTGTTTTGACCCCAAGTGTCTAGATAAAGATTAGGAAAAGTCATTACTAAACTAATTATGGATAAAGATAGGGGAAATGGGAACCCTTGCTTCCTGCCCCCTCTGACTACAACTATGTGTTGGTGCAGACAGTTTTGGAAGCTAGATTTATTGTATTCCAGTATTAATACCTTATGATCAGGTGATTCCATAGCAGAAATGTTCACGTAGCAAACAAGGAGGCATCATGAATGTTTATCATGTTGCCTGTGGTATCAAAGAGATGGAGGTGTCTTAGGAGTTTATCCTAGGAAATGTAGTGGTGAAATATATATATATACAACTGTAATTTTGCTACCGTCATGGATTATAACAAATATCTGCTATGCAGGATACCTAATATGTGACCTCTCAAAGAGGTCATGACACACAGATTGAGAACTATTGCTCTCAAGAAATAGAACAAACATAATGTGTGCGTATATACAAGCATATACACACACAGATGAGAAGATCTGGGTCAAGCAAGCAGTTATACACACTGAGCCCTTGTTTAAAGGCTGAAAAAGCTGGAGTCTGATGCCAGCATCAGGATAGATACCCTCAGAAAGATGAAGGGTTTGCAGGGATGCAGGGATTTTTCTTTTGAACTTTTTGTTCAGGCAACCCACCATTGGAAGGTGCTACCCACACTTAGTGCAAATCTTTCTTTACTAGTCACATGTCAGCTTTCTCTGGAATAGATCTTCCCCACACCCCAAACACACTCAAGGATACAGGAGCATTTCACCTGCCCTAAATGTCTCTTAGTTCCATCAAGTTAACAAGTGTAACCATTGTAAGTAAGGGATAGTCTATATGGGCATGTGTTTGTAATAACCTGGCATTTATAGGGAAAGCTAAGGTTTCCTACTACAGAAATCTAAATAATTTCAAAAGGCATATTTTACATCCATACATTTAATACTTTTATTGATTAGCCATTGGGGATTTCATCCTGATAAGTTGCTATGATAATTGCTCTTTTTGTCTTACACTGGCTTAAGCATGTCCCCTTGGAGGATGTGAGCACGTTCTAGAAACTACAAGTGTGACCTTACTGGGAAAAGGGTCTCTGTAGACTCAACAAAGTCAATGATCTTCAGATGAATGATCTAGAGTGAGAGTGGGCTCAGATTTAGGAAGAAATGGACACCATCAGAGGAGAACCTGGAAAGAAGCAGAAGACCACACATCTGTGCCACAACCAAGGACACCTGTAGCTGGAAGGAGTCATGGAAGCCTCAGCCCACATGGCCTTGGAGATGGGGAAGGGCATAGCCATGACAACACTTAAGTCTTGAACTTCTGACCTCTGGGTCTGAGAGAGACTCTGTTTCTGTTGTTCAAAGGCATGGAGTTTGTGGAAACTTCCTACGGAAGGCCCAGGGGACGGGACTCCAGTTCTTCCTCTTTTCCCACAGCGGCTGCCTAGGGGAAAGAACAAAACTGCTCCCTTCATTGCTCCTTAAAGGATTATTTCTCATTTGCTGTATTCACAGCCTCACCTTTTCTCTGTTCTTCCCACCTCACATTTGAGCAGCCGTAACAACGTTGACAGCCCGGGTAGCTGATAAACAATGGACATTTATCCTTCCCAATCCTGAAGGCTGCAAGTCTTAGGGCCGAGCTCTGGCAGGTTGTGTCAGGGAAGGTTCCAATTCCTCGTTCTTGCTGTACATCTCATGCTAGAAGGTTAAGTGGCTTTGGACGTCTTTATAGAGACATTTATAAGGGCACTAACCCATTTGTGAGGGCTTTACCTTCACAAACAAACCACCTTCCAAGGGCCTCACCTCTCAGCACTATGCTTGGGTGTTAAGGTTTCAATTTTTGAGTTTGGAACAGACACAGTTATTCAGCCTGTATCATTCAAGTAAGAGATCAAAGGCAGTGCTAGGACTGGCTCAGCCTTAACTAAATCAACCCACATGCTACTCTACTTCTTACCAGAGCTAATTAGTCAAACAGTTGGGGGAATATGCATACGACACCTAGCATTTTCTCATCTCCTTTATCAAAAAGAGCGGAGATTGCAGCCTTACCTGTTGGAAAGAAAGCTGGCTATTATTTCATTCATTCATTCAATGAATTAATTAATTTATTAGCTTGGATGCTCAGGTTTTAATGATGCTATTTTCTCTTTTAGGCTTATTACAGTAACATTCCTTCTGAAGTAAACAAACATAAAAGATAAGCATTTCAAAAGAAAAATAAAAAGCAAATAGCCATAGAGACAAAGATAACATAAGGCTGCAAAAGTCTACAAGGGGGAGAATAGGATTTCTATTCCTAAAAGCTGATCCAGTTGTTTTTCCTAAGGGAATGTTCATAAATAACACTAGGCATATTTGAAAAGGCCATAGGAAACATTAACTTAAAAGTTTATAATACATACGTACACATATACACAGATACATGTACATACTCACACACACATTTAAAACAGATGTAGTTACACCTTACAGGGTGATCATGTTTCCCCCAGAGCCAAAAACTAACAAAAACTTCAATGCCAGACAGGTGAAGCATCCCTCTGAGTTGCTGATTGTGGAAGGGGGTGTGTCCAATAAACTCCCTAAACAGTACAGCCTTAGCCGTTATCCTTGCCTGCTTCCTGGAACTTGAAGTTAAGACCCTATTACTGAAAGACACTACAGGTGGAGAAATTGACCTGGAACTGACCAGAAGCCTCCTTTTGAGGCCTACCTCTCATAGGATCTGGAGGTGCTATACAACTGCCACAAGAGATAAGCAATCAATAGGTCAACCCAGTGGTAAAGCCTACAAGCCATACCTAGGTGAGTCTGACAAGGTGTCCCCATCAGAGCAACAGTGGCACCTTTCTCTTGTCAGCAACCAACAGCTGTCTAGCTGGCCTTTAGGTCTTCTCAGTAGGTGGGAATTCATGCCTGGTACTATAAACTTACCCGAACACCAACAGGTGGAGAGGTCACAGACCCTAGAGAAGAACCTACTGAGAGAACAGAAGGTAGACAGACTGCCTGCGAGGCAGAGAGGTAGGGAGATGACTAGGTCATGACTAGGTAATGACTAAATGATAGGTCATGGCTAGGTAATGAAGTTGGCCAATTTCCAAGATGACCAGCTTCTTCCCGAACCTTCTGACAAAAACCTGACATTTCCCAACAGCAGGCCCTCTGCTGATGGCTTGGGTCAGAGTTCAGGACTTGATCAGCACATGTCATACAACAGTTGTGGACCAATCAAATGTCATATCCGTCTTCAAACTGATCGATCCTAAAGTAGGAGAGGAAAACTCTTTAGAGTCTTTAAAACCTCCAGGCCTCAAGAAGAGACAGGATTTCAGTCTCTCCCCCTATCTCTCCCCCACCTTGGGTCTTTTTCTCTGTGTCTGTTCCGTGTGTGTTTCCCCACCCCTAATAAATGTCCTCTTTCGACTGCTGATTGTCTGTGGTGTTTGAGATTTCTCTGCTGCTACCTATTGCACTTCAGAACCTTCCTGCTTTTTATTTCTTTAACTGGTAGAAACAAAACCAAATCCAGTCAAGACCTCTGGACTGTATCATTTCAATACCCACAGACTACATCAGCACTGCTACCATTTTTCCTAAACTAATACAATTTCAATTGCATTTTAAATAATTATCCTTATATCCACAGATAAGTGAACCTCTCGCTCCTCATCAAAAAAAAAATTATTTATTTATTTTTTTGCAATAGATGGAGACTTTACAAAGATCCACAATTTATGAAACTGCAGAGTAAGTGACTGGGGGATTCTTAACCCAACTGATACATCAGCAATGGAATCCCTACGTGTAAGGTTCAAGAAGCATCCTAGAAAAGAGAGTGGGAATATTTTAAGAGCCAGAGGATCAGGATACCTGCTTCAAAATAATGTCTTCTAGACATGACAGGGGAGCTGCACCCATGTAATTCCAACAGGACGGTTGCTTAAGACCTGAATAATGACAATGCCGGTTAATGCCAATGTGGACGAGGGAAATTTCAATCGTCTTTAGGGACAAGCCCTGTTAGCCTACCCAGGTGGCTAGCCATAAACACACATCCATGGGAGCAACATGACGTGGACTCAGTAGGGCTTCTTTTTCTCTGTGTATGCATGTACGGCAATAATGGTTAAAGAAGTTAAAGAAGTAAGCATTATGATTGGAGAGGGAGTGGGGAGGGGGAAGGGAGAGGCTGCCAGGATGTGTACAAATTATGTAAATACACTATCATGTGTATAATCCTCAAAAAATTTAAGTTAAAATAAAAAGAATTCTGGGTGTGGAACCCAGATGAGCAGATAAATAAATAATTAAATCTGGGGTTATATGTAGCCCAGCGGATGAGAATACCTGCCCTGCTGTTCAAACACGAAGACCTGAATTTGGATCCTAGCAATGCCTGTGACCCAGTGCTGGGAGATTTTGTTTTATGCTTACAAAATTGTTAGTGCATGGTTAGAGCCACTTTCATTTGCCTAAAAGTGATAAGAATCAATGTTACTTTGTCTTCTTCTCAGTATATTTGAATATTTTATATTTTCATCATTCCTATTTTTGTGTATGTGCAAGTAAGTGCATTCTGTGTATTGCAGGAGCCCATGGAAGCCAGAAGAGGGTGTCAGATCCCTTGGAGTTACAAGCAGTTGTGAACCACCTCACGTAGATGCTGCTGGGAACTGAATTCAGGTCCTCTGGAAGAGTGACTTAGCCAAGCGTCTCTCCTGCCTCTAGCAGTTTCGATTCTATTGTCTTCCCTTTGATATTATTTATTTTTGTTCTTACAATTTTTCTACACTTAGCAAATCCCTTAAACTTGTAACACACATGCAGGTTCATCACTGAGTAAGCCCTGGGGTTAAAGCGCCTGTGAGTCCTGACAAGTTTGATGCTCTTGTCTTTCCAACTTGGAGGGGCTGCCCAGAGACTCAGGCCTCAGACTTGCATATGTGCTCTTGTTTATGTGTATGTGCTCAGACTTCTATGGTGACCTCATCCATTGCTGCAGTGTTATTATGTCACCTCTGGACTGCCAAGTGTCTACAGCATTTCCACCAGCCTTTCATGCACACCTGCTCTCCCTCATCTGAACACACAACACAATTCTGGGCTCGGAATGAGCATGTGTTTTTTTCCCCCACACCGGAGAGTTCTCCAGCAGCACCAGGTGTCCTGTGGTTGAAATCAGTTCCCACACTAACAGTGCTGATGTGGATCACAGAGATGAGGGATACAATGCTGTAAGAATGTCCCAATACCCCAGCTTCAGGTAGAACTCACCAGTCCTAAGGTTGTTGCCTGGATTTCTGAGTGATGATCTGCAAGTTGGGGTTCCCACGAGCCCCTCCTCAGGGCCCATAATTTGCAGAGATGACTCACAGAACTCAGGTAACAAAAACTCCCAATTGTTACCTAATAAATGATGTAATAAAGGATACATATGAAGAGTTAGACATAGGGGAAGTCTAGAAGAACCTTAAATATAGAAGATGGTGGCCCTGTCCCAGCACATGGGTGTCTGTTAGCCTAGAAACTGTGACCATGGTGCGTTGGGGGCTGGTAGAGGTTTTAATTAAGCAGGAAAGACCATTTACGAACTCACTTACAGAAGACTGGTACAGCCAACAATCTCAAGCTTCTAATTGTGACTTGGTCTTTTTGATGATCCCCATCAAGGATGCCATTAAAAGTCACCTCATTAGAGTAAATGATAGTTCCGTAACTCAGGGTATTTCAAAGGATCTGGAGCATGGTGTCAGGAATCAGAGTCATAGACCACATAGTGAACAAAAGATTCTTCAGTGGCACCTATATTAGTCAAAAAAATTTACAAAAGTTTTAAGAGTTGTGTTTTGCTTATCATAAAAACATTTGAAACCATTCTTTTATCCATTAGAGACTACTGTTTAGTTTTATTTAATCTTACTTTATCCATGTGGATGTTTTGCCTACATACATTATCTATGCATCACTTGAATGCAATGCCTGTAGAAGCCAGGAGAAGACTCGGTTGGATAGGAGCAATAACATCTTTCTGAATATTTCCATTGGTGCACTTATTGTTACATAGTATTGTGCTTCAAAGAAACAATTTCCGTCAAGTATATAATGTACTTGACCATTCATCATCACTCTCATTGTTCTCCTTTCACCATACCCCTCTGCCCCTTTACTAGTCTCTCATCACACACACACACTCACACACACATGCACACACACTCACACACACTCACACACACTCACACACACACTCACACACACTCACACACACACACACACTCACACACACACATCCACACACACACATCCACACACATGCACGCATACACACTCACACACATGCACAGATGCACACATGCAAGCACACACACAAATGCACGCACACACACACACACACACACAGAATTTGTTTAAACAAATTATGTTTGTACATGTAGTACCTGAGGAGGCCAGAAGAGGGCAATAGATCCCCTGGAACTGTAGTTGCTGCTGGTTGGGAGCTGTTACAGGTGGGTGCTGGGAATCAAACCCTGGTCCTCTTTAAGAGCAGTCTGTGCCCTTAACTGCTGAAGTGTTTCTCCAGTTCCAGTTTCATTCATTTTTACAGAATTTGATAAGGAATTTTAAGACCCACAAATGAGAACATGCTCTGACTGTCATTCCATGTCTGACTGATTTCACTTAATGGGGTATGAATTTTCCGCAAATGATGTAAGAATTTCTTGCTTCTTTATGGCTGACTAAAGCTCCATGTATGTATTTCACATGTTCTTTATCCATTCATCTACTGAGGACACTGTGGCTATTCTGTAAGTTGGCAGAGGTGAAGAGTGTTCAATAAACATGAACATACATCTATCTCTGTGTATGCTGACTTACAGTCCTTCAGGTATATGGTCAGAGGTGGTATAGCTGCATCATGTGGATATTCTACTTTTAATTTCTAGAATAACATCTGTATCGACTAACAGAAAGGCTGGACCAATTTACATCCCCACCAGCAGTTTATAAGGATCCCTACATCCTTACCAGCATTTGTTTTGGTTTATTTGCCTAATGATAACTGTTCTGACTAGGATGTGGTAGAGTCCTAATATAGTCTCAATTTGCATTTCCCTGATTTCTGAGGATGTTGAATACTTTTTAATGTACTTATTGACCATCTTTATGTCACCTTCTGAGAGCTTTTTATTAATTTTATTAGCTTTTTTATTGCCTGGGTTGTTTGGTGTTTTGCTATTTATTTTTAAGTTCTATATAAATTGTATTCATTTTTGAGACAAGTTCTCATTATGTAGAACAGGCTAGCTTCAAACTCAGAGTCTGCCTCTGTTTTTTGAGTGCTAAAATTGACCCTCAGATCCAGTTTGAGTTCAATATATATTTTAGAAATGAGGATTTTGTCTCATGTATAGATGGCAAAGACCTTCTCCCATTCTGTAGCTTATCCTTCACTCCACTGACTTTTTCTAATATGTGCAATTCCCACTGGTTCAATTCTTGATTTTACTTGTTGAGCTATCAGAAAACTTATCAGGAAGCCCTTGCCTATTCATTCCTGTGTCTCAGATGGTTTCCCTCCTATGTTTTCATGAGATAGGGTCAGTGTTTTAGGCCTTAAACTTAAAAACTGATCCATTTTGAACTGTTTTAGAGAGTAGGAGTGAAGGTCTACCTCCTTTGTTTGGCAAGTGGTGATCCACCTCTCCTTTGCCATTTGATCAAGAGCCCACCTTTCCCCCTAGGTTTGTTTTTGACACGTTGTCAAAAAGGTGGCTGTACTAAGGTGAGGTGATAAACCTTTTCATTCTATTTTGTTTTTATGTGTGTGAGTGTTTTTGCCAGCATATTTGTCTGCTCGCTACACATACACAATGCCCATAGAGGCCAGAGGAAGGTGTCAGATCTCCTGGGACTGGAGTTGCAGACAATTGTGAATGCTGTGGCTGCTGGGAACCAAGCCTCAGTCTTCTGGGAGAGCAGCCCATGCTCTTAAGTGCTGATCCATCTCTTCTGCCCCTATTTCTTTTGAGATAGCTCCTCTCACTGAACCTGAAGTAACAGATTGTCAATTATGCAGTGGGGCACCACACTGTATTCTGTAAACATGCACAGTTACAGTTTAGCAGGGAAAATATATCACTTATACTTTATTTTCTTCTTTCAGCAGACATGTATCTAACTTCTCTTCTATTTCCCTGGCATGTGTGTGTGCTTTCCCCTCAGTACCATGCTGTTTGTGTTACCATAGCTCTGCAGTATGATCGAAGAACATGCATTGTAACAACTCTGGCATTGCCCTTCTAGGAATGACAACTTGCTATTTTGTTTGCTTCTGGAGTGTATGTGTGTGATACACATATGGTGTGTGTATGGGTGCATGCACCCACGTGTACATGTGTAGATTACTGGAAGTCAACACCAGCTATTGTGTTCCTGGATTGTTATCCATCTTGGTTTTTGAGATAAAGTCTCTCACTAACTCTGAAGTTTACCATGGGGCAGTCCACTGAACCCCAAGATCCTCCCATCTCCACCCCCAGTGCTGATGTTACAGGCACAACTGTGCTGGAAATCTGAACTCAGGTCTTCATTCTTGTCCAGTAAGCACTCTGCCCACCCACACACTATCTCACTCCATACTCTTTGCTCTAAAGTATATATTATAACTCTGAATCTATGCATTAGGATGGATAACTGGCCCTGGCAATAACTAAGTGGATGTTTCAGATAGCTGGTAGAAAGGATTTGTGAATGCTCCTGATATAAGAGCTGAAGTATGTTGGAGACAGCAGACTTGCCAATCACCCTCATCTAACTATCATACCTATGTATATGCATTAGAATGCCACCCCAGGGACACGAATATATACAATTGCTATGTGTAAATTAAAAATATATTTTTAAAAATCCAGTTTCTTCCATGGATGTGTCTTGTATGCGTGTTATATATTTTTTCATGATGATTTATTTCTTTTAAGAAATCTGCCTAGCCGGGCAGTGGTGGTGCACGCCTTTAATCCCAGGAGGCAGAGGCTGGCGGATTTCTGCGTTCTAGGCCAACCTGGTCTACAGAGCGAGTTTCAGGATAGCCAGGGCTACACAGAGAAACCTTGTCTCAAAAAAACAAAAAGAAGAAGAAGAAGAAGAAAAAGAAGAAGAAGAAGAAGAAGAAGAAGAAGAAGAAGAAGAAGAAGAAGAAATCTGCCTAACTTGTTAAAATTGCAAATTGATATTTAGTTATTTTAGTATTATCTTCTTACATTTTTTTCAGTCTCAAGAATATATGGTACAGTCAGTTCTCTTATTGCCGATGTTGGTGATTTATGATTTTTTCCTGATCAGTTCAGTTCAGTTTGAAGTGTATTGATCTTATTCATCTTCTCAAAGAGCCAAGTGCCTGCTTCATTGCACCCTGCATTTTGCAGTTTACTTCATTAATTTCTGCTTTGATGTTTATTGTTTATTCTTCTCCGTATTTCAGGTAATTTTCTCTTCCTCATCTGGTTTGTTAAGGTGGTGGCTAAAGCTACAAATTGTAATTTTCTTTCCTGGCTTTTCATATTCTTTAAGTATGTTGGTTTTTAAAAAACCTCAATTCTATTAAAAATAATCTATATTTTGCTTTGATCTGTCTTAGTCCATGTCTACTTAGAAGCTCATTGTCTTGTTTTCAGATATTTGGGGGAATAGCGTGGAAACTTTCTGTTACTAGTTTCTAAATAGTTCCATTCTGGTCAGAGAACAGACTTTGCTTACTCTATAGCGTTGTGTTACTGAAAATAGAGTTTTTCATGTAATATCTGCTGATTACAGTTTCTCTTCTCCAGTTCCTCCCAGATCCTCCCCATCCATCCAAATCAATACCATTTCTTTCTCTCTTTCTCATTAGAATACAAATGGGCAGGGTCAGGAGAGATGACTCAGTGGTTAAGAGCACTTGCTGTTCTTCCCGAGGACCTGGGTTCAATTCCCAGCACTCACATGGCAGCTTAGAATTGTCTGTTAACTCCAGCTCTGGGGGATTCAACATCCCCATACATGTATATATGTAAGCAAAACACCAATGATCACAAAATAAAAATAAATAATAAATTATGCAAAAAGAAAACAAATGAGCATCAATAAAATAAAATAAGGTAAAATAAAAACAAATCCAAATAGGATAAAACAAACAAACAGAAGAAAAATAATTTTTTTAAAAAAAAAGCACAAGAAACTAATACAGACTCAGAGACAAACACATTCACACTCACAGAAATCCCATAAAAACACAAAATTGGAAGCCATAATATATAAACAAAAGACATAAAGGTCTTTTAAAAAAATGCCCCGAGAAAGCGTTATGAGACAAAACACTTCTCAAAATGTTCATTTTGTGTTGGCTGTCTACTGTTGGGCATGGGGCCTGTCCTTAAGTGTGAAGACAGCTTCTGAGTTAGGGGTTGGGTATGTGTTCCCTTCCTTTATCAGTGCTGGGACCCTGTTGGGCTTAGACCTGTTCTGGTGCTGTGCAGCTGCGACCATCTCTGTGTTCATGGGTGCATCAGTCCACTGTGTCTGGAAGACACTGTTTCCTCAGGGTCTTCCATCCCCTCTGGCTCCTACAATCTTTCTGTGTCCTATTTCATAGGGTTCTATGATCCCTGAAGTCATCCTGTTTAGAACTGAGAACCCACTTTTATAACTTAAAATATTCAAATGTATTAATGGCCAAGAACCTCATGACAGATATTGTTTAAAAGACTGTGTTTCTTGTTGTGAGATGTTTATTCTAGGAAAGCCGTGCAGCTCAAATTAGTGGACAGTCACTCAAGTCTCCTGGATCTCTCCCACTTTGATGGTCTTGTTTGATGCATGCTTGCACTATCAATTGTTGACAGGCATTGAAATCTTCAAGTTTAGTAGTAGAGTCACTTAGCTGTCTTTCAATTTCTCTGAATATCTGTTCAATAGGCTCTATGTCATTCTAATGAACAAACCACTTTACCACTGGGAAGTGACTCTCATTATCCCTGATAATATTTCTTGTTTTAAGACCTCTCTTGTCTGATAGTAATATAGCTACTTCAAATTCATTTGGAATGTTAGCATGACTTATGTTTTGATCATCTATTTATGACAGAATTTCATACTGCAGCGTAGGCTGCCAAACTCATAGCAATCCTCCTGTCTTAGCCTCTAGAGAGTTCTGGGATCACCAGCACCAGGCCCAGCTTTACACTGACTTATTTACGTCTTAATGTTTAAAGTGGGCAGGCTATCATTGCATCTTTAGCTTTTACCCAGTCAGATGGTATATGTCGACTAGCTGTGTCATCTAGCCTACTTGACATCCGGTGCACTAACTGGGCAGCTTGGGTTTAAGTCTGTGGTATCGCTTTGTTTCTTGTTGACCCACCTCCCTGTTTCTTTTCTTTGGTCTTCCATTATGTTCTGTCTTCTATGGATGCTTTAAAACATTTTAAAAATTGCACTTATCTATTTATTTCTGTGTTTATATATGTGCGTAGCTATGACCATATGCTCAAAAGTCTTCATGACCCCCCCAAATGTTAGGATGAAGTTTAAAACACTTGTCCTGCAAAGCTCTCCACACCTGATTCTTCTACATTCTTCTAACATCATCTTCTACTCCAGTATTTGTGGCTCCAAACAGACACCTGGGTCTTTTACTCGGGCCTTTACTGTGTGACATCTCCAATATGTTCTCTTCAGTCCTACCCTTCCTTCTGATGTGTCACCTGTTGTTCCAAGGCTGCCCAGATGAAGTCAGACTCTGGTGAGCTGAAAAACTCTTAAATCCTGGAATGTCCGTCTGTGCCCTCTGTGCCTGATGAAGTTTGTTATCTTTGAATCCTCAGCCAAAATGTTACAGCAGCCCAAGAGGCTTATCTGTGTGTGCCAAGACTAAATCATTCCCTTGTTTCTAAACCGTTTATCCAGCACCCATTTACTACAGAACTAGGAACTTGACCTCAGTTCAAGCAACATTGCCTCTTATCAAAACAGGCCTTGGTGGCTCACGCCTTTAATCCCAGCACTCGGGAGGCAGAGACAGGGGGATTTCTGAGTTTGAAGCCAGCCTGGTCTACAGAGTGAGTTCCAGGACAGCCAGGGCTACACAGAGAAACCCTGTCTTGGAAAAAAAAAAAAAAAAGAAGAAGAAGAAAGAAAAGAAACAAAACAAACAGGCCTTAGTTTAAACAAAAAAAAGACGTTTGGACTAGTGGGCGTGCTTGATGATGGTAGCTCAAAATGTTTTTCAGATTGACACTGGACCTCAAGATCAAGGAAGTAATAAAAAGAGTGAAAGAGATAAGGAAATTTGAATACACAGTGGTGAGATAAGCCACAGATAGTAAATCAATAAAGAAAATATATCTTTAAAAAATCACCCATACAGAGCTGGTAAGATGGCTCAGTGAGCAGAGTTGACTGTGGCCAAGCCTGACAACCTAAGTCCAGTTTCCAAACCCACATGGTGGAAAGGGGAAAACCAGTGTCCTCATATTACCCTGTTACCTCTGCACTCGGACCGTGGTGTGTGTGTGTGTGTGTGTGTGTGTGTGTGTGTGTGTGTGTGTGCGTGTGTGTGTGCATGTGTACACTAGGCTGTTCCTCAGGTATATCCCAGGAGTTAAGAATTATTGAGCTCGGGGGTTTTCCTTCATAGGTCAGCCAGAGAACAGTGTGTGACACATGAGTGTCTGTGTCATGCCACTACAGTGAACATATTGGAGACATCACATTAGGAATGGCTTTGTAGGATATGCCAAGAGTTTTACTTTATCCTAAAATTTGGGGCTGGGGGGCATTACTTGACCAGTTTCAAGCACATGGTCACATTGGCATTTTGGAAGGTCCTGTCAGATGTTATTCTGTGTGGTTCAGAGCAGGTCGACCCAGTGGCAGGGAGAGCCACAGGAGGCTCTGGAGATGGTTCACAGGGGAGATGTGCTGAAATTGGATTCTTACCAATGAACAGCTACTTCTCCCCCCCTTGGCCCAGTTTCTGTGGAAATCCATGAAAGGATTCTCAGTGGCATTAGGTAGAAACCTGTCCTTTTCTTTCTTTTCCCAGACTTGGAAGCCCTCACTTGCTACATGCCAAGTGTGACAGAGAAGTGGGTGGAATCTTACAGGGCTCCGAGGAGGGAATGGGGTAAGCTAACTACGTATTACCGCCATTCCTGGCTACTGGGATAATACACAATCCCAAAGCCAAGGTCTGGACAAATGAGAGACAGATGGTATTTCTGGTTGCAAAAGCTCTCTGGACACAGACATCATCCTTTCCCTCCAGAGAATTTGAAGCTGTTCTTCCTACTCAAATGCCCTTCGCGATCTCCCACACACTCAATGTTCTTAACACTTCTCAGGGCCAATATAGCTCACAAATTTCTTTCCTGTTATTGATAAACCAGCTGCTGTGTGAGGGAAACAAGAATCTGGCTCACTGAGTCTTTAGGAGACAGAAAGTGAAGGGAGAAAAATTAGTAATAATAATAATACAGAAATCCAGCCAGAAGGGAGATTGCCCAACATATCAGTTAATTAGGTGTGTGTGTGTGTGTGTGTGTGTGTGTGTGTGTGTGTGTGATTTCAACAAAGGTGGGAAAAAGCTGTATCTGTGCACAGGTGTTTTGCAATTCATTGTCTAAATAAACAACTGCATCATGGCCATGTTTCTCTGCCGTGGAAAACAAACAAACAAACCCAGTGCCTAAATATGTACTCTCTAACCTTCTATGTGCTGTTATCACTTTCTCTAAAGATTCCCAGTGATTTGGAAAGAGAAAAGAGAAAGGAAGGGAGGAGAGAGAGAGAGAGAGAGAGAGAGAGAGAGAGAGAGAGAGAGAGAGATACTAGTTTTGCCTTCAGTGTTTTAAAAACTTTATAGGAAGAGGGCCCAATAGGTTGTCTAAAGTTACACAGTGGGCGGTGAGCATGTGAGCACAGAGTATGGGTTTGCTTCTGTCACCAAAAGGTATGGACTTCCATGACTACAGAGAACAGAAGCACACAGTGAGTCATATCTAGAACTTTACACTGTCTAATAGCTCCATTGACGAGGTTAAAAAAAACCAACAAAGTGAATTTAATTCTGTATTTTGTTCCTCCAAATTAGATAAAATTATCATCTCAGTATGTCTCAACATAAAAAATGTTCTATCATTAATGTATTCACTTTGTATTCCACTCTTTGCCTTATTGCTTATGGCACATCTCAGTGAAGACTAGCCACAGCTCCAGCACCCATGTGACAAGTGACTGCCATGCAGAAGAATGCAGCTCTAGAGTTTCTTGGGCAATGTGACTCTTTCATGCTCTTAGCTTTTAACGTGGCTGTTTTCATCAAGGGTACCCACTGTTCTAGTGGAGCAAGGGCAAAACAAGATATAATGAGAAGATGAAGGGGCTCTGCACCCAGTCCACCCAAACCCCAGTGATGTGCTAGCGTCTCCTTTAGCCTAACTTGGTAAGGATCCGTTGTCACTAACGTCACTGAGCCAGTGTCATGAGAGATGGGAGGGGAAGTCGCAATGAAGCCGAGGGCCCCTCTGGTGGCTCTCTAGCATTGTGCATATCTGCTTCTCAGAGCCTGTATCTTTCCTGTTTCCGAGGGTTTCCAATAGTGATACTGAAGAAGAGTGAACAGCACAGAGGATGTTAGTGGTACAAGAGGCCTCAGAGGCCTTTGCACAGCCTTCTGATTTTCATAGATCTAGAATATCAAATTTTTTTAGGGTGCCCAGAGGTGTATAGAGGCCTTTCTAAGCCTTGAGAATTCCAGGCTGGCATCTGCATAAGATGAGAGGTATTCAGCTAGAGAAACCTACAGCTGATGTTCTCTAGGACTTCCAGGGTTCAGGTTATTTCAGAAGAAAAGATTCAGTTATTAGTGCAGATCGTGCTAGCACATCTGGAAATGTGAGGAGAAAGCAAATTCGTTTCTGGCATCCTCTGAGATTCATTTCCCAAATCTTGGTGAACCCAGAGACAACTGAGTGCTTTGTGAGACCCAGAGAGAGGAGGTACTCTGTGTGAAACTATGGACACAGAAAAGCCAGAGAGGAATCTCTTTTCTTCAACTGTAATGCTGTCCTGAGGTGCCATGTAGGCAACGTTTCAAATACTTGAAACCTAGAGATTTCATCTTTTGGAAGAGAAAACGGAGGATGACTAGCCTGTAGCAACAATCAGTAGGACCTTGCCAGAATCATTTCTAGAAATTGGGAGCTTCAAATTCCTTCTCTAAGATTAATCTCAGCGTTGAGAACCATCAAATACTTCTAGAATGCTAGAGACAGCTTTCCAGTCATCGGGCTTGGCACTTAGTCAGATCCTAAACCTATTTCTAAGGGGACTTTCTATAAGTGAAAGTGGCCATTGACACAGGGTATTGACACCCCAGTGAGGATAGCTTCCACCATAATGAACATGAAGTTGGTGAGGACATCAGAAGGAAGATAGGAGTAGGGAAGGTGAAGAGGGAAGAGATTCTACTGAGGAAAGGTGTGAGCTACAAATCATAGCCTGGAGATGGTCTGCCCATCCCGCAGAGGATGTTGGGGACCCTCAAGCCAATGTATAGAGATCTTTACATCAGTGATATACCCATGGCCTTTAAGCCAGGGAGAAATTTATCTTAGAGATGAAAATGGCAAATGATTACATCACAACACGAATATGTGCAGTACTGACAAAGCCCTGGAAGATTGTAAAGATTCTGGCTTGGTGAAATTCCTTGGCGTGTCCCATTTTAATGGCAGGCACCTGGAGCTCACCTTGAATAAATCAGGACTACAGGACAAGGCAATCACCAAGCAGGTTGAGTGTAACTCATACAGCACTCAGCCAAGGCACTTGAAATCTTGCCAACAACATGGTATAGTCATTGTTGCAGACAACCATTTGGGGACCTGTAGGAGCCGAACATGGGTGAATGTATCTTCCCCAGCTTTGTTAAAGGACACACTTCTAAACTCACTGGGGAGAGAGTACAGTGAGAAGACAGCTCAGGTTGGGTTTGTCAACATCCAACAAGGGGTGGTTGTGATTCCCAAAGGTTTAATCCTGAAGGCATCAAAGAAAACATTTAGATCTTTGATTTTTCTCTTACTGAAGATGACAGACACTGAAGCCTTTTTTTAAAAAAAATATTTGCTTTGTGGAGCTGCTCATTTAGGCCATCATCCTCCACACCCAATTCAAGATACATGATGCCTGTTGGAAGGTCTTCTACAGACTCTTCTCTCATTCAGGACTGTGAACTGGGTAATTCTCCAGATGTGCGCACAAGTAGGATTTTGCTGTCTTCCAATGAAGTTGCCATGGGGCACATTATGCTTAACTTACATATTTTGTCATAGGGACAGAAAATTAATCATGTAAATATACCTTTGTCATTTCTTTACACATTCCTGTCCTTGTCCATTCACAAATAACATACAAAACAACGGGATAAGAATATTTTGAGTAACTTCTATCCACCCATGTCCTTGTCGGTCCTGATAGACACTCCTAACTTCCTGTTTATTAGCACTGAGCTTTAAACAATGTTTACATTCCTAAAATGTGTGGATTCCTAAAAAGTTACCTTGTTTAGTTATAGCGTTTTAATTTTGCATTGTTTTGTTGCATTGTGAAAATGGCGAAATGAACCTCTTGGGCTTATTTCTTTTCCAGTCACAGTGAAGCCAAGATTCCTTCTAATTGTGGTCTGGGTCTTTAACTGGTTTGTCTTGATCGGACTATAGTGTTCTTTTGTGTTACCACAGGACTGGGTCACAGTTTGTCTGATTTCTCCACTCTCCTGTCAACAGGGACTTGGCTTACTTCCACATGTTTGCTTCCTGACAGTGCCACTGTAAACATTATCAGTGCCACTTTGTTTCTCTTGGTTTTGTGCCAAGAAGCACAAATGTTGAGACACAGAATACAGGCATGATCAGCTTCTTAGAATACCACTGCTGGTTTTGTTCCTCCTGGCAACTCTGCTGTGGGAGTTTTAAGTTTTGCGTCCCATACTAATTTGCTTTCACTTTCCCCAAATGACTCCTGTTGTAATTGCATTTGCCATCCCTTTGTTTATTTGTTTAATCCATTTGAATATCCATAGATCAGAGTTCTTCATGTCACCAACTCCAGGTTTCAAGGTCCTATGTCCCCTTCTTGCCTTTCATGACATATTCCCTCACCCCACAGGTATCTCTTCAGACAATTCACAAGTTTGTCGTCAGCCCCGTTCCCACCTGGGGAGTCTGCATATTTTGGCATAAATTTACTTCTCTGCTCATGTACTGAACAACATCTTGGTTTCTTCCCAGTTTGGGCAATTATACATAAAAACGCTACAAATATCTGCCCCTAAGGTGTGGACATAAGTTTTTCAGCTCCATGGGATAACTACCAAAGAGCATAATTGCTGGATTTTACAGTCTGAGTTTAGGAAAAACAACAAAACTCAAGACTGCCTTCCAAAGTGTTTCTGTCGTTTCCTCTCAGCAGTAGTGGATGAGAGTCCCCCTTGCTTCAGGTCTCTGTTAGCATCTGGTGGTGTTGGTTCTGGATTTGGGCTGTTCTAACAGGTGTGTGGTCTTATCTCCTTGTGGCTTCAGTCTTCAGTTCATTAATGACATATGATGCAGGACAGCTTTCATGTGCTATTTACTGTTGTATATTTTCTTTGGTGATGTGCCTGTCACCGCTGTTCCACTTTTAAGTTGGGTTGCTTATTTCCTTACTGTTGAGTTTTTAGGTGACATTATTAATAGTTGTCCTTTATCGGATATGTATTGTATTATGACAATATTTTTTCCAAGCCTCTGCTTTGTTTGTTTTTTTTTTTCCTTTACATTTTCTTAAGTCGTTTTAACAGTACATGAAAATTTTACTTTAATGAAGCCCAGGTGATTGTTTATTTGGTTTACAACCAGAACATTATTGCCAAACTCAAGGTCACCTAGGTTTTTGTTCTATCTTCTAGGAGTCTTATAGTTTCATATTTCATAGTTATATTTTCAATCTATTTTGGATTGATTTTTTGAGGTATAATATTTATATTCATATTGGTTCTTTGTAATGGGTGTCCAAATTATTCCAACACCCTTGGTTGAGAAGTCTATCTTTTCTCAATGGTTGGCTTGTTCTGTTTATTTCTTCTTTTATTTACAAGTAAATAACTTATGTCCTCTGTTTTGCCTTAGATACTTTGATTAAGGTTTTATTGATCTTTCTACGAATTACAGTTTTCTTACTGTTTTGTAATTTTCTACTTTTTTAAAATTTAAGATGCTTTACATTTTGCTATGTATCATCGTATACTTGTTTAGGATTTAATCCATTCCTGATTTTTCTAGTTCCCAAGAATACAATTTGATATTAAAGACAACTCCAAACCCTTAAATCTTTCATATTTTCTAATTGCTGTGAACTTCCCTCTACAGATTAATTCCAGCACATCTGGCTTTAGTAAGTCGTATTTTCATTTTTACTTACTTGAAAAGGTTTTTCATTTCTCCTGAGATGTTTTCTTTTCCTTGTTCAGTAGTTTGGTGGTTCTGTGCCTCTGTACCTAGATTTCTCTCCATCCCTCTCTTAGGTGATGCAGCAGAAGAGCAAATACCAGGGTCATGGGTTTTGCTTCCCTACCGGCCAGGTGGACCCTGCAACATCTTTGCAGGTTTACTAATTTGTCTCTTGTTGAGTATCAACCTTGTGTTTCAGAATGGGTCTTTTTCAGTACTTTCCTAATGGAAGTGGGAGGAGACCATTTCCTTAGACATTTACTATGAGAAACTGACTGGGGCCCCACATGCTGAGGCCCTTACTCTGGACCATACCTGTGCCGAGCCTAGCTACTCACAGCTACAGTTTTGTATAACTGGTAGCCAGCTGTTGGCTCCCAGGGGAGTTTTTGGCTCAGGTAAGTTGTGATTCTCTGTACTGTGGGACAGGTTTTGGTTTGTTCGGTGTGGTGACTCACTTCTCTCATATATTTTAGAAGAGTCAATTTTTTTTCTTTCCTTCCTTTTTAAATTTCTTTTTCTCTTTGGTTGTTGCTAGGATAGAAGGACCACCTCTGAACTATCCCCAGGTGCAGAACCAACATTTAAAATCCCGATATACTTTATTGAGATATTAGTATCAATCTTTCATGAAGTTTTGTTAATTAGGTACTTGGGTCTCTTATGCTAAGGCAAATTCCTCAGATTGAATGCATTTCCTCTTTGTCTTTGGCACATACATAATTTTTGCATCAGCTTATGAACAATGGGCCCTAGATTAGCCAATTTTCTATTACTGTCACAAACACTAGCATAAATAAATTACTAGCTTTTGAGGTTACTGGCCTCAGTGCCTTTGTTCCTGTGGTTAGACAGCACATAACCATGGCAATCTAAGTCAGGACACAACTCTTTTCTCATGGCTAGGACACAAAAGAGAAAGAGTAAGAAACTATGGTCCACAGTTCTATTCAAAATGATGACCCCAACCACCTAAGACTTACCAGCACCACCTCTTAAAGTTCTTAGTACTTCCCAGTAGTGCCACAGGTCAGGGACCAAGTCTTTAACTTGTAAGCCTTTTATGGGATATACTATATCCAAACCATAGATAGCAAAATCCAAATGTAATTGTGAAATGCAGGCAGAATGAATGAATAAATTAGTGAATGACTACCACCCAGATGCAGCATCCTAATAATTACCAATGTCACTTTCCAGTAAATCAAATTTTTATATCTCATTCAAAGAATTTCTGAGGTATACAAAGTCAGAGGTGTGTTCAGAGTCATAGAAGGCCAGTCAAGGTGCTGGACAGAGAGCATGAGAATCCTGACATGTGGATAGTTGACATTTTTTCTGTTCTCCAGACAGTGTGACAGTGGCCAGCTCCTATGTGGAGGCCAGGTGCTATGCCTTTCAAAGGCTTTTCAACACTTGCTTTCTGTTTCATGTTGAATGAATCAGGGCTTGCAAAGTTAGAATGAGTGAAAGTCCGCCTTGAAAGTGGTCAGGCAAAGAGCCCTTGTGCAAAGCTTCCCACTCAGGTGTTTGAGCTCCCCTTTCTTAACTTCAAATAATGAGGTGACCCCAGCCATGCATGGAGATCTCTAATGATACTGAACCTGTATTCTAAAGTAAGCATGTGTATGTGCAAATTGTCTGCATCCTGGGGAGGGAAAGATGGCGCCTTACATGCGACTCTGTGTTAGCAGCTACAAATTGTATCAAAGCTTTTTATGTGCCTGTTTCCTTTCAAGTTGTGAGGTTCTTGAAGTCGAGTCCTATGGCTCTTATTTTGCATTCTCAGTGCCAACAGAGTAAATAGCTCTGGATCAGATGATAGAAAAGAAAGCACGAAATGTGATGGGTGAATAAATGTTTTTCTCTCATTGGCCTGAGTCTCTAAAGATGTAAGGTCCTCCTAATGCCTCATCTCACCCAAAAGAACAGACACCCAACCAGCTGCTGCTTTCTCTGCTTGGCTTAACTCTCTGCCAACTTTGCATGTAGGCTTGTTCACATCTCAGAGTGCTAGAACCAGTTTGAGGCCTCTTCATGAAGTATGTGGCAATGGTGTCCCCAAATGGCTTGAGGTGATGAAAGAAATCAACCTGGGAGAGACACCTCCCTGTTTGTCTTCTCAGCCTTGGGAGTGGACCCTAGGAGGGCTTTGCCCCAACCCTGGCCTCTTTCTCGGCCCAGGGCTATGAGGGACTCAGAGGAGCTGCAGTCTGAGTGTGTGAAAAGAGCAAGGGGACTATGAGTCAGAGAAATAACTCCTAGGGCCAACCTCACCCTAGAATTGTTTCATCAAAATGGGAAACTGCAGAGGGGGGAACAAGCCCGATGCCAAGGTCTCCTCGCTGTTCCAACTTGCCTTCGACTTGAGGACTCAGCAAACACTGACACAGGTTGACAAACCAAGACAGGTTTGATTTACAGAGCTCTCCCCTGTCCCAGGGAGAAATCAAACATTGTAAATCACCAGGGGATGGCCTAGGCTCTAGAGTGCTTATGAACCATCTGAGCAGGCCTTGCCTCTTGCCCCACCGGGAGTAACTTTCCATCGGGCAGTGTGCCCTTTTCAGAGCCAAGATGTGTGTTGTGTGCACACAGGGTGAGGTGAGTCAAAGGAAGAACTCAGCTGTGGCTGCTTCTCCTAGCCAGGCATCTTGTGATCACTGGAAAGCCTGCACAGAACTTCCTGTTCTGTCACCAGGCTTTAGAGAGAAGTCCATGAGCACCAGGGACTGTCCTGTTTGATGGAGGAAGGAGAGACGGTCCAGATCTTAAGCTGCTATGTGTGTTTTCTGGATGGTCTGCCCGATGGGTATTTCCTAGAACCTTGGAGCATACCACATGCTTCTGACAGTGATGCTCAAGGCTTCCTATGAAAGAGGCCTGAGCGGTACCAATGTGAGAAACAGCCACTAGGGACTTGCCTTAAATCTGGCTTCTACGAAATGTGTTATCAGCTGACAAGAGACAAAGTAAACAGGAACGTGGCTAGAGAAAAGAGACATATTTTGTATATTTTGTTATCAATGACATACTTATCTGAGCCTTGAGGACAGAGGATCAGAATCCTGGGTTTTATTCCTTCCTTCCATGTAATGAATCCATTTTTCTTTTTGCATTTTGTAGTATTTTCTTATGCTTTGTCACTTCCTTTTAGGTTATCCTTTGAGCTAATCAGCCTTTGAATATAAAACACATGCCTCGTGCTTTTTGCTTTTCTTTGCTTACATCATTTGTTGGGACTCTGGATATGAAGTAGGCATAGTTGAGAGTGGAGCAGGGAACATGAGCCTTGCCTGCTATGTCTTGGCTTTGAGAATTCTTGAACAAATGCCATTGTTGAGAATTAACCTAGCTATGTGTTTGGTAGAAATGTAAGGGACCAAACTGAACCCAAATAGTAAGATTTCCTGTAGCATAAGGGAGCAAGCTACCCGCTTTTCTCTGAATTTCAGTTTTCGGTAAAGAGGGAGTTGGGTACATGGCTGTGGTCCTTTTCTGCAGGCTTGCTCTATCCATTCATCCTCAGCATGTTGGGGCTCAGGGCCTAGTACTTCCAGTTATTTTCAGCTCTCCCAACTGGTTACTATTGCCTGAGAGTAAGTTATTTTGTACATCCTGGCCTCATGCCTTCCCACTGCAAAGGAGGGACTCCCACATTGGCCCCTTTCCTGAGCCAGCCACACAGGCGGCGAAGGTGGATCAATCCTTCCTTCCTGAAGGGTCTGAGTGTAACCAAATCTAGGAAGGAAATCCTTCTACTCAAGAGGACACACCTTATCTCAGGAAGATGAAAATAAAGAAAATCAGGATAATGATTCCATTGGCCCAAGCTGGACCAGTGTTGAACTCAGTCTGG
>JADRCH010000146.1:2083348-2100848 GCA_019843965.1 Rhynchomys soricoides
TGATTCCATTGGCCCAAGCTGGACCAGTGTTGAACTCAGTCTGGGACAGTGAGACCCTGCAACACATTCTCTTCCGTCCCTCTTACACTTACAGGGTTAAATGCAGAAAGTTTATAAAGATTGCCTTGACAACCATAATGTTGGAAGCCTTTAATATACCCAAGGCTGTCTGGTTCCCTCAGCAGTTAAGCCGGTGTTAAACCCACTAGTTGGGAGCAAAATTGTATAAAATATGTAGCACAAACTCAACATAGGAAAACAAATCCTGGGCAGCTTTCAAAAAAATTGAACTAAATCCTTGCCTGGCTGTAGGTGAAGTCCCAGGCAAGGTTCTCAGCTAGAAGAAACCCTCATTCTTTACCAGTTGTTAGGGAAGGTTTCATGCTGGAGGGAAGTCCCAGAAACCAACAGGGAGACACAGATGATGTAGGGAGAAGGTCCCAGGAGGGGCGAAGGAGCTCCTGTAATTAGGGCCAGTATTTTTCAGGGCCTCGAAGTATTTATTTGGTCAGTTGTATTGAGACCCCACCAAGTTGTGCCTCTTTCTCATGTTGTTCAGCTGTCTCTGGGGACTCCACCTGCCCCATAAGAATTTCTTTACATTTAATTAGACTCCAGTGCCTACCTCTCTCTCTTCTGGAGGTATCAGAATTCAAGCGGATGTGTGAAGTTTGTTCTTTCATTTAAATTCCCATTGCTGTCCCACACGCAGTTCCAGTTTTGCAGTTTTGTGAGTGACACCAACTGTGTTTCTTATGCAAGTAGGTGATGCTCATCATACTATGCAGACAAGGAGAGGACAGAGAAAGCAAGCTACCCCGTGAGTTCAGTTCACGGACGGCAACACCAAAGTTCCCAGACACTCAGTAAAACCTACATCTTTGGCAACTCCTGGAACAGAAGCCATGCTTCTCAGCATAGTGCTAAAGTCAGCACAAGACACAAGTCTCTTGCCTCCTTGGCATGCTCCGCCACCTCCCTGACATGCTCTATTTGTGCTCCCTTCTTATCTGGCAGCCTCAGTTTGGTGCTAATGCACAGTTCTCTCCCTGGGACTCACCCACAGTACCTACAGAGACCTTCCCACTTGGTTCCAAAAGGAAGACAGCTCAGTACAAGACAACTCATGTCAACAGGCAAGAGAGAAAGAGGCAAGAGACAGAGGGAGAAGAGAAGACAGCAGACACAAGGAATTTTAGACCATAAAGCAAACAGCATCCATTACCTGAATCATACTGACTCAAAAGGCAATTCACAAGGGGGAATTCTGGACTGGGTATAAGGTAGTGGCTATTATATATAAGATAGTAGTTCGTAAAGTAAAACCAAGAATTCAAGTAGCCACTTATATGATGCTTTCCGGATAGGTTGGGATAAGCAGTCTCATCCTAACAAACATGATTATCATTAACATTATCAAAACTATATTACAATTTCCTAAGAGTCTACTGTCCTATCAGAATGTACCCAAAGATTTCCTGGATAAATGCAAGTTCACCTTATACTCATCGTGGTAAACTGAACCAAAAGCACATCGAAAGACATTAGCACTTAGTGGATGGAGAGATTGTTAAGAGCACTGCTGCTCTTGCAGAGGTCCAGGCTCCGTTTCCAGCACCCACACAGCAGTTCACAATCATCTGTAACTTCAGTCCCAGGAAACCCAACCTCTTCTGGCCTCCGTGGGTACCAGGCACACATATGGTGCACAAACACACACATGGGCAAAACATTCATACACATAAAGTAAAGATAAGCAAATCATTAAAAACATATTAGCAGTTTAATTAACTACCAAACTCTCATTTTGGCTTTCATGTTGCCTGTTTGGTAGCTGTATGCTTTCTGAAGGTTGACATTAACTTGTGCAGAGATAACACTTTGCTTTTAGCTGATTGTGGGGTGTGGTCATTTTAAATAAAAAGTTGGTCTTTGGACTGTTTGAGCATGGCTCAGCTGCTACTGGAAAAACCTGACATCTTTTGATTTATATCACCTTGGTCAGGTAGGAAATCTAACAGTTCAAGACTGCCCTATATTTTGCAGGTCTGCAGAGGCCTGTTGCTTTTAATGGGAAAGAGCAGGACATAAGCATGTGACTCATGTATCCAGCAAAGAGTCATAGTGTGTAATGAGAACAGCTCAGCTGTGACTGAAATGCTCCGTCTACGGATGGCACTAAAGGTGCATCAACTTCTGTGATTTTATATAGAAGCGGGCAGATGAAGGATCCACTGTATCACTGTTATTCGTGGAGCTGCTTTTTAGTGAGCACAGGCTGTTTAGTCGTAACGAACATCACTGACACCCCTCCAAAAGCAGTCCTGTTTGTAAAAGGGAAGCCAGTCACAGTATTTCCCAGAATCCTCTTTTCCGGGAGTGTCCAGGAGAGACCATCCAAGCAGAGACCTGAGCTGAAAGAAGAGGCAAGACCAGTGTTCTACAGAACGCTGCAGGCAGAAGGCCTCAAAGACCTGGGGATTACAGTGGTTTTCAGGAGAACTCCTTGAAGTTTTCCTATGCAGCTTCGGGATTTCAGTTTCCGGTAAGATCCTGAGTCATGTGCTTCCTTCTGCTAGGCTGACAGCAATGGTTTTCACTTTGCTTTCAATTTCTGCAGAAGTTTTAATGTCCTGTCTCAAAACTCTTCATGCTTAGAAGACTGAGTGATTTTTATTTTCCTGTTAAAATCCTACCTGACACAGTAATTATTAAAGCATTAATGTAAAATTAGAAACAACATGTAAATAACTGATTAAAATCAGCTACCAATGTCATTCACTATAAAAATAAGATAGGTCAAGTGGAAAAATAAAGAGTATAAATTCCCCCAGTAGACAAAATGTGATGTTCAGCCAACTGGAGGGACTGTGGCTGAAAACTTCTGGAGAGAAGACATTACCTGCTTGGCCACAGGCCTTTAGGACTTTGAGTGTGGGGAGGTTGGAATGTTGCAGGTCCAGGACCTAATTGCAAATTATCTTGACCCTTTAATAACCAGTTATTGCTCACATCTGTATGTGACCCAATATCTCTGAGGCTATGGGTAAATCCTGTGGAATGTATAAACAGATCATGAGCCTCCACCAACCAAAAGGCTAAGAATGCTGTCAGATAGCATCTGTGGCCTAGAGCTGAGATTTCTCCATTCCGATGTAACCTGCCTACCTGATGTTTTCACCAATGTATTTGAAAAGAGTAATGATTTATGATTTTCTTTGCTCCGATACTCTAAAGGTTTTATAAAACTGTTATTATGCTGGAACATGGAATGTGGGATAGTTAATTTATGTTCCCAGGCCATGGTCAATAAACATCTCACCCCCCTTAAAAATGTATCAATTATTTAATTAACTAAAAACGATTAATTGCATAACTATGTTTTTGTGAGTATATAGTTATTAAATAAGCAAAGCTATCAAATACACATATATGTTCTAGACAGGTATAACTATCAAATAGATGAGTTTATAGTAAATTTTTATTATAGTTACATAAACAAGTACTGTGATGTTATTACATAATTTGGCATGAGATATTGCTTTATCTAGGGACCATCGTTTGAAAATATGCAGGCTTTATATCCTAGCACTGTCTGCTATAAGCTGGAATTCACTTACACATGATCAGCACTTAGCATGAATCAGGCATGTTAAGCAGAAAGCAAAGCCTGCTTGAGACGCTATACCAAGTTTTGAAGCCCAGGCTAGCAGAAGTTTGATTCATGTAGTTGTTCATGCAGTACATTTTGTGAGCACTTACCGTCTCCTCAGTACTCAGTTAATGTGAAGGATGCAGATGTGAACGGAGTGGACTGTTGGTGACTGCTCCTAAGGTGCCTCGACGTCCAGTTAGAGATACAGACAAGGAAGCAGACAGATTTAACCAGGAGTGAGGCACATGGGGGTAATGGAGATGTACTGTTATGTGAGCACCGACAAAGAGTACCTTACCCACTATTTGGGCTTCTTGAGAAAGCTCAGAGATCAAAGCTGAAAAGAGGCGGAGCATAGGAGACGGAAGATGTCATCAGCCCGGAAGGAGACCTGGAGCCACAGAAGGCCCAGAGATGGGAACTCGTCACAGTGAACTTTAATGGCTTTGCAGAAGATCCTATAGCCGTTTAAACAGCAGAGAGACATAATCTGGTTCGAGATTTCAAGCCGCTCCACTGACTAAGGGCAAAGGACAGATTTCAAGAGAGACCATCGGAGTGGTCCGCATAAGCGATGGCCACACCCTTGTGTACCGCAATGCAGAGGAAAAAAAAAAAGCCTAGTGTGTCCCGGGAGGAGGTTAGGGGATGGGAGAAGTCGAAGGTGACTCATCCTTTACTTGCGGAAACCGAAGCTTAGATGGATTACCCGGTTCACCCAAGGTCACAGAGCTGCGAAGGAGTGGGATCAAGAGGCAAATGTCCATGTATCCGACTCTGCACTTTTTGGCCTTGATTCTATGATACACACATCAGAATACTGCCTCTGACTTCCAACACTTAAAAAATAAGCTAGATGAGGTCCTTGTACCGCAGAGGTTCTCTGCTTTGTACTGATATAGCAGTTTGTCGGCTGTTTTCTCCTCCATGCTGCGTTATTTCCCTAGATGATTAAACTTATTTCCATAGATGGTCTCACTGCGTTTATGTGATCTGTGATTGAAGAAAATGGAAGAAAAGAAAAATGACTAGTATCTACTCCTCACTAAAATTTTGGTTTAAATTTAAAGTAAAACCAAATGATCAAGTTGGAGAGCTGGCCCGGTGGCTAAGGGTACTTACTGCTCTCTCAGAGATCCCGGGTGCAGTTACTGACACCCACATGGCAATCCACAACTATCTGTTACTCCAGTTCCAGGGAATCCGATGCCCTCTTCTGGTTTCTGCAGCCACCAGGTACACATGGGATACACAGACATACATGTAGCCAGAACATCCATACACATTTTAAAAAAACCAACAACTTTAAAAACGGCATTTCTCCTTTACTTTTTACAGACTATAAATCTGTCACTCTGGTACCTCTAAAGCTAAAAGCCACAACCAGCTGTCACATTTTGTTTGCCAAAATGACTAAGGTAATGGGTAAGGCTGAGAAAGCTGCAAAATAATCATTCCTTATCCCTTCCAACTTACCTCTTCTGTTATAGTTGAGACGAAACAAGTCTCAAATAGTTGGAATCACCGACATGCCCATGGTTGTAACTCTCATGTTTGCTGGTGTGTCTTAGCCCTCCTTCCCCAGAGTGAACCCCTCTGCTGGCTCAAGACACCTGAAAAGCTCAGCTCACCACTTGAATTCCTAGTACTTTATACGTACTGCTCCTCTGCTCAGTGAGGCTCCGAATCACCGCATCCCCCTCTACAGCCTTTATCAACCAACTCCACAGGTCCACATGCAAGAAACATTCTAGACTCTTCTTTCCTTCCTCTTATTAACATCTGGTCAGCCGCTCCACCCTGATACTACTGCCTTCGAAAGTCTCTCTAGTCTTGTCTTTGATATTTTTCACTGCAGATGGTGTCACAGACCACAGTAGTGCTTCCAAACTCCCGACAGATGCTGACGACTCTTACGATGGAGAAGCAATACTCTAGAGTCCCAAATTCATAGGTTCTCAATATACTCATCGTGATCATAATTGTTGATCATAGTAATAAATTTCAAATAATTATTTTTCAACAAGGTTCTACTGAAAATTGGGGTTTTCCTCACAGAGCAAGAAAGAAATGCTTAGCCATGACCATTTAAAGTAAACCAAAATACAAAATACCGTGGTAAAATCACACATTTCAACTGTATATTCATATATACATATATATATATATATATATATATATATATATATATATATATAAAACGATCTAATGGTCTTTACCTGAGATATAAAGAGATGGGGTTAGGGTTAGGGTTAGGGTTATGTATATTCATATATATATACATATATATGTATAAAATGATCTAATAGTCTTTACCTGAGATTAAAATGGAGAAAGAAGCTGCACGTGTGGTACTTGTGTTGTCTGTAGTTCCAGATACTCATGAGGCTGAGGCAGGAGCATTGTTTGAGACTACAAGTTTGAGAGCAGTTTGGGCAACACTGTGAGACTTTGTCTCAAGACTTTTAAAAAAGAAAACATTATAAGTATTTAATATTTAAAGAGCATTCAAAAGAAAATTTATAAAGATATTGAGATGTAAAGTGAATAAATGAATAAATAAATAAAATAAAATATATCTATGAATGTCATTGTTGAAAAGATTTGGTCGTTTAGTTATAAGTGTCTTTCATGTCTTGGTATTAGTTGAATTGGTTGGGTGAAAATGTGTTCAAAATCATCTCTGAGTTGGAATTTAGGGAATGTATTTCTTCCATTAAGTTCATTTCCTTTTTTAATCAATGAACTATTTTGTCTGTTTGCCTTCATGTTCATATGGCTAGTGAAGTAGATGTTACTTTAATCCACATTTTAGATCATTTTCTGTTTTTCCAATTTTTTTTTACTAGAATGTTGTATTCTTCCATGAAAATATTTGCAAATAAACCCAGTGCCTAATACAGATTTAGATACTAGAAAATGCCAACAAATATTGGGCAATGCTCGAGTAACATAATGTTCAGATCTTCTAACAAGGTCACTGGCACCCATTAGGTATGTGTGACAAGATTGCCCATTTGGGGCTTCCGTTTGCTTCCAAAACTAGTTCTTTCCTGGCAAGCACTCTTGGGATTTGTTTAATGTATATTCCATACAGAATTACTGATACTTATTTTATTTGCAAGAATGACTTATTACCAGCAGACAGGGACACAGAATACCTTCCACACCATGGAAATAGCCCTAAGCAATGACTGATTAGCTCAAAGTTGCCTCTTCCTTTTGAAGTTTGGCCCTAGATTCCAGTCTTATTCATCTCTGCAGCTCGGAATCCCTGCCTTTACTTTTATCTTGGTGTCTGCAAATTCTCTTGAGTAAGCAGTGTCTCAGTGTACATTATTAAGCCAATTCTTGTCTCATTAAAACAATTGAATTGTATTTTAAGATGAGCTTAGAAAGACATGTATGCTTCTCTATAAACATTAGACATCCCTCCTGGGAGCACTACCCCCCATGTCTTAGTCTCTGACAAGTTGAATTACACTTTTTAAAAACGGTTTGTTAAGTTTATGTATGAGTGCTCTATCTGCATGTATACCTGCATGCCAAAAGAGGGCATCAGATCACATTATAGATGGTTGCGAGCCACCATGTGGTTGCTAGGAATTGAACTCAGGACCTCTGGATTCTGAGCAGACAATGCTCTTAACCTCTGAGGCATCTCTTCAGCCCTTGAATTAAACTTTTAACAATGACCATCTCTCCAACTCCACTTTGTGTTTCTTACAAACAGGAACTGACTGATCCTAATAGGCACACTGAAGAGATAAACAGGCATGAATGTAGTTGTTTTTACCTGAAACAGACAGTGAATGAAGCCTTCCTTCTGCTTCCGGGACACTGGGCAGACTGAAACAGCATGGTAGCTCTCCCAGTGAAAATTCCTAGAAATTCTAGATAACAGATTGCTATGAAGATTTAAAAACAGAGCTGAGCTTAGAAGAATAAACAAGGAAGTCTTCGGGCAATGCAAAGGAACAAAATCCCCCAAAGCTTGCTGCCATGACACCGCAGCTGAGTGCAGCCAGGATGGCTTGTGCACCGTGGGACCTGATACAGCGAGGGACCAGGAGTTAAGCTGAGCTGCTGTGACCGTGCACACAAGGACCCGTATCACATGCTCAACGGGTCAGTCTTTATTCATTCATTCATTCACTCAACATTTTATTCTTTGTGAGTTGCACATAGTGCACCTCAATCCCACTCATCTTCCTGTCCCTTAGTATCCACCCTCTGCCCTTGCCACCTCCTCTGCAAAAGAAAAAAATCTCATTGTGGAAGCCGAAGTGTGTCATAGTACACTTCTTTGTCCATACTTTGTTACTTGCAAGTGTTCATTGCAATGAGTCATTATTCTAGTTCAAGGCCTCTGGCTTCTGCTACACTGGATCCTCCCGGGGACTCATCTAGAATATCCTCTTGTTGTAGCAGGTCAATCTTAAACCAGGATCACCGAGGATGAGATTTCCAGCAACCCATGGGACATCATCTCTTCCCAGAGGCTTTTTCCTCTTCCTCTTCTGCTGCTGCCGTGTGAAGGGCAGAGATGTGCCTAACACTGCAGGATGTCACCAGTTCAGGCTGCAGTTAGGGAGGTCTAATGAGTTCAGTGCATAACTGAAGGAAATGCTATCTTATTTTTAAGCTATCGAATTCTGAATGGCAAATTTAGCATGATAAGAAAACCCTTACCTTGGATACACTGGGTAAACTTGTGCTTGAGGTCACTGTGAGTGATGTGCAGTAACAAATTCTGAGAGAGTCATTAGCAGCCTGAAGAATGAAGCAAAGTCATGAGCAATAATGTAACTAGCATTTGACAGTAATGGTTTTGGGAAACTGCAGAGGTCAGGCAATTCATATTGTTTGCATGTTAACGAGTTGCAGACTTACACGTATAACCAATTATTTCAAATCATATACAACTATGAATTTTGCTATGTGTTCTAAGTTGAATTGTTTAGGTAGCAAAGGCCTATTAAATTACTATAACTAGATAAAAACATTTTAAAAAGTCTTTTGTGTATATGGGCCATACTTCATCATCTACTCGTTAGTTGACAGACATCTAGGCTGCTTCCATTTCCTGGTTATTATGTTCAGAGCAGCAATGAACACGGCTGAGCAAATATTTCTGTAATAAGATAGAGAGTTGCTTGGGTACATGCCCTGGAGTGGTATAGCTGCATTTCACCTCTGTCTTTTAAGGAACCAGCCCATTGATTTGCACAGGGCTGCACCAGTTTGCAGCAAATGTCTTTTCCTTTCTCCACATCCATGCCTGCATTTGTTGTTTCTGATCTTAGCCACGTGACTGTAGTGGCTTCTTTTTATGGTAGATTGTAATTAACACAGACACCTATAACTGTGAATAAGAGATTGTGGAGCACGAAGCCCTAAATGGGACATCCATGTTACACTACATCCTCCCTGGCTCAGGGATCATCTCAGAAGAGGAGATGGAAAGACTGTAAGAAAGAGTTAGTAGATCACGGCAGTGAAACAGTGTTTTCTACACACAACAGGGCTGTTGCTCACATGAACTCAAACGGCCATGACTGTGTGCACAAGACCTGCATAACATCAAGCCACCAAATCCTAGCATGAACTGGGGAGGGGCTTACGAAGTCCCCACCTCTAGCCAATGAGCTATTGGCAATTGAGAGTAGCTGGGAGGGGAGGGCTGGCTTTACTCAAGGATGTGGCTTCAGTAGATAACCTCATATCATTGCATATACTTGGAAGCATTAAGCCTTCCCAGGACCCTATGTACCTTGATGGTAGATGTCCCCCAGCTTCTCTCTGCTGGTTGGTTTTGCGTGTTCCTTCTAAGAAGAATGTTCAGGAATAGAATCTGAAGTAGTGGGATCTAGAAAGAGAGAATATTAAATTGGGCTGAATTTGTTGTCACCGGAGCAGTCACCCGGCATTCTATATTCTGTATATATTGACTGAGAAGCCAGGAATGGTATTTTCCAGAAGGCTGGTCTCAACGGTAATAGAGTTTCTCAAAATTTACTGTGTAGAAGAATCACCTGCTGATCTTGTTATAAATGCAGATTCTGAATTTGTAGATTTGAATTTTTGCAGATTTCTTCTATGTGCCTGGAGTTACACATTTCAGAGAGGTTCTAAATCATAGATCCTACTCAAATATCAGATGCCTGTAATCATTCACATAGAGAAAACACACTAAGGTCTGGGACAAGAGGTGGAATAGACCTAACATGAGCAAGTCAGTCATTCCAGAGAAGTCCCAGAGAAGAGCCATTTTGTAAGGTAGGGCATTGCTCAGAAAAGTGCAAAAACTATTGAAAACATGTTGTGGCTTCAGGCCACAGGCCAGAGACCATGGTGTCTGGTGTTGTGATGGAATTAGATTCTCTGATTTTAGCAGAAATTGTGTGTTAGAACACGCTAGAGGAATGGTGGTGACAGGGCTTGGCTGTCAAACATGGGGTGGAGAAATAACCTTTAAAGGTAGCTAGGAGAGCAGAGCTGTGGTCTAAATACCTGTGCCATCCCAAAGTCTCTATGTTGGAGTCCCCAGAGTGATGCTATTAAGAGGTGTGGACTTTGTCATATGGTTAGATCATGGCGGTACAGGCCGGAGGGACTTGATTGTCCTTAATGAGGCTCCGGGGGGAGTGCTGCTGTGAAATGAGGTCTTCCGGACATGCCCTGGCTGTTGTATTTATGAGCTTACGTGTGTTAGAGCCACAGAAAATCAAACCTGTCAATCATTCCAGCACGGATGTGGGTGGGGCTCATGAGGTCCTCCCCTAGCTGAGGTGTTATTGGCAGTTGATGGCTGCCGCAGGGGAGAGGAGCCATTTTTCTTAAAGGATGTGAGCACTAGGAGATTGCTCATGCCCAAGTGATGGATCCACGCCCATGCACATGCAGGCAGCACCCAACAGGCTCTGTGGATTATAAAAGGTGGACTTGGAGGTGAGAGGGATATATATTGAAGTTTGCCAGGTCCTAGAAGTAGGGAGGAGGAGGTGGGGATGGATAAGATCAAAATGCACTGTGTATACGGATGAGATTAGCAAATCGAAAATTGGAAAGTGTGCCTTAAAAAGTAAATAGGAAGGGCTTTTCCTTTCCTTCCACATGTGAAGGCGGTGAGAAGGTGTCATCTGGGAGTCTGGCCTTCGCCAGATGCTCCTCTGTTGGGGCTTTGGTTTTGGTTTCTCAGCCTCTACAATGAGATAGAAATTTCTGGTGTGTTTAAATCACCCAGTCTAAGGTATCCCATTAGACTACTCCAGACAGACCAAGGCAGATGTACAATCTGCTTTTAGTCATAAGAATAGACTTTATATACTTGTAGCAAGAATGCAAATTATTCCAGACACTATAGAAATTAGTATGGATGTTCCTCAAAAAAAACCCTGAAAATTGAACTAGCATATCTTCAGCATATATTCCACGCCTGGGAATACACCTGAAGGAATTGGAGTTTATCACACCCTAGAGATGCTTGCATATCCATGGTTACTGCTGCACAAACCACAACGGCCCAGCTGTGGAACCAGTCTAGATGCCAATCAACAGAAGAATGGATAAAGAAAAGTATATACACAAAATGGATTTTTATTCAGGAGTAAAGAAGAATTAACCTGTCGTGTACAAAAAAATAGATGGAGCTAGAAACCACCAAACTATGGTTTTTGGACTGGTGTGTCTGAGATTCGGTGTGAGGCTACTATAGTTTTTCTCCCCACATTAAAAAAAAATATTTTATTTATTTACATTCCAGTCACTGTCCCCTCCCACAGTTCCTCATCCCATTTCTCCTCCCTTGACTCCGAGAGGGTGTGTCGGACTCCCCCTTCCCTGGGGCCTCAAGTCTCTCGAGGATAAGTGCATCTTTTCCCACTGTGGCCAGACCAGGCAGACCTCTGCTCTATATGTGCCAGGGGCCTTGGACCAGCCTGGTTGGTGGCTCAGTGTCTGGAAGCTCCCTGGGGTCTAAGTTAGTTGAGACTGCTGGTCGTCCCATGGGGTCGCTCTACCCTTCAGTTTCTTTAGTCTAATGGTTGGATGAAAGTATCTGCATCTGTTTCAGTCAGCTGTTGGTAGGGCCTCTCAGAGGACAGCCATGCTAGGCTCCTGTCTGTAAGAACATCATAACATCTGTAATAGTGTCAGGGATTGGTGACCTACTTCCCCATGAAATGGATCCCAATTTGGGCTGGTCATTGGACGGCCCTTCCCTCAGTCTCTTCTCTACTTTTTGTCCCTGCAGTTCTTTTAGACAGGAACAATTCTGGGTCAGAAATTTTGACTGTGAGTTGGTAACTCTGTCCCGTCACTTGAGGCCCTGTCTATCTACTGGTGGTGGACTCTTAGAGTTCCCTCTCTACAATGTTGAGCATTTTGGCTAAGGTCACCCCCAACGAGTCCTGAGAGTCTTTCTTCTCCTTGTCTCTGGTACTTTCCAGAGGGTCCCCCATCTCCTGTCCCTGTCCTCCGGCCCAGAGGTGGACTATTTCTATTCATTCTCCTGGCCCTCTGGGCTTCTCTCCTGTTCCCTCTCCATACCTGTTCCTTTTCCCAATCCCCTCCCCTCTCCCACACAGGTCCATCCCTCCCTCTGCCTCCTGTGATCAATTCCTTCATCCTTCCTAGTAGGATTGAAACATCTTCACTTGGGCCTTCCTTTTTATTGCACTTCTTATGGTCTGTGGGTTGTATCCTAGGTATTCTGTACTTTTTGGCTAAGTACATACCATGCATGTCCTTTTGGGTCTGAGTTACCTCACACTGGATGATATTTTCTAGTTCCATCTATTTGCCTGCAAAATTCATGTCTTCTTTTTTAATAGCTGAATAGTATTCCATTGTGTAAATGAACCACATTTTCTATATCCATTCTTCGGTTGAGGGACATCTGGGTTGTTTACAGCTTCTGGGATTACAAACAGGCCATGAACATCTGGGTTGTTTACAGCTTCTGGGATTACAAACGCCATGAACATAGCGGAACATGTGCCCCTGTGGAATGGTGGGGCGTCTTTTGGGTATATGGCCAAGAGTGGTATAGCTGCGTCTTCAGGTAGATCTATTTCCAATTTTCTGAGGAACCACCAGCAATGGAAGAATGTTCCTCGCCAGCATCTGCTGTAACCTGAATTTTTGATCTTAGCCATTCTGATTGGTGTGAGGTGGAATCTCAGGGTAATTTTGATTTGATGACTAAGGACTTTGAACATTTCTTTAAGTGCTTCTCAGCCATTCAAGATTCTTTTATCATGAATTCTCTCTTTAGCTCTGTACTCCATTTTTAAATTGGATTATTTGGTTTTTTTGGAGGTTAACTTCTTGAGTTCTTTTTATTTGGATATTAGCTCTCTGTCAGATTTAGAGTCAGTTAAGATTTTTTCCCCAACCTGTAGGTTGTCAATTTGTGCTATTGATGGTGTCCTTTGCCTTATAGAAGCTTTTCATTTTCATGAGGTCCCATTATCAATTGTTGAACTTAGAGCCTGAGCTATTGGTGTTCTGTTCAAGAAATTTCCCTCTGTGCCAATGAGTTTGAGGCTCTTTCCCACTTTCTTTTCTATTAGATTCATTGTATCTGGTTTTATGTTAAGGTCCTTGATCCACTTGGACTTGAGCTTTGTTCAAGGTGATACATATGGATCTATTTTTATTCTTGTACTTACAGACTGCCAGTTAGACCAGCACCACTTATTGAAGATGCTTTCTTCTTTCCACTGTATGTTTTTGGCTTCTTTTTCAAAGTTAAAGTGTACATAGGTGTGTGGCTTTACTTCTGGGATTCTATTCCATTGATTGATACCTTTGTCTCTGTACCAATACCATGTTTGTTTGTTTTATCACTATTGCTTTGTAGGTCAGGGATAGTGATTCCCCCAGAAGTTCTTTTATTGTTGAGAATTGTTTTGGCTATTCTGATTTTTTTGTTTTTCCATATGAAGTTGAGAATTACTCTTTCCATGACTATGAAGAATTGTGTTGGAATTTTTATGGGGATTGCATTGGATCTGTAGATTGCTTTTGGTCAGATGGGATTTTTGCTGTTAATCATACCAGTCCGTGAATATGGGAGATCTTTCCATTTTCTGAGGTCTTCTTCCATTTCTTTTTTCAGGGATTTGAGGTTCTTGTTGTACAGATCTTTTGCTTGTTTGGTAAGAATTACATCATGATATCTTATACTGTTTGTGGGTCTTTGATTCTATTCCATGGATTGACCTGTCTGTCTCTGTATCAATGCTATTGTGAAGGGTATTTTGTTTCCCTAATTTCTTTCTCAGCCTGTTTATCATTTGTATAAAGGAAGGCTACTACTTTGTTTGTGTTAATTTTATATGCTGCCATTTTGCTGAAGTTTTATCAGCTATAGGAGTTCTCTGGTAGAATTTTGGGGGTTGCTTATATATACTATCATATCATCTTCAAATAGTGATTCTTTGACTTCTTCCTTTCCAATTTGTATTCTCTTGATCTCCTTCTGTTGTCTAATGTTCAAGATAGAACTTTTAGTACTATATAGAATAGATAGGGAGAGAGTGGGCAGCCTTGTCTTGTCCTGGATTTTAGTGGGATTGCTTTTAGTTTCTCTCCATTTTATTTGATGTTGGTTGTTGGTTTGCTATATATTGCTTTTACTAGGTTTAGGTAGGGGTCTTGAATTCCTGATCTCTCCAAGACTTTTAACACGGAGTGTTGAATTTTGTCAAATGATTTTTCAGCATCTAATAAGATGATCATGTGGTTTTTTTCTTTGAGTTTATGCAGTGGATTATGTTAATGGAATTTTGTATATTGAAATATTCCTGCATCTATGGGATGAAGCCTACTTGATCATGGTGAATGATGGTTTTAATGCATTCTTGGATTCAGTTTGTAAGAATTTTATAGAGTATTTTTGTATTGATATTCATAAGTAAGATTGGTCTGAAGTTCTCTTTCTTTGTTGTGTCTTAGTGTGATTTAGGTACCAGAGTAACTGTGAAAGAATTAGGCCGTGTTCCTTCTGTTTCTATTTTTTGTGGAATAGTTTGAGGAGTATTGGTCATAGCTCTTCTTTGAAGGTCTGGCAGAATTCTGTACTAAAACCATCTGACTCTGGGCTTTTCTTGGTTGGGAGGTTTTAAATGACTATTTCTATTTCCTTAGGGGTTATGGAACTGTTTAGATAGTTTACCTGATCTTCATTTAACCTTCATATGTGGTATCTGTCTAAGAAAATCACCCATTTCACCTAGATTTCCAAGTTTTGTAGTAGGTTCTGATAATTTTTTGAATTTCTTCAGTTTCTGTTGTTGTGTCTCCCTTTTCATTTCTGATTTTGTTAATTTGGATACTGTCTCTGTGCCATTTAGTTAGTTTGGCTAAGGGTTTATCTATTTGGTTGATTTTTCTCAAAGAACCAGCTCTTGGTTTTGTTGATTCTTTGTATTGCTCTATTTGTTTCTAATTGGTTGGTGTCAGCCCTGAGACTATTTCCTGCTGTCTACTCCTCTGGGGTGTGTTTGCTTCTTTCTATTCTAGAGCTTTCAGGTGTGCTGTTAAGTTGCTTGTATGAGATCTCTCCAATTTCTTTACGAAGGCACTTAGTGCTATAAATTTTCCTCTTAGCACTGCTTTCATGTGTTCTGTATGTTTGGGTATGATGTGTCTTTATTTCATTGAATTCTATAAAATCTTTGATTTCTTCTTTATTTCTTCCCTGATCACATTATCATTGAGTAGCTTCCAAGAGTATCTGGGTTTTCTGTTGTTTTTGTTGTTAGTGAAGTCTAGCCTTAGTTTGTGGTGATCTGATGCATGGGATTATTTCAATCTTCTTGTATCTATTGAGGCTTGTTTTATGTCTGATTATATGATCAATTTTGGAGAAGGTTCCATGAGGTGCTGAGAAAGAGTTATGTTCTCTTGTTTTGGGGTGAAATGAAGATATCTGTTCAGTCCATTTGGTTCATAACTTCTATTAGTTTCACTGTGTCTCTATAAGTTTCTGTTTCAATGACCTGTCCATTGATGAAAATGGGGTGTTGAAGCCTCCCACTATTATTGTGTGAGTTACAATGTGTGCTTTGAGTTTTAGTAAAGTTTCTTTTATGAATGTGTGTGCTTTTGCATTTGGGGGCATAGATGTTCAGAATTGAGACTTCCTCTTGGTGGATTTTTCCTTTGATGAGTATAAAGTGTTCTTTTCCATCTCATTTGATAATTTTTGGCTAAAAGTCTATCTTATTGGATATTAGAATGACAACTCCAGCTTGTTTCTTGTCATTTGTTTGGAAAACTTTTTTCCAGCCTTTTATTCTGAGGTAGTGTCTGTCTTTGTCACTGAGGTGTGTTTCTGATATACACCAAAATACTAGATCATGTTTATGTGTCCAGTCTGTTAGCCTGTTTTTTTTTTTTTTAAATTGGGGAATTGAGTTCACTGATATTGAGAGATACTAAAGACAGATGATTGCTAGTTCCTGTTATTTTTGTTGGTGGAGTAGGTATTATGTGTATATGATTCTCTTCTTCTGGGTTTCTTGTGAAATGTTTAATTTCTTGTGTTTTCCTGGCTATAGTTACCCTTCTTGTATTGGAGATTTCCTTCTAGTATCCTCTGTAGGGCTGGATTAGTAGAAAGTATTATTTAAATTTGGTTTTGTCATGGAGTATCTTGGTTTCTCCATGTATGGTGATTGAGAGTGTTGCTGGGTATAGTATCTTGGGCTGGTATTTGTATTCTCTTAGGGTCTGGATGGGATTGTGCAGAATCTTCTGGCTTTTAGAGTCTCTTTTGTAAAGTCTGGTGTAATTCTGATAGGTCTGCCTTTATATATTACTTGGCCTTTTCCCCTTACACCTTTTAATATTCTTTTTCTTTGTTCTGTGCATTTAGTGTTTTGATTATTATGTGACATGAGGACTTTCTTTTCTGGTCCAAGTCTATTTGGTGTTCTGTAGGCTTCTTGTACATTTATAGCCATCTCTTTCTTTAGGTTAGAAAGTTTTCTTTTACAATTTTATTTAATATGCTTTCTGACCTTTGAGCTGGAATTCTTCACCCTCTTCTATTCCTATTTGTCTTACGTTTGGTCTTTTCATTGTGTCCTGATTTTCTTGGATATTTTGGGCTAGGAACTTTTTATACTTCGTATTTTCTTTGACTGATGTGTCAATATTTTCTATGATATCTTCTATGTCTGATAGTCTCTCTTCTACCTCTTGTATTCTGTTGGTGATGCTTGCATCTGTAGCTCCTGATCTTTTTCCTAAGTTGTCCATCTCCAGGGTTGCCTCCCTTTGTGTTTACTTTATTGTTTCTATTTCCATTTTTAGGTCTTGGACTGTTTTGTTCAATTCCTTCACTTGCTTAATTGTATTTTTCTGTATTTCTTTAAGGGATTTGTTTCCACGTTAAGGGTTTCTATCTGCTTGCCTATGTTTCTTTAAGGGAGTTCTTTATATCCTCCTTAAAGGCCTCTATCATCTTCATGAGATGGAATTTTAGGTCATTGTCTTGCTTTTCAGGCATGTTAGGGTAGCCAGGGCTTGCTGTGGTGAAAGAACTGGGTTCTGGTGGTGCCAAATTGCATTAGGTTCTATCACTTATGACCTTGCACTTGCCTCTGGCTATCTGGTTATCTCTAGTGCTAACTGGCCTGCATGTCTCTAACTGGAGCTTGCCTTCTTGGAGGCAAGTAGAACTCTGTGACATGGATTAGAGCCAGTCTCCTGGGAGTCAGGCAGTGCTATCTCTGGTTAGGGTGGGCCTCTTGTGTCTCTGGTTAGAGCAGGTCTCCTGTGTCCCTGATTACTGTGGACCTCCTGTGAAACAGGCAGGCTGTGTCCTTGGTT
>JADRCH010000146.1:2102094-2154299 GCA_019843965.1 Rhynchomys soricoides
CGTTGTAACTTTGTACTGCCCACCATGAAGATAAAGGCGTCGTACTTGAGGAGCTGCTTGAGATTTCAAAGGTCAACCTATGCTTCACTTAAATGTGCCAGGAACTGTCTCCCAGGTAATTTATAAATGTGTCAGTTTTTAATGAGTCCTGGAGCAAAGGACTCCAAAACTTATGCACCTCACAATGTAAACTACCCTGCCACTTGGCTTTGTGACCTACCAGTCCCAACGGTAACTGAAGAGGCTCTCCCAGACAGAGAAGTTTTAAGGGTCCTTTAGTAAGAACCACTGGAGATCACCCGAGATGTGAAGGGATGTGAAGTAATGCTGTCCATCTTCTGCTAATAAGTACAAGAAGCAGTTCTGGTTGGTATCACATCTGGTGGAAGCAGAGTGTCTGGCAAATATAATTGAGATTGGAAACATCCAGAATAGTATGAAAAGGATTTTTCTTGGGGCTTCTACATTGTAAAACTGGATACACAGAGTATTTGCATAGATAGGACATGTTCAGAATATACAAGGAAGTGAGTGACATGGGTGACTTAGCTTATCTCCTGTGGTATCGTCACTGACTCTCAATGAACAACCAGGACCTTGTGGAACATTGTTATGACTTATGAATAAAGAAGGAATATTCACGGGCCCATCATTAAAGCAAATCTGTGCGGAACCTGGGTAGAATGAAAGGCACCTACATGGTAATCACACTTAGGATGCCCTGGAAGACTATGGCAAAAAGAAGTCACTCCAATCAACAGTGTCTGGAAGTGGATATATATTTTCTTATCTGTGTGGAAAGAGAGAGAGCTTGAGAAATGAATGTAGATCTGGTTGGGGGGGCAGTTACTAACAGGTTGGCCAGCTGTCCAGAGACATGGAAAAGAAAAGATTAGAAGATCGATCACAAAGAGATAATTAAGAGATGAAGATGATGAATTTTCCTTTTCTTGCAAAAATGTGGAGTTAGAGGGCATCCAGCTGTGGAGGGGGCATTCAGTGGTCCAGCAAAAGATGACTGTCTTAGTCACTCTTCTGTTGCTGTGAAGAGACATGACGACCGCAGCAACTCTTAGAAAAGAAACATTTAATTGGGGGATTGCTTATAGTATAAAAAGCTAAGTTCATTATCATCATGGTGGGGAGCATGGTGGCATGTGTGGCACTGGAGCAGTAGCTGAGAGCTACATCCTGATCTATGAGCTGAGAGACAGAGATAGAGATAGGGATAGACAGAGAGACAAAGAGAGACAGAGAGAGACAGAGAGGCTGAGTCTGGTATGGGCATGGGCTTTTGAAACTTCAAAGCCCACCCCCAGTGATACGCTTCTTCCAAGGAAGCCACTCTTCCTAACCTTCTCAAACAGTGCCACTCTCTGGTGACTACATTCAAATCTATGAGCCTATAGGGGGCATTCATATTCAAACCACCAGTGACCCATCCTGACAGTGTCACTCACCCTTCTGAGTGACATGTCTCTCCTTCATCAGTCACCTTGTGGATTAAGGGAACAGATTAAAGGGCACGACAATATGTACTTCCCATCACTCTTAGTGCAATGCCCATCTCCACTCAGAAAAAATACCTACCAACACCAAAGCAACACTGAGACCTCTGAGTAGCATCATGATCTAGGGACAGCAGCCAATCCAACGGCAGGTCAATGAAGTCAAACATGAACCGAGGGAGAGTAATGGTTTGTTTTCATAGGAGTAGATGTATGGTAGGTCATGAGAACAGGAAAGATTTTTTTGTTACACTTATGATGATCACGATGAGCCAGTGTTACTGGAAAGGACTGTAAGTCCATGTCTGAAAATACCTGTTGATTAATATTTTTGAACAAATATTTTGAACAAAGGCATTTCAGTGAGGGAAAGAAATGTCTTTTAAAAACACAGAGCTATAATAACTACATACATTAAATACATCATGAGCTAAATAAATATCAACCTTTGCCTTATATCATAAAAAAATTTATCATATATCTAAATATAGAATCTAAGCTTTGCTTTCTACTGTTGTGATAATACCATGATCAAAAGCAACTTTGGGAAGAAAGGGTTCATTCAGCTTACAGCTGAGTCAGTCCATCATTCAAGGAACTTGAGTCAGGAACTGAAGCAGAGACCATGGAAGAATGTTATTTATTAGCTTGCTCTCCATGGCTTGCACACCATTACTTACTCTGCTTGCTTTCTTATGTGACCCAGGACCATCTACTCAGTGTTATCACTGCACACAGTAAGCTGGGCCCACCTATATCAATTATTAATATAAAACATGCCCACGACCTGCCTCCTGTACAATCTGATGGAGGAAACTCATCAACTGAAAGTCTCTCTTTCCAGTTATGTCTAGCTTTTGTGTCAAGTTGACAGAAACGAACCAGCCTGCATCCTAAAAGACGACCCAGGAACTGGGCATAGTGACTCATGCCTTTAATTCTAGCACTCAGAAGGCAAAGGAAGACAGGTCTCTATGATTTCAAGGCTAGCCTGTATCCATAGTGAGTTCAGGCCAACTAATGCTACATAGTGAGATCCTATCTAAAAATATAATATATCAAATAATAAGCAAGCAAGCAAGCAAACAAACAAAAATCAGGAGAAAAATCTCTGTACTTGCAGATCACTCAAGTATTTCTTTTGCTATTAAAGGTACAAACTATAAAAGAAAAATTAATTGACTTTACAAAAATAAACTTTCCCACTATGGAAGAAAGTTTAACCGATAAGAATATGGATGGAAATTCCACACGTGAATGAATAACAGATACAAGTTAATAAAAAACAGCTGAAAGATTTGAGCAGATACGTTACCAATGAAGATATATTATGGCTAATCACATAAAAATTCTCAAACCTATTACTCATCATGAAATATAAAGTAAAACCACAATTATATATCACTTATACCCATTAGGATGTCTACCATTAACAAGACCGACCACACCAAGTATTGGCATGCATATGAGGTAATTAGGTGTAAAATGATACATGTACATTAGGAAAGTGTGGAGATTCTCAAAAATAAACATACCAAGTGTATGACCCAGTCGTCCCACCCTGTGGCTTTTCCCCAAGAGAAACAAAAAGCATACGTGAAGACAAAGGCTCATACAAGAACATCTAATAGCCTCAAACCAAAAAACAACACAAATACTCACCACCAGGTGAATCAAGCAAATCCAAAAAGTGCACTATGCTGCAGGAGAGTAGGTCTCATCTCTGCAGAGGATTCCATGGAATGAAGAAGAAGAACCAGAGAATATCTCTGGGGTTGGGAATCATGGACACAGTGTCCATTTGGAATGCTTAGACTGTACATGGGTCTCTCATGGAAGAGGAAAACACTGAACACATTTGTCTGAGACAACTGAGAAAATGTGAATGCACACAGGATATCGCAAGACAGTGGATGATGATGCCCTTCCAAGGCATGGTGACAGGGATATGGATGTATAAAACATGCTTTTGTTCTCTGGAGATGTGTGTTGACCTATTCAAGGACAAAGCATTATAATGTGTGCAGACTCTCTTCAGATGAGGAACCAAAATAAAAGCGACATGTGAGCCAGACCTGGTGGTCTATACCTTTAATCCCAGCACTTGGGGGGTGGGGTGGAGAGGTAGACAGATCTCTGTGATTGTGAGGCCAGAGTGGATACACAGAAAATTCTAGGGCAGCCAGGGCTACAAACAGAGCCAGCAAGGAGAGGTATGTGTGCAAGCAATGAAGAGGTGGCAAAGAAAATAAGGGTTGGAGGGGGGAGGAAGGGGAGAATGGACGGGAAGAGATGGACGGGGGTGGGGGGAGAGACAGAAAGCTTGGCAAGAATGAGAGTTTTAATTGCATCTCCCTGATGGCCAAGAATGTTGAACAATTTAAAAGCGTTCGCAGCAGCTTGTGTTTCATCTCTTGAGAACTCTCTGTCTAGTTCTATACTGCATTTTCAAATTGGGTTTTCTTCCTGATGTTCAGGTTTTTAAATTATTTATACATTTGAGATGTATAAAGAACATATACCCTTTATTAGATCTGTACTAGGTAAGTATCTGCGGGCTGCCTGTTTACTTGAATGGTGGTGTCCTTTGCTGTGCAGAAGCTTTTCAGTTTTGTGTGGTCCCTTTTATCAATGGCTAGACTTAATGCCTGTGCTACTGGGGTCCTTTCCTGTGCCAGTGAGTTCAAGGCTATACCCCAGTTTCTCTTCTATCAGACTCAGAGTATCTGGCTTTACGTCGAGGTCCTTGATCCCTTTTGAGGTCAGTTTTGTGCAGGGTGATAAATGTAGATCTATTTACATTCTTCTACAGACAGCTGCCCAGTGGGAGTCACACAATTTCTTGACAATGCTGTCTTCTCTCCAGTGTAGATTCTTGGCTTCCTCGGGTGACCGTATGGAGTTATATCTGGGTCTTCAGGTTGATTCCACTGACTAAGATGTCTGTTCTTTCTTTCTTTCTTTCTTTCTTTCTTTCTTTCTTTCCTTCCTTCCTTCTTTCTTTGTTTTGTTTTTCGAGACAGGGTTTCTCTGTGTAGCCCTGGCTCTCCTGGAACTCACTCTGTAGACCAGACTGGCCTCGAACTCAGAAATCTACCTGCCTCTGCCTCGCTAGTGCTGGGATTAAAGGCGTGCGCCACCACTGCCCAGCATTGTTCTTGTTCTTATAGCTCTGTAGCACAACTTGAAATCTCAGATAGTGATACCTCCAGCAGATCTTTTATTATTCAGGATCGTTTTAGCTATCCTGGATATTTTGTTTCCAGATGAAATTGGAGGTTGTTTTTTAATTTCTGTGAAGAACTGTGTTGGAATTTTGATAAGACTGCATTGAATCTGTAGGGGATTTTTTTTTTGGATGCCCATTTTCTCAATAATTAATCATACTGATCAATGGGAGATCTTCCTGACTTCCCTGATTTCTTTCTTCAAGGTCTTAAATTTTTTATTATGTAATAATTTCACTTACTTGATTGGGGTTATACTAAGACTTTTTGAGACTGTTGTGAAGGGTACTTTTTTTTCTGCTTTTGCCTTTTTTCTCTCCGTATATATCACATTTTACCTGATTTAGAAGTAAGGTTTTATTTGTACACGGCTTCTCTTTCTGTGTATGCTGTTTTTATTTTTATTTTATTTTGCATTGCAGTAAGTGAAGTAAGTGGCCGTCTGAGATTCTAGGGTTCATCAAACATAAAATGACTTCAGATCTAAACATAAAAAATGTTTGTTAACCCTTAAAATAAATCAATGAAATAAAGATTTAGACAAAAGTCAAAGATTATGCACACAAAAATGACATGTCAAATCAAGGATGGAACACTTAGTGTATTTGTGCCACAAATGGGAAGAAATAAAGGTAGCTCGTTTTTGTATCTTGCTACAAAGTCTATTCTATATACCATATATTATATATAAAGTGTTTTATATATGCTTTATATATTACATATAAATTATATTCAGCAGAATTTACTTTTTAGAAATTAAAACTCACTGTTTGGGATGAAACTATATGCAACAGCTTATGACGGATCTCCTTGAAAATTTGTGCACACAGTTGTCAAAAGTAAAGGGCTAAGAAAAGATAAACCAAGAATTGTTAAATAATACGTAAAAAGCTTGCACGAAAGGACTGCTAGATGTGACTACATTAAAGTTTATGACCCCATGCAATGAAAAAGACCATAGATTGTATTTAAAGTTGCAGGAAGAGATTTGCAAAAATTGCAGAAGAGAGTCAGGCTTAACATACAGAGTTTAGAAGGAATTAGAGGTTAGTGAGGGAAAAGACAGCACAAAGAAAACCAGTAAAAGGACAAGTCACAAAAGACAACCCACAGAAAAGGTAATATGAATGAGTTGTTGAAAGATGTTTACCTTTATTGTCAGGAAAATAATAATTAAAACATCACAGCTATCAATTTAGTGCAAATAAGTGTGATTTTAGTGCTGGCATGGATAAGGGGAGACCAGGTCTGACTTGTTGCTCTTTATAGATGCATCCCTGCAATCTCTTTAAAAGGTAACATAGCAACACTTGATAACAATGAAGATACTAAACTCTGTGACCTAATATTCCTTCAAGGAATGTTCTCTTGACAACTGGGTGCACAAGTGCCCAAAGAGACCTGTGGGTGCCTGTCCAAGATGAATGTGTTGGTGACAGCAATAAGCCAGGTGTAATCCATTCATCCATCATTCAAGATGTGTCCAGTTTTGCCCATGGAGAGGCCCGGAGATTACACAGGCATGCTGTGATTACATGTCAGTCTGTCCTAAGTGGCATTTTGTTCAAGGTTAGCTGCAATGTGAGCATAAAGTCACACTCATGAAGATTTCAGACTCTGTGGCATTAAAACACACCCAATAGGTCATTTGTACATATGCACATTTTAGTCTTCTCAAAATTAACCATTTGGAAAATATGTGCTCACTGAGTCACATGTGCACATCCCATAATACAATGTCTCAAACCAAGCCACCAGTCTCACCTAGAAAATCATCAGGGTACCATCATGCTCAAGGTGACAGATGTGTGTTTCCCAAATTCCTGTTTTATCATTAGCATCAAACATGGTTGGTTGATTGATTTCCTTAAAGCGACACACACTCACTTCATTAACTTTGGGACCCTGACAGCCAAATGCGTAAGCACGGTTAAACTTTAAGATCTTTTGCTATAGGAGATGGAGAATACAGAAGAGGTCCATGGCCAAATTTGCAATGTAGGAAGAGCACTCTGCCAGGAGCATCACTGCTGAGGTGGGTGGGAGCAGTCTGGAGGCAGGAGACTATGTGGAGTTCCTGAATGACAAAAAAGGCCTGGGCACAGAGAACACACTTGAAGAAAATGATGAGTCCAAGCGGACTCTCAGCTTCTACCAACCACTACATGACAGGATTCAGGAAGATAGAGAATGCAGAATGAACAGCTTAGGGATATAGTAAAAAAATATTTTAAAAAATCCTGGTGTGGTGTTTCCTCCCACCTTAGACCACACACACACACACACACACACACACACACACACACAGAGAGAGAGAGAGAGAGCCTTTATATTTTAAAATATGCCTTAACCAGCACAATAGCTGGGTGATTGCCTACCCTCCATGTTGTTAGAATCCACTTTCTTACTGATAACTCCAAGTTACTATTTACTAATTTCTATGTCTCATCTAGGCTGCTCTTAACTCCAATTGGCCAGCCCACGTGACCACGTTTTCATGGTTCAGCTATCCCATTGTGGCTCTCCTTCTCCCTCCTCACATTCTTCCTCTTCCATGGCCACTCCTTGTAGCAGGTGAATTCATTAAACAGCTTTCACTCCAGCTGGGTTGCTTTTCCAGACACCTGCCAGAGACCTCTGGATTCAGGAATGAAAGATGCACACATGAGCTAATTTTGATATGCCTTAACTAGCTCAATGGCTGGGCATTTCTAATCCTCTTCACGGCTAACAAACACCCTCCTCCAGTATTACTGAGTTAATATCTTTTAAAATCTGTATTTCATCTCTGCTGGGGAAGTGGCCTCTAGGACTACTTTCCTGGATGCTTACATTGCCAGAGGACCTTTAAGTTTCATCTTTTTCCTTCCCCGTTATGGTAATTCTCTGTCTCTCCTCTCTCTCCCGGCCCCTCGCCTGTGTAATCTAAAAGTTCTGCCTCAGTCTTTCTGCCCAGTCATTGGCTATAGCATTTCTTTATTATCAATCAAAGCCAGCAGGGGGTAGGAATCCTCAGGTCTGGAAGTGTGGCTTTTTGGGAGCTGAAATAAGACAAAGCATTAGAACCAATCCCCAACAGCTCCTTTCTCTCCCTCTTTCCTCTCCTTGTGGTCCCAAGCCTGGGAAACCTAAACCCCCTGCTATATCTTTTCTCCCTAGCTATTGGCTGCTGGCATCTTTATTTACTAATTAGAATTAACTGGGGGCAAGGTTCCCCATGATCTTTATTGTGGACTCTCTCATCTTTGGGGCAGTTTGGGGGGACCCAAAGTAGCATTAGAATACAAGCAGCATTAGGTTAATCCACCACATAGGGGTACAACACATGAAGCCCCTCCTCTGGCTATGTCCGTGTTAAGGGCTGCACATGAGCAAAGACCAGAAGGTAGCTGCTTAGATGGATACTAAGAGGGGTGTGTGTGTGTGTGTGTGTGTGTGTGTGTGTAACTCAAAGCCAGAGGAATTTGGAGAATTAGCCTAGAACCCAGAGCTTAGCATACTTTAGTTTCAGGCTTTAGAGGAGTGATACAAAGAAGTCAGTAGAGGAAAAATTATAAACATAGAAATGATCCTGGCATATGGTATCGTGGTGTGCATAGCATTTCCAGAACATGTAGATCCGTGCTAGCAAATGTGGCAGAGGCTTAAGAACTAAAAGAAGTCCACACAGGTGCAAGCTCTGAGAAAGCCTTTCACCCCATTAAATCCCTGTTCTTGGAAGCTGCCTGGTTCAGTGAGGAAACCTACTAAGTCTTGTTGCATGCATGGGCACTGAATATGGTGACCGAGGACACTGGAAACCTTCATCATGGTGGCTTTGTCATAGCGGTTGTACACACAAGCCTCACAGTGGTGTATGGAAAAAGAATGAATGCAAAGCTGAGTGTGACTTTTTTCCAAGCAACTCCTGGGTCATCAAAGGAAATAAGGAGAGAAATCATGAGCTTGCAAGGACAGTAAGACACTAAGGCACTCACCCAGACACAGCTGCAAGAGCACCCCTGTGGATCCAGCAATAGGAGTCTACAGAAGAATGTCGTCCTTTCTTATCTATATGCCCTGTTTATGCCAGTCTTCCCTCCTCTGGCTGGCTGAGCACCCCCTGCCTTGAGTGTTCTGCAAACATCTATACACTCCCCAGCTTCCTCTGTCACAGGCTCACTACCCTAGCTGCAACCCGACCCCCACCCCCAAGAGTCTAAAAGGTCTAAGGTGGGAGGTGCCATGTTTTTCCTGTATTCCACCTGTACCTCAGTCATAGCAAAGCTCATGAGTTGTATGGGCACAAGTGAGCAGCAGATGTATTCTAGATGAATTTCCTGCCAACCCTGCCTGGAGAAAGATGCCTCAGAAGACTCGGAAATGGAATCAGAAGTCACATTAGGTTACTTACAGGTTCCCTGTGGAGTAGAATTTTCTCTAGGTGCTGGCAGACTGCAAGCAGCCTGCAGCCTTGGAGGCTGTGCAGACTACTTCATAATAACCATCTATTAAAACTTCAAAGGAAGAAAAATTAAAAACATGACTAGAGCTAATTGCCGGCTGCCACAAATTGGTTCCTGGGTATTATAAATGGTTTAATAGTTGGTCTAGATACCATTGCGATAGGTTGGTGCCATATAAATAGGAACTCGGAGATGTAGAGATAACTGAGGCCAGGCTGTGACCTCACCAAGTCATATCTTCATGGCCCAAAGGTGAGAATTTTAAATGTCTCTGTGTTTGGCACAATTATCTGTCACAAAGCAGCCAAATAAAAGACTCCAGTTTAACAATTTTATCACCGAAAAAGAAGGACTCTGGGTGAAATAAACCCAATGATTACTTACTATCCCAAACAAGAATCAGGATGCCTGGAAGCAAGACCTGGCTCCAAAGCAGCCAGCTCTGTGCCCACAGGGAAGCTAAGCAGTCTGTCTCTGTTACACAGTGAAGGATGATATAATACTTGGGCTCATGTGTCTACTTATTTATTCACTTAATCCATATGTATTAGGAAGCTACCATATTCCTGGCACCATGGTATGCACTCCAATACCAATGCCGTATAGGACAACTCACTATAGTCAACTTCAGGGTGAGGCAGAAGAGTTTCATGTGGCAAAGCTGCTAAGACATATCTAGGAACAGTAGAGGGGAGGAAGGGGTAACCAGAACTCAGCTGGGAAGAACCAGGTGAGCACTCTAGAGGAGGGATCCTTGAAAAGGGCTTTAAATGATAAATAGGAGTTTCCCTGGCAGAAAAGAAAGAAGCTTGTATCTGTAACCCCAGTGCTGGGGGGTGGGGGGTGGGTAGGGTTAAGAGGATCCTGGGACTTGCTCAGAGGTCAGTCCAGCTGAATGAACATGTTTCAGATCAGTGAGAGACTCTGTCTGAAAAAAGTATCCTGGAAAATGACTGGACAAGAGACCCAACGTTAACTTCTGACCTTGAGGTGTAAATGGTGTGCACATATATCCCCACACCTCCCACACACAAAGAATAAGAAAGTCTACTTTGGTTCATGTTCTTTTTTTTTTTTTTGGTTTTAGTTTTTTGAGACAAGGTTTCTCTGTGTAGCCCTGGCTGTCCTGGACCTCACTTTGTAGCCCAGGCTGGCCTGGAACTCAAAAATCCACCTGCCTCTGCCTCCCAAGTGCTGGGATTAAAGGCGTGCACCACCACTGCCCAGCTTGGTTCATGTTCTTAAACTGTCAGTCCACGACCACTTGGCCTCCTGGCTGCTTTAAAGGCTGTAGTGAGACCATATATATGGCGGCAGGACATCGAAGAGCAGGCCTGTTCAAATCATGGTGCCCAGGAAGCAATGATGGAGAATGGAAAAGGACAGGCTCTGGGTGTCCCTTCCAGGACACATCCCCAGTGATTTAATTTCCATTAGGTTCTACCTCCTAACAGCTCCACAATTTCTGAATAGCACCACAGGCTGACAACCGCTAAGTTTTCATCACCTGAGTCGTTAGGAATACATGTGTGATCTAAACTATACATCATTGTTAGGGCACAGGTGACCTCCGGGTGCTTTTCCTGGCATTTCTGACTTAACAAGGCCTTTGGATTCACATCTCTGATGCTGGTGCTGGATCTATTTAGGGAGCCACTGGACTACAATGTTCTTTCTGATGCTTTTCTGTCCAGATTGGACGGAGTACTAGCTAGAAGCACAGAGACATCCAGGCAGCTCGTAGAAGTTACTAGAAAAGAAACTCTTGCCAATGCTCTCGTGACTTGAGACTTTAGTTCATCTTCAGCCCTTACGGTTGCTCCTTTTAGCTTGGTACCAGTGTCTGGTTGTTTTATTTTTTTTTTTTTCATTTGAGATTTCTTTGTCTGAATTATGGGTTGTTTCCTGTTGAAATGTAAATGGCCCTGGAGGGGGCAGCCGGTTGATACAGCTCTCAGTGTTTTATAATAGGGTGTTAATTTAATTATGAGATCATTTTCATAAAGAGCCCCAGGAGATGACAGTCATTTTTAATGACCTGGGAGGGTAGACTCAATCCTAGGGCTCCACACCCTGACGGCATGATGTTACCCAAGTCTCTTCACCTTCTCGAGCCTAGTTTCCTCTTTGGTGAAACTGAGGATAATAATAGCCTCTGTCACCTTGTGTTATTTTAAGGATTGCACTGAGCGAGAGAATGTGTATGTCTATCAAGGGCTAAGCAGAAGTGCCAAAGCATATTACGAGATACAAACATACATACCTTCTAGAACTTCATCTGGCATAGTGAAAACTCCAGAAGAGTCTTAACAAATCCAAAAGTTTGTCCACCCTGACAAGCTGCTATCCAGAGGCGGAACTTAGTGAGTGGGAGGTTAAATATGTCAGGCTGGATGGACAATGCCCGTGCTGATTCCAATGTCAGGGTTGGGCTTATGGTCTTATTCTCAATAACTTTTTTGAAAACTTTGTTAAAACAGGTCTAGGCTTCTAAATCTCAGAAACTTCCCCTTGCTGTCAAAGTAAAAATGTCCTCCAGGCTCTAAGGGATTTTGTTTTTCTTAGTTGTCTATATTTGTGCCATTTTCTATAAATTCAATAAACAGACAGGATTGACTAGGCTTGGACAGAAGGCATCTCATTCCTTTAAACAAACCTGTGTGTAGCTGCTCCTGGGAACCTTTTCCTAGCCTGGCATGGCTCTCTCCTTCTCTGAGAGATTGAGAGGTCAAAACTAGAGAGCTGCTTTCACCTCTTAGGGTTGGGATTTGACTTCATCCCAGAGAGCTGTAGCCTGATAATCTGGAGTGCTCCGGCAGGTGTGTCTGGAGCAGCAAGCTATCAGCTTACCGGAATGTGAACAATGGCTCTGGTGCATGCAGTCACCTTCAGCAGCTTCATGGCTGGGGTAAAAGAAAAAAGTCTTTTCAATCGCCTCCAAAGAAAAGAAAGGAGACATCTCATTTGCCAGGGAATAATTTCTTAATTACCCTGTGATGTCTGTTCTTCCTGGTGGGTCCTTCAGCCAGATTTGGGAGGGAGAATTCTGATGTTTTCATTAATGACAGGGGGTGTGAGGTTGCTGATGACAGGACTGGGGACAAACATTGGCAACAGTGTAGGTTTTCAACATCTCTCTCTGCAGCTGAGGAGGGTCTACCTGATCCCCACAGAGGCCTTGGAGCTTGTCTCCCAGGGGCAGGGCAAGGCCTGTTGAGCTGAAGTTGGTCACAACTACCTGATAATCACATGGAGAATCCTGATTTAGTGTGTAGCGAGGTCCTAGCAGAACTTCTGAATATTTTCAAATGAAGTTTGCCTGCACTTTTGGCAACCTCTAAACTCCCTTCCAGGTATTGCTGGGGAGGGGGAGAGAGGAAAAAATGTGTTTTGATAGATTCTCAACTCCTAACCAACCCCTCCCACACAGGGGGCGACTGTGAGACCTGTCATGAGTTTCAGATCATTTTTCTCCTCCTTTCTTAACCTTTCACAACAATCTGAGGGGCGCGCAGGGGCGTGGGGTGGGGGGAGGGGAGGGCGGCGCTTCTGTCTTAAAGTGGAGGAAGGGTGCCAGGCCAGGCTGGAATCTGCTTATCCGCTTCCAGGCGTGGGAGGTCACCTTGAGAGCCCTCCATCTTCACTTGCTCTTGCCGGTTTGTCTTCTACTCTCAAAGCAGGAAAGCAATAGGCAGCAGTCTAATGTGAGCCAGGTAAAAGTTTGACACTGGGGGGAGACCAGGCTTCTCTCCAGTTCCACGTTGTCTCTCACCTCACTGGCTTCATTTAGTAACTCAACAACTATGTATTAGGTCCTCCCTGGGCACCACGTATCGCAATGGGGTATCTGCAGCGAACAGATAAAACTCCTTCAGGGATTTTCATTTTAGGGGAGTTTCTATCCCACAGCTTCAGGAATTCCTGTGGCTGCTGCTTAAAGTTTTCTAGTGGTGTGCCTCTTCAGACTGCGGGTTTTATTCTGAGTGCACCTTTATGTAAATACCGCTCCTCCTAGTGCTGTACACTCCAAGGTACTCTCTCAGGAGGCCTGCTCACATCTAGCTCAAGGCGTGCAAGCCCACCCACTGGCTCCTATGTCACAGTCATCTCAAGTCCAGAGCCCCCACACGGTGTCCAGGCCCTGCAGCTGCCCGGATGCCCCTCACTCAACTCCCTGCCCCGGCGATGTATAGGCTGCAGAGTCCCGGGTGCCTACACCCCTTCTCTCTTGCTCTGCGGAGCCTCAGAGCTCTCTGCAGACCTGCTGACAAAGCACGCGACCCTCCCAGGCTCCCTGCCGGGTCCTCCCCTCTCAGCTTTCTCTATTTCTGTGCTGGGTCTGAAGAGAGAAGCGCCCTGTGCGCCTGATAGTGGTTTGGGCAAGGCACAGGTGGAAAACAATTACCGAGCTCTTTGGAAACCCGAGTCTGTGGCAGAAACTTGGACTCGGTGGCCTGAAACCAGGCAAAGGAGCACTGTAAGACAGGGCTGCTGTCCCTCGGGGCTGATTGATTAGATGTTCCTTCCTCCCAAATCGTTTTCAGTGGGTTGTTTGTTTATCTCCGAGCCTAGCAACCGCCTACCGCTGTTCTGCTTACAAATGCGCTCCCTAATGCTAGGCTGCAGAGGTCAGCAGGCTCATTTCTTTCTTGGTTTAACTTCTCGCACACGTCAATTTTGGGCATCTCCAAAGCAGGCCACCTGTATTTTCTGGGTCAGCCAGCACTTTCAAGGTTTCCTTGACCACACCCTCCCTTTTTTCCTCTCAATTGAGTGGCACAGCAGGAACAGAGCCCCCTCCCCGGCCCACAGGAGACTATGCCGCAGAAAGCCCTGTCCAGAGCCCTGAGTTTCGGAGGCGGGTGTGCACTTATTAGGCTCGGCCATGATTGGGGAGATTGCAGCTTTCTGGGAAAATGGGCCTGAGCAACCTCATATTAGGCATTGGCTGTATGTAGGTCAGTGCCAAGAGCGGGCACTCTGCTTATCCTCTGTTCAAAACTTAGCTGGAAGAGTGGTGGACAAAGCAACCTTCAACACTTTTGGAAGAGATGGATACTGATTACTGGGAGACAGGAAGGTTCCCCTCTGTGTAATCTCACACTAGAACCTGGGGTGTTTGGAAAGGAGCATCAGTGGTTGCTCCCAGATACCCCTGGGGCCTGCACAGATGATTCCCTCTAATCCAGTCTGCTGGCCAGGAGTTACCACCCCTATCCCCCCCTTACTTTCCTGCTGAGGAGAATGAGTTTGAGGGAGTCACCAGAGTTCCCAGAAAGCTGAGGATGCGAAAGGCAGAGTAAGATGAGGCCAACAACCTCCGAATGATCTATTTGAAGGAATAGGAGTCGCTGCTAGGAGTTCTTTCCCTAGCTCACAAAGCAAGGAGCAGGCTTGGAGGCAGCAAGCCTCTCTCTATCACAGCCAGGCCGGTTTTATCTGACCCTGTAAATAGCCCTAGTGATTTTGTGTTTCTCAGATGCTCTCAGAGTTTCTGCCTATCCCCCTTCTCCCAGCAGTTGCCAAGGCCCCACTAGTAAACCTCTTCCTGTCTCCCTGCGCTAACTTTCAGTCACCTCCCTCTACTCCCTATTAACATCTGCATCTACCCTTCACTATGTTACTGCCTTTACAGAGTCTCTCCTTGTTCTTCCTTCATTCATCTTGTCCCATGAGCCATAGGCTTAATAAGGCAATGTTGTGCTAAGATCTTTCCCCTTACCTACTGAGTCCAGCATGGCACCGCACTGAGTCTTGCTTGGTCATTCACATTTGACAATCTGGCCAGATGCCATCCTAAACTCAGTGAGAGGTGGTCCTTCAGTTTTTGCTAGGTTTGAAGGGGAGGCATGCTTGGTATGACTAATGGGCACTAATGGGCTCTCAGCAGCTCCTGCAGTGGATTGTTTGCTGCCTTGCTTCTCCCAGGCCTTAGAGAAGGCTTGCACCTGGATTAGTCTCGAAGGGGAGACAGAGCGTAATTGTCTCCCGTGTTCTAAGACACTCAGAAGCTACTTAGATGAGACAGTGCCTGTGGTATGTGGTAATTGAGGACACACAAGCGAATAAGAGGTTGGGCATAAAGTGAAATAAAGCAGATGACAAATGGCTGCTCTGGGGGAAGTATTTCTGTGCTCTCTACCAAAGCTTTGAGAGTCAGTTCTCTTCAGGTATGTGGCACCAGACAGGTTGCTATGCTTCAGTGTATGGCCCTGCACCTATGTACACACAGGCAGCACTAACTGGATTAAATAACCTGGAGCTGAGAGGGAACAGAATGAAGAGTCAAGAAGAGCTGGGGGTGCAGAGAAAGGAGTAGATATGACAAAACTACATCATATATGAGTGAAATTCTTTAAAAGTACCGAATATATTTTTAAAAGAAATGGAAACAGAAAAAAACAACCAAGCCAAGTGTTTTTCAAATCACCTTCTCAGCACGTGAATGCCCACCCTTACCTTTGCAACCTGCAGCATGTTTTCACACACATGGTCTCATTTGTCTCCCACAAAACACAGAGAGGGAGACTGGCAAGGCTCTTTGCAGCAGCTGTCTCTCACTCAGTACCTGCACGCACTGTGCTGGAAGGCATGTGCATGCTGATTGGCTGTATTCTTTTCCATTTTACAGAACTGGAAACTGAGGTGATGAGAACATTGATTTCAGGCAATACAGTATTCCAGATGACAATATCAGGATTTGAATGCAGGCTTCTCGATCCCTATAACCTGGCCCCAATCTCATGCATGTGATTTCATCAGTGTTCCTTTAATTGGATGCTTTGGAGGAATCCCCCACATGCTGCCTGCAGGAAGCCCTCCTGGCTCCTGGGGAGGACTAGGAATAGAGGTTAGTCCCTGGACTCAAAGGCAGGGAGATAGAGAGCTGTCCTCACAGCAAGGCCATGGCTACTTCCTCTGCAGATTGCTAGGCAGCCACTGAAGTTACCTCCTCCAAGACAATATTTCATCTGTGGACTAGGCAATGGCAGTCTTACATGATGGCTATCATGGGGATCCAGTAAGTCAGTATAGATAAGAAAGTCTCATGGCAAAGCTCCGTTCCTTTTGTCTCTTCTATTGTTCTTGGGTTCGGGATGTATTGCCTGTCTGGGCACAGGATTTGTTGTGTGTAGTAACTCAGGAAACAGATGTTTCAGGAGATGAGGAGAGACTCTAGCCTCTTGACCTCTTCCCCTCAGACCTGAATCTTGATTTGGGACGGACAGAGAGATCTCTTGGTGTCTACCACAAAATAAAGAAGCAACTCCATGAGACACCCACATTAGTTTCTCTGGTGCTATTATACCTCACTTGTGTTATTCCAACATCTTAAAAGCTGCAGAGTGCTTTCGGCCCAAGCCACTGGGGACCCATGTCTGGAAGCACAGGCAGCAGCGGCATGCCAGTCAACATGATGGGCTGTCAGTAGCATATGTTGGTGGGAATGTCCCCAATGCAGAGAAAAACTGACAGAGACACATGTGGAGGACCTCACTCCTTGCTCAAGCTCTAGGGACAACAAACCATTGTGCCCCATGATGTATGGAAGGTGTTTTTGAGTGCTGAGCTCTCTGGCTAAGGAAGAAGACAGAGACCCTGATACTAAGAAGGAAACTGTGGTGAAATACTTGCCCTTGTGAGATACTTCCTTGAATTTTCTCATCTAATTCCTATAATAACCTATACAAGGTAGATGCTGTGTGATCTTGCCCCATATTCAGGGGAACTTGAGTTTGCAGAAGTCAGTGGACTCTCCCCAGGGGCCAACTAGTGCGCAGTCAAGCCAGGATTCAAAGCCAGGTGTGAAGGACTCACCTACACATGCTGTCTGAACAATTGTGCCAGCTGCCTGGGGTGTCATGGCTTCCCATGGCTCTTTGTTCCTCTTTGGGAGAAAGGAGGCAATGTTTATTTTGCTGGCTCAGATAATGAGATCTTTATCTTCCTCAGAAAAGCATGTATTAAATCCCTAATTGCGCATGGCATGGTATTGAGCGTGGCATGGAATTATTTTGTATACAGAAATAATTAAGCTAAGTACACAGACAGGGTCTCTGCCCTCTGGGAACATGATATCCCTAGTACACTGAAGGCTGACCCAAGCAATACATCCACAAAGCCAGCATCTTGGTGCCATTTTCCCAAAGCCATCATAGTCACAGACTGGGTCCCTTTATTAGCAATGACATGGCCTGGGAGTGCTGGAGTACTAGTGTCTTTCAAATCTGCTTCTACGAAGACTTCTAAGGAGGTCAGGCTTGGGGTACACACAGTCTGCAGGAAGATAATGCTTTGGAAGGCCTCTCATAGGGCCTCTGTGATCTTCACAAGTACTTTTGCTGTCTAGGCTTTAGCTTTCTATCCACAGAATGGACTACTAGCATTGCAGTTCTCAGGGGCTTACCAAATTTGTTTGGTAAAAGGATGTGTGGATCATACTTAGCACAGTGACCAGCAGGTAGTAAGGTCTCTATAATCAATGACTATTACAGCTGATGATTAGAAAGCCTGCTTCCCCTGCACACCCTCCTCCCAGATGAACGTAGAGACTTTGCTTGAGTCATATTGGGAAGAGGACTTTTGATTGCACACAGCAGAGGTGTTTCATTGATCCCCCATGCTGTGGCCATATGAAGGATCAGACCTCTGTGCTTCTAATGTGTTACTGTGTCCAAGATGTCAAGGGCTTGGCCTTAGTGGAGCAAAACACCAAGTGTCTGCCTATTGACTCTTAATCTTTAATTCTCCATTCTAGACTCTAGAATCTAGAAAGATTCAAACTTCTCTTCAGAAAAAAAGGCTTGAGTGGGGAATGAAACACAGCTATACTGCAGAGCAGTAGGGATGAAGTGCCTCTGGCTGCTTGGGGTACCTGTGGCTCTGGCTCCCCAGTCCACACCAGAGGCTGTCGTAACTGCTGTCCTTCCAAAACTCATTCGAGGGATAAAAGGACAGAACTGTCGGCCACATCAGGTGAAGTGCGTATGTTGCTGAGGCAGGGCTGCGTGGCAAGTGGAAGATTCCAGAATATCTTTTTCCGTCTTGGGTAACTCACTAGATTGCTTACCTTCTTCTCAGAGCCCAGAGTTGGCCAGGGAGTGACCAAGGCCCTTCAGGAACCCAAGGACACATACTTCAGAAAATCTCTTTGTGTTTCTCCTTGGCAGAGGCCCTGCGCAGCATAGACGTTATGCTTAATGGCCTGTCAGGAAGGAAAACAACCGGGAGAACTGCGGGAGAAAAGAGTAAACTAATAATAAAACCAAACCCAAACATCACGGCCCTCCCTCCCCTAACCTATTTCACTGTCTTTGCAGCCAATTCCCCTCCCAGGCAAATAATATTTATTCCAAGAGGCTCTGACACACCAGTTCGGAACAAGACAATGCTTGATTGTTTCTTCCTTCCCCCTGCGGCGAGCAATGGGCTGGAGCCGCGCAAGCGTGGAAAGGGAAAGGTACTTGCTGCTCTTCTCATGGGACCCAGCTTGGCGCTGTCAAAACAAGCCCGAGACTCACGCGGGGGAGGGTGGCGGGGCCAAAGATTAGTACAGCTACCGCGGACCAGCTCAGAAAGTTTCGCTCTTTTAGCTAAAGTTGCTGGCAGCTGTGGCCACTTAAACGGCTTTTGCTTCCATTAGACAGGAGAGTCATTAAGTCAGGGAGCTTAATGCAAGCTCTAAAGGGCCCGGGAGTCATTGCTCATCGAAAAGTGCCAATTCATTGTGTGGTAGATAAAAACACCTGGAGACTGAAATCAGAGGTGACTTTCTCCAGCTTAGGAGTTGAGGACCGACCCCTTGGTGACCTTGTATAGAGAAACAGCTTTTGTGTAAATCAAAGACTTCAGCCCTCCTGATGCAGGAAAATCCTGGGGAAGGAGTAGTCAGACAGGGGGTAGATTGTCAGCTCCAAGGCTTCTCAGGGGTGTTCAGTCTACTCAGGCTGAAGGGCCCAGAAGGATCTTAACCCAGGGTTTACCAACCAGATACATGCCTGAACCGAAAATTTGTGTTGTCCCAGTTAGAGTTTCTTCTTCCTGGATCAGATGACCACCATCTTAAACTGGGGCCAGCACAGGCTGGCCTCTGCTGGCCTCTGTCCCATTTTTTCAACAATGCTTTCCATTGGATATGTGAGCCCACTTTAGCAGATAGCATTCAGGCAGGAGTGACTGAGCCAGTCCAGTTGTCCGAACACCATGATTGCTCAGCAGAGCAAAGTGACCACTTTCTTTCTGGACAGTACCCCCATGAACCTGTGACAATTTTTGTTTTATGCTAACTTTTAACCACAGGGCAAGCCAAGAGGGTATTTTCACCCCTACTTTACAGATGGAGAAACTGAGCTTCGGGAAGGTTCGATAACACCTAAATAACATCTTGAAGCCTAGCATTTTTGCTTCCTGTCTGTCACTCTTCTTGGGCTGGTCCTGTACACTCTGTCACAGGCAGCTGTAGAGGACAAGGCTGCAACTGGTCTCCCTGTCCCTGATCAGCCCATCCTTTACACTTGTCAGGACCCATCTTACCAGAGGCTTGATACTGAAGGAAGGTACGAGAAAGAGGAAGCTGACCAAGACCTTATCTCTCTACATTAGACTGAGGCCAGAATGAACTTAGGAGGAGATGAGAGGGTCCTGGGCAGATGCAATTTTCATTTGAAGCAAACTCCTTCCAAAGGCTACCTCAGCAGAGCCTTCACTGTGTCCTGGGGCTGAACGAGAGGAATCAAAGGCATAGGGGTGCACCTGCACAGAACCGCAAGCTTAAATGCTCCAGGACCTGGAGGTGGGACACTCGCCAAAGAAGACCTCAGAAACACAGAGCTTCCTGAAACACCAGTGGGCAGGGGGACCAGACTCGCTGCTGCCTGGTGGGGAAGCCAGAATCTGGGAAATGTCACCTCTCACAAGAATTATGTCAGGATCTATGACAGGACCAAATAAGTCTGACCCTGGCTGGACAACCTGATGTAACTAGTCGTCTGGCTTATTCCATGTGGGATTACTCAGACTATAAAATTCTATTTATTTGTTAAGGGAGGGGCAGATCCATATCCCGTCTGTTGACACCTGGACTGCAGGGAAGAGAGCTGCACCTCCTTGCCCATCCCAATGCCCTGGCTGAGCCACTCCCTGCCCAGCCGATATGGCTGATGGGAAGAACACCTGGTGGGTGAGGGCTGGGAGAGCTTCCCATTGGCAGCAGCTCCTCTGCCGAGAGCCATGACCATCATTTAATAGGATAGAAGGCCAAAAGCCTCAGAGCACAGTTCCCAACATGTTCACCTCAGACACTTGCCCCAAGTAGGCCGGGCTGTGACAGCTCAGTCAGATTCCTTGCTCCCAGCAAATGCCTCTTGAAGAATCTCTTGGTTTTTCCAGAATATATATATATATATTTTAATGGCCAGGTTAATTTTGGTTCCAGGATCAAGTGAGCAAAAGATTCCAATTTTAAGTCTTTGGTGACAGGTCTGCATGGGACGATTCTCACCCTTTCTCCATGGCATCTAGAGGCTGTGTCAGGGCTAAGGGCAGGAAATCTGAGAAGAGTGACTTTGTGTTTAAAGGGGTGATAACTCTACTTCAAGATTGTGGCAAAGCGGGGTAACCGAGGGTCAGTTCTTAAGATACAAGCAAATGCTCCATCTTGCTTTGTCATGAACCAACTGCTTGATCTAGAAACTAGATTTTGTCTTTCTAGATCTCTGCTTCCTTATCTGACAAAGGGAAAATCCAGTGGTTCTTAGCAATTATTCACACTTTGCAAGTTCTTATGTGTATCCAATCTACCCTGACCCATCCCCTTAACCTCAATGCTGCTCTCCTTTACCTTCAAAACAGAGAGAAGAAAAGCCGGAGCACCAACAACTTGAAGTTGTTTTTCTTTTTGTGTTGTGTTGAGGGATTCCAAGTGCTCCACCCCTGTGCCTGTTACAGTTTCCATACAAACTTGCCACATGACCCTTGCTCTTCTCAGAGTCACACTGAAGGTGCCATCCAATGGCCATATAGGGCTGGGAGATCTGGGTCTCGATTCTGCTCTCAGGAATTGACTTGCTGGGTGGATGCAGTAAAGACTTGGCTTCTCTGAGCCTCATACACCCGATGGGATATATGTTCCACCCTGGGAATGCACCGTGAGACGCTTCAGTGAATAAAATGAAGAAAAGCATGAAACAGTTTCATGGTGGAGGTTGTGTGTCTAAATCTCTGGGTCTTTGGAAGCCAGTGGCCCTTTACTAATGGGCTGCACCCAACGGAATTGTGGTGGTTTTCCAGTTTACATAGAGGCAGGGCCTCCTGGCAGATGCTGGTGACTTACTCACACGCATTGTGACCTTGGATCAAGATGCTCTTCTTTTTGGATTAGTTCTGAGCCCGGTTTTAAAGCAGCTGGCTGGGATGGAGACTTGTTTTGCAATGTGCTTCAGTGAGGTTTTTACAGCCTCACTCATCAGGCCTTGAGGACTATGCTAAGATACTGAGCTGCAGGCTGCTGAGTCACAAAGGTAGAAGCCCGTTAGCTGCCAAACATGGCTTTCCTGATCCTGCCTTTCCGGTGTGATAAGTCCCACTGGATTAATCTGAGAGCCCCTCCTTCATCCTCCATCCTAACTCTCTCCCCTTTCTCTACCCCTCCCTCCCCTGGAGCTTTTCCTATTCAGGTGGGAGCTCTTGAGCGAAAGGGAAGGACCCAGCATTAGACTTTTTAGCCTCCGAGGCTTTCCCCCCACAACAATGGTTCTCAATTTCCCCAATGCTATGACCTTTTAATCCAGCTTTTCTTATTGTGGTGATCCCCAGCCATAAAATTATTTCATTGCTACTCCATAACTGTAATTTTCCTGCTGTTATGAGCCATAATATAAATATTTGATATGTAGAATATCTGATATGTGACCCCAAAGGGATCATGACCCAGGGGTCTTCAACCACTGCCCTAAAACAAGTGCAAAAAATATGCAAATGGGCATAGGGGTTAATAGAGTGGACCCTCCAGAAAGGTCAGAGCGTCTTGTACATTTCTGAAACTGCCATATTCTCTTAGGCTTCTATGGCTTTAGGTTACTGCTTCCTCTGGTCAGAATCAATCTTACCTAACTACCAATCCTGTAGTAACTATTTGCTTACAAGCTATGCCCACTGATGAAATAGCAGCATGAATGTTAGGGGAATAAACAACCACTTTTTAAAAAACTGTATTGAAGGCTCATTCCAAGAAGTGGAACCCATACTTGATACTGTTAATGAGGCCAATAGTCTGAGACTACATAAGTTATGGGCCCAGGGAAAAACTTACTCCATTAACATATCAAATGCAAACATATTTAAAAAAACACAACAAATTCCTAATGGCCCACCTCTATACCCATTGATCCATGCATCACTTAACCCTCAGCAGAAAACCTTCTTCTTAAAGTAGATGGTAATTAACACAGCGACCCACAACTAAACCGCATGCAGAGAGTAAGAGCTTTTGAGTGTTCAGTACTGAATGACATGACTTTCTCGTATGCCTTCTCTCAAGACTTAGGGATGTAGGCAGAAGAAGGAACAGAAATCTTGTGAGAGCCAGAGGTGATAGACAAGTTTAAGGAAGCAGTATTTTCCAGAAACAACAGGGAAAGTGCACATAGGAACTCTCAGAGGCTGTAACAGAGTGCATAAGCGTAAGACTTGCAAAAACTCAAGCCAGTCAAAAATCCCAGCATGGACAAGGGAAGTGGGCAGGAAGTCCTACCCAAAACCAATAAGCTCTTTGTGAATGATAGCTTCCCGGAGAGGGGCAATCAGCTTTCTTCAGTGGGCTGACATTGAATCTATCACCACACTCCAGTGAAGGCCCCTTGCCCAGGAGGGAGTAGATGGTCAACACAGAATGGACTCCATGGGCCTTAGTGCCATTTTTCCTTTTCTTTTCTCCCTCCCCCTCTCTCTTTAAGAGAGAAATAACAGAAGTTGGGTAGTTAGGGAGGGGAACGGGTCAGGAAGGAGTTAGGAGAGAGGAAGAATAGGGTAAAGAAATATTATTATATTATGCTTTCAAAGAGTAAAATACTTACAGAAAATAATCTTCCATCTTCACATGACTGGTGAGTTCTTTTAAGAATCATCTCTTTATTGGTTACTTTTCTCATTTCTGTGATAAATTATTTCAGGGAAGGGTTTGTTTTGGTTCAGTATGAGGCACAGTCTATCATGGAAGGGAAGTCATGAAGGGGGAATCTGAAGCAGTTGGTCACCTTGCATCACCATCAGGGAGCAGAGAGATATGAATGCTATTGTTCACTTTGAACCTCTCTCTCTCTCTCTCTCTCTCTCTCTTCCCCCCCCCTTTAAATCCAGAGCCCCCATGGAATGGTTCCACCCACATTCACAGTCAGTTGTCCTTCATAGATGGAGAGTGTTTCCTTGGTGATTCTAAATCTAGTCTACATGATGACAAAGACAATGTCTTTCGGGAAATGAGGCATTTATACAGTATTAAGGAAACATCTACTTTACAATAGGCACAATTCTAGTTGATAAACAAAACAACCCAAGGTCACAGCTTCCAAAGAGATTATAAAGCTGGGTAGACAGAATACAAAAATACATAAATGTGTATGATGTTACATGGTGAGACATGCAATGACAAAATAAATCCAACGAGAGAACAGAGAGTGAACGGTCAAGGAAGATCCAATAGCAACATCCAAGCAGAGACCTGAATAACATTAGAGAGTGACGTTATCCTCACCTGGATAGCTAAGCCCTTCAGGTAGAAATGGATTTGATGTATTTAGGACAATCAAGGAGATGGCGAGAGGTGGAGATGAACAAGTAAAAGAAACAAGTCTTGGAAGTGACAGGATCAAGATCACCCAGGGCTTTGTGGGCCGCTGTAAGGACTAAGACTTTCACTGGGAAGCCACTGAGTATTTTCAAATAGAGGAGTAACCTAACATTGAAACTTCCGTTCCAATGGCATCACAGTTGTTGCTGTATAAAGAAGAACTGTAGAATTTAAGAGTAAAGGCAAGAGGCTGGTGAGGAGGCAATTTCCTTCAGTCGGTCGGTCGGTCGGTCAGTCAGACTAAAGAAAATGGTGTCCTGAAGTAGGGCAGGAGCTTAGAGATGACGAGTTGTCAAATGTGTGATGACCTATCGATGGCTAAGCAGCCCCAGTCACTTATTCTCGGTTCTCTAACTACTTATTAATCTCTGCATTAATCAGTATCCAATCCTAAAAGAAGCTTCTTTGGCCAAGACTGAGAGGATCACAAACATGTGAACATAAACATAAATACTTAGAAAGCCATATGGCAGCATGACCATTTAATAAGCAACATTAATGCGTCCCACTTCTCCTGATACGGGCTTTTGACCAGGGTTACTTTATCAGGTATGAACTACCTCCTGTGGAAGGATAAGACTCAGTCAGAAAGCAGATGGTCACCTCCATAACCATCTTGCCTCTATTGCAGTGGCAGACATATTCTGTCCAGCAGGTAAGTATCGTAGCATACAGGGGCCATGTCTAAATTAAATCTTTTTTCCCCAAATGCCTGCATAGCATATTTCTGCCCCAACTCAAGGCTGTGGGAACATCTTGGGAGTTGGAAGAATGGAAGAGCCAGAGGATAGAGAAGGTAGACATGTAATGCTATCTTCTGTACATGACATGGCCATGGTACACATGAACTCATAACATTTCTGGTTGTCTACGTAAGACTTTCACAAAATGGAGCCACTCTGAATCTCATCAGGGATGGGAGGAGGGAATCCTGAGGCCCTACTCCTAGAGCTAATGGCAGTTGATGGTTGCTGAGGGAAAGCCACTTTTCTTACGGGTATGGCTGCTGATAGGTTACCTATGCTACAGTGAGTGGCGCACACTCCTGTGCACATAGAGAGCATGAAATGGACTTAGTTGGGTTGTTTTAAAGGACATGAAGTAAGGTGGAAGGTAAGGTTGAGGATCCTTGAGAGATTTGGAGGTAGTAGGGGATGAGTATGATCAGAATATGTGTGGAATCTTCAAGGAATAAATAAAATATTATTTTTAAAAGTTTCAAAATATTTGAAATTAGAGCTAATGGCATCCTATGAGCTGTAGAAGAAATGGAGACAAGAAAGACCTGAGTTAACTGAGATAAGGAAATTGGAGAGAAGCAGATTCTGGGCTTGGAAAGACCATGAATTGTGGTTTGGATAGGTTATGTGAATCTCTAGAGTGGAGCAGTAAGAAAGCCGGGCTGGCCCTCAGGGTTAGACCTGCAGAGCTGTTATGGGGGCTGTTGGCATGCAGGATGTCCTTAAATAAGAAGGTGTGGACAAGACAGCCCAGAGAACAAGATCGTTCCAAAAATGGAACCTGGAAGATCTTCAGCACTTAGAGATAAAGGGCATTGGGCTGCTGCTGAGGGGACAGAGGGATCGGCAAGTGAGATGTGGGGGGTGCTTTGGGAGTCAACTGAAGATAGTGACCCTTTAAGAGCACAACAGACTATCATGTGTGGCTCATGGTGGGGAGGTGAGATGGTTGTGTGACTAAATATGCCTGAGACTCACAGGGGAAAGAAAGAACCAACTTCTGCACGTTGTCTTCTGACCTCCACGTTCAATGCCACGGTGCACATGTGCCCCTTTTCACGTACATATGCACTAGGCAAATTTAATAAAATCATTTAAGAGGCCTGAATTTGAAGGGGATTGGGGGAGGATATACGGGAAAGTTTAGAGGGGGAAAGGGGAAGGAAGATATGTTGTAATTATATTACCAATATAGTTAATAATTGTATAATCTCGAAAAGTGTGGTCTGTAGGCCAAAGACAGAACAGATCACTGAATATGGATACTCAGAGGTTACCTGGTGATGTCACCAAGCTTCAGTGGTTCAAGATTCATATGACGCAGCTTCTGAGGATTTTTCTAGAAAGGTGCTTAGAGATATGGGTTGCAGATGGAGGAAAATGTAGGCTAAATCATTTTTTAAGAAATTTCTCTGGGCATGGTGTGACTCATCATTAATCCAGGATGTAGGAGGCAGAGGCAGAGGCAGGGAGATCTCGAAATTCAAGGTCAGCCTGGTCTACAGATCGAGTTCCAGGACAGCCAGGGCTATGAAGAGAAACCCTGCCTTGAAAAACAAACAAACAAATCATTTCTTAAGAAATTCCATGGGCTTGTATGTTAAGGTGCTATGGAGTCCGTTGTCACACGTTTTAAGAGCTCAGCATGGGCCAGAGGAGAAGGACGGGAAAAGGTTGTTTGCATCCCTCCCCATCATGCCTTGTCCCACACATCCCAGTGGACTCTTTTCCCACTCAGTAGTAAGCGATGTGGTTACTTTTTGCTTGTTTTGTGATCTGCTGAGGACCACCAATCCTTCCAATACTTGAAAGACCAAGGAGGCTTCATACCATATGTCCATCTAGCATGCTATGTCAGTCCTTTTTAGAAGACATTTAAATCATTATAAATCATCAGTAAAGCCAGATTCATGGGTCATAATGTGGATTTGTAATAATTATATGATAAGTCTCATCATGCTCATGGCAGGTATAATCAAGTTCCTATATTTACAATAATAAACCAATAAGGATGCAGTATCAGTAAATATGTACAGTCTTTAAGTTTCTGGAGACTAATTCCAAGTTATTGGGTTCCCATAAATATTTCAGTAATGTCTCTTTTAACACTCTTTGAAGTATGACTCAACCTATTGTGGAAAACGTAGATCCTGTTACAGGGGAAATAAGAGTTCCTCATCTGACACATATAATGCGCGAAAACCTAATCAAAGGTGGCTATGGGTTATTTACTCCAGATGAGTTCTAATCAAGCACGGTAGTAACCAACAACCTTGGTGCAAGAAATGACATCATTAAAACGGGAAGCTTGGCTCAGGGTGAGGCTGGTTAGGGATGGTGTTCTCCCGGTAAATAGGCATTTTGTTTCCCTTCGGATCCTTCCATGTGGGTAGACATCACGCTCCCTTTTACATCGTAGGAGTGTTATAAAAAAGACAGTGAGTGTAAAGATCAGTCAGATCTGTATTAAAATTCCTACTTTGCTATTCTAAAGCTCTGAGCAAGTTACTTCTGCGAGCTGCTTTAGTGTTCTTGTGTATAAAATGGGAGTGGTAGCTCCCAGCTTCAAAGGGTTATTGAAGTTAGTGTGGAATTCAATTTAGACATGAATGTGAATGACCTGCCAGAAAACAACTCATGACAGCAATTAGAATAGTGAGCAGGACTATAGTGACAGAAAGAGTGTTGGTGCTGGTAGTGATGGGCTTCTGTTTAAAGGGATGGGACATGAGGGGCTCTCCTCCATAGCAGTGGTATCTGCAGCTGGAAGCAAGATCTCAGCAACCCCCTCATTTACCTATATTGGACTGACGGCGTGCACTTAATAATTTACAGGAAGGCTTGGAAGTTCCAAGCTAGAAGAATCCTGTTCTTATGGTGCCTATGTTCTAGTGAGTTGTGGGAACAACCTGGCTTGCAGCAAACATAGCACAGCTCTTTTGCGGTGTCCATCTTCACTGCTTTAAGCTATCATATAAACACCAGCCCATCCTGCTTCAAGTAAGAATAAACGGAGGCAATGTGCAGTCTCCCATAGTTTTCCTACTGCCAAACACTAGCCAGCTTTGAAGACTTCCGCTCTCCCAAGCCTGCTATGTGTTTTTTTCTCTGGGAGGGGATATTTCTTTATTAAGTAAGTTAAGAAGTACTACCCCTCTTCCCTGTGCTTTAATTCAGAGCAGTCTGGGAACCACTGCATCCCTTTGTAATAATTCTGCAACCTTGGAGCAAAAGCACCACTGGACTCCATGCCTAGCTTTATCTTTCTGCTTAGATGGATAGAGGAAGCCTAGGATCTCAGGCTCCTGAAATTGGTGTAAGGCAGCTAAGGGACAGGGACAAAGATGTAAACTTGGAACTTGGGCTTCTTTTGAGGTTCCTGCTCCTGGAACTAGGTCACAGAGCTATTTAATAACAAGCCCTGTACTTGCATAGAGTTCCAGCCAGGTGTTTCTTCCTTCGGGTCTCGAGTGTGAGTGTTCATTCCCTGGCTGTCAGTGTGAGCAGGCTACAAATGCTGGTCTTGTCATGTACAGACAGCGATGGGATGGCGCAAACCAGTTTGGCATTAATGTGAACCCTTCACCTAAAACTCAACTCAACCCCAGGGATTTCTAAGCTGTCGAAGAAAGTATGATGCTTTCCTTGCTCAGTCAGGCCGCAGTAAGCTCCCTTGAGGCTAACTAAGGAAGAAAGGACCGGCCATTTATATCTCCCTGTGGCAACAGATGCATTTCCCAGAGCAAGCCCATCCTGTAAATAAATGTATAATCAAGGGTAAAATTTCTCTGCTTTGTAAAACATTAATCCCACCAATTTAGATATTATGCCATCTCCAAAGAACACATGGTGAATTTTCATGCATGTGTTAAATTAAATCAAACCATTTCTTTGCTTGCTATCTGTCATTTATTTCCAGTATTCATTAGGAAACATCTTGATGTTCAGAGTAAGCTTGTCCCTCTGGCCATGAAGGAGCAACCTCATTTCTTTCTCTTGACACCCACAGCCATTGGAGCAGGCAGGTGCGCCTTTAGCTGAACACTAATAATTAGTGAGTTCTTTATGTTTTACTAACTCTTAAGTCAACAGTTTGCTATTCATTCCCTGGCACATTTTCTCTGAATGGGTAATTGCTACTCTCTCCACAGGTAAGTATTTGTTTAAGAAATAAATGATTCAATATTGAACAACTTTAGCCAGTTAAAGAATCCGTCAAGCCTTTAACCCCACTTGCTTCTAAAGGAAATTGCAAATTAGCCTCCTTAGAATTAACAAAAAGATATTATACAAGATTAAGATAATAATGATCCTCACTCTAAAAAGGGTTTTGGGAGCAGGGTAGGGTGGCATTTTCTTAAACATGGAGCCATTACTGGGTAATGACCAAGATGCTGGCCTCTGAATCAGACAGACCCTGAATGTGGGTTCTGTTCGTTGTTATGGTTTAGCTTGTTATTTTGGTTTTTTTTCTTTCTTGTTTTAAAATTTCTTTAGTCTAAGTCTAAAACAACCAGTTTCATTACAAAGTTTTCATACATATATAGCACTGTGCTTTGTTTATCCAACCGCCGCACATGGCAGCCTGCTCCCTCCCTCTAAAGAGTCCTTTCTACTTTTGAGTCAAAGACAGATAACCTAGACACATTTATATCTAGAGTCCACATATGAGAGAAAACATATTTTGTCTTCCTTCCCTTTCTACTTTCATGATATATACATATACACGTATGGCATGTGTGTTACACATGTGAGAGAAAATATAGGATATTTGATTTTTGTGCCTGATTTATTTTCTTTAAATATTATGACCTTCAGTTCAATCCATTTTCCAGCAAATAGCATGATTTTGTTTTTCTTTCTGCCTGAATAAAACTCAGTTGTATCTATAGATCACATTTTGCTTATCAAATCATCTAATTATGAACATCTAAGCTGGTTTCAAATCCAAGCCATTGTGAATACTGTAATGGTAAACGTGAATATGAAAAAAAAACCCTATGGGACCCTGTCTTAAGAGTCCTACAGCTGTACCCCTGGGAGGATCATGGATGGCTCACACAGTATTGTGGTTTAGGTTTTTTGTGGTGGATCCTCCACATTGATTTTTATAGTGGATTCCTTACATGCTTGTCAACATGTGTTGTCATTTTTTTTTTTTTTTTATTTGATGACAGCTATTATGACTGGGGTGAGGTGAAATCTCAATTGTTTTTCATTTGTTTTTCCCAGTCTCCCCAATATTATTGTCCATTCACACTTCCTCTTTTGAAAACCATCCAGCTGTGTTGGACACAGAGACAGACTCTAGTGAGGGGCAGAAGCCAGAGCAGAATACTAATTGTCTGAGCTTTGGTGGAAAAGGTCTCTTTTTTCCTTCTTGGTTTGGACCTGGCAAGATTCACTCTTCTGGTTGGACGTGATTGGGTGAGGCCAGGGCAGGGAATCTGAAATTCCCATGGAGAAAAGGTGGCTGACTGGAATAAGCCCTCAAAAGAACATTTCTTTTTGGAGCAGAGCTGAGAAACATGTCAGCTTGGCTAAAAGTGAAAGTAATTCCAGATCAGCCTGATCCAATTTAGGACATCTTTTCCTAGCTGCCTGCTTGCTTAAGAATTAACTGTCTCCTATGGCCCCTCGGTCAACACTGCAAATATTAACCAGGGCTGCTAAGCTGCAGAACGTTAACACCAATACAGATTCACATTGCTATACTTACTGTTAAGAATTTATGATCTAGGAAATCATAATGAAATATTGTAGGATTCCATTTTCATTACACGTCCAGATTGGGCAAATCCACAGAGGCAGAAAGTAGATTGTACTGAGAGGGGGAAGGGAGTAGAAATGGCTGGTCATGGGAACAGGAGTAATGAAAATATTTTGCAATGGATTTCAGTAATAATTGTTTAACTCTGAGTATCCTATTACATACTGAGTTATCCACTTTAAATGGATGAATCATATGGGACACAAGTCACATCTCAACAAAGCTATTGTACTTCATGTTTTACCCCACACAGTTCATTCATTATAGTACTTCATATTTTACCCCCACACAATTAATTAATTACAGTGCACCATTCAGTAGTTCAGCTTCATTCACTACTCAGTTGACTTTTATAATAACCCATGGTTTTTGTTTTTTCATAGTCAAGAAAACTGAAGATACATTGACCAACTAATCACAACTCATAAAGATTAGTATGTGGGGAGCCAGGTTTCTTATTTATTAATTGACTAGTTGGATCTTAGGGTCACAGAATTGAACTAGTATCCACTAGGGCATGGCACACTATACTCACTGGTCCATTGAAAGCTATCTATGATAGTTAATATTGACTCAACTTGATAAGAATAGAATCATCTAGAAGATAAACCACTGGGCATGCCCGTTGAAAGTCTCTAGAGTAGGTGGTGGAAAGACCAACCCTAAATGTGGCCAGCATTATTCCAGGGACTGAACAAAAGAGAAAGCGACCAGGTGATCAGCATTCAGCTCTCTGCCTAATGTTCCTGTTACCATCGCGTGCTCACCATGGCAGACCCACTGCCTCCTCAGACTCCGGGACAAAAGAACCCTTTCTCTCCTTAAGTTGCTTTTGTCAGGCATTTTGTTTTAGCAGTGTGAAAAGTAATCCGCCATATTTTACACTATATTATGTATAAACCAAATACCATAACACTTCTATCCCACTGTCCAAGCCCAAACCAGAGTATTATAATAACTAACAGCACCCTGTGTGTTTCCCCTAATACCATATTCTGCCCAGAGATAACCACTTCTCTAATATCACGCCGAACAGATTCTTATTTTGCACAATATATGTGCCTAAATTGTATACTATTTAGCTTACTTAGTTCAACTTTAGTTTTGCATCATTTTAAAGTTTTGTGAAACGTGATTCAGATTCAGCCTGGGGTCATCGGTGAGAAGGAGCTAACTACAGCCTTTTGTTTTCTGACTGTAGACTATTCCTTTTGCTCAGTGTACTAGTATTCCTTGATGCATCCTCCCTTCTCTGGTTCCAGAAGCGTCTCCTTTCTATCTTGGAAGACTCATTTGTGATCATTTTTATCAGTCTCCCTGTATGGGGCACTACCCTTTTCTAGAATGTGTATTTTGAGGGTACCTGTTAGATCCACTCAGAATGTACACACTCAGTCTTATGTGAGACAATGACAGTCTGTTTCTCGTTGTCATGCCAACTTAGGTACAAGATCCCGTCAATTTCCGACATTTGGTATTATCAGATTTCTAAGACTTGTCCACCAGTGGATATACCCTGGCACTGCGTGGTGAAAGGGACCTTTATGACAACCACTGAGGTGAACATCATTTTATATTTATTGGCCAATGTGTTTCTTGTTCTATGGATGTCTCCTTACAGTTTTTCTCATTTTCTATCAAGGTGAGTGGTTTTCTGATGCACGGAAACACACACACACAATTTTCAATTTATGTGTATAAGTAGTTTTTAATATTTATTTTATGTGCATGCACGTTTTACATGAATGTATGTGTACTACATGTGTTATTGATGTCCTGGGGCCCATTTGGATTCCCGGAAACTTGAGTTACAGGTGGTTCTGAGCTACCACGTGGGTCCTGGGAATTGAAGCCAAGTCCTCTGCAAGAGCAGCCAGTGCTTTTCATTGCAGAGCCATCTCTATAGCCCCCATATTCTACATATATGTTTTAAAACTAATATTTTATTAGATATATTTATTTGAAATATTTTCAAAAGTTTGTAGTTTGTGTGTCTGCTTTCTTTTATGGGGTAAATTTGAGTTTTAATAGTCAATTTATGTATCTTTACTTTGACAACAATTTATACTAAATTGTATACTTGATTAAAAATTCCATTTCTAGGGTGGGGGAGAATGCCTTGGCAGGTAAAAATCACCCACTCTGGAAGTGAGGAGTGGAGTACAGATGTTCTACACATATGTGAATACTGGGTAGATGTGGTGGCTCAGGTGTAATCATAGCATGTGGAAGACAGAGACAGGGCTCCCTAAATTGGTTGGCTAGTCTAGCTTACTTGGTGAGCTCTAGGTTCTAGTGAGAGACTCTGCCTCAGTATATAAGACAGTAATGGAAGAAGACACCTGGTGTCAACCTTTGGCCTCCACACCTAGGAACATACACCCACGCACATGCAACCATGAATACACACATGCATGCACACATATGCCAAAGAAGCAAAGGTCTATCCCTAGCCCAAAGTTGTAGGAATCCCAAACGCCTACTGCAAACTCCACCCAGTGCTGAGGCCTGCCCGTCCCTCCTCCCCAGGTACAGATCCCACTCTCATACTGCCAACACCATTGTATGAGGGTTTCAGTGTTTTCCTGACATTTGAATACCCTATCCATTTGGAATTGAATTTAATGGTGTGAGATAGGAATTTACTTCCATACAAAATGCTAAATTTTACAGGGAAGGCAGGACTGGAGTCAAGAGCTATGCAGCATGAAGTTTCAGGTGCATAATTTCCACACTATTTTGGAGAATTATGGTAAGACATTAAATTGTTAAAACTTTGACACAGCCTGGAGAGGTGGACCAGCTCCTATGAGCTTGTCCTGCTTTTCCAATGGACGTTCATTTAGTTCCCAGTACTCAACTCAGGCATCTACAACAGCCTGCAACCCCAGAGGCTTAGATAACACCTCTGACCTGTGTGGGCACTTACACACTTAGGACATATTTATCTCTCTCCTTCCCCTGACCCCTACACCAATCCTGTTAAGCATCACAGAGCAGACAGAAGGAAGGAAGGCATGTTTTCCATAATTAGCCATTGTCCACTAGCAGGAGCCAAGAGCCAAATTGGATCCCTTCTTCAAAGTTTCATGAAAGCAGACTCTGGGTTATCTTTTAACACTGACAGCTTCACAGAGGAGCTTCTATGAAAATCTGGGGGTACCATGTCCTTGCACTTTGTTTCCTTCATTTCCTAAAAGACCAGAGATGGACAGCCAGATGGACAGCCAGGTGGACTGGTTCAAAGTCTCAGATCTAACACAGAGCATCCTTGGGGGTTGGAGGGGACTCAACCCTTCCTGAATTTCAGGGCATTGTAAGATAGAGCTAAGGATGCCCACTTCACAGAGTTGCTGGGGGAATTACACATAAGGGAAGACAGAGGAGATAATCATAAAATACGTTACCCTCAGAGAGGTGTAATAGCTCACATCGGTAATCTCAGCACTTGGGAAGCTGAGGCAGAAGGGTTAGTATGGGATTAAAGCAAGCATGGACCACACAGTAAGTTTTAAGCCAGCCTAAGTGACAGAGTAGAATTCTGTGTCAAAAAATAAAGACAAAACCCTCCCCTCAGGACCTCGGGATCTATGTTGAAAGAGGAGACAGAAAGATTGTGAGATCCATGTGACTCCAAGGAAACAGCATTTTCTAGACACAACAGGACTGATGGGCATGTCAACTCATAGAAACTGACAGCATGAACAGGACCTGTGCAAGTTCAAACCAAACCAAATTCCAGCACGGAGAACGGAAAGTGGGCACCAAGTCCTACCTGTAATCCAGAAGCCATTTGCAATTGAGAACTGCCGTGAGAGCGGAAATCAAAAACAGTGGGTGCATCAAACCCACCCCAGGGCAGGCTTCAGGCTCAGAAATGACAGAAAACAAACAGTGTGGTGTGGTTGGTTTGTTTGGTTCTTTGTGTATGTGCTTATTGATGCTTTTCATTTTTGGTTGGTTTATTCTTTTAAGAGAAAAAGACTATGATGATGTAGCAGATAAGGGAATTGTGGGAAGGGAAAGAATATAACCAAAATACCCTGAATGGAAAAACGTTTCAATGAAAATGTATAAAAGAAATAAGGATACAGTGATGGGCTAGAGTCATTTGGAAAGAAGGAACCTCAGATGAGAAATTGTTTCCACCAGATTGGCCTATGGGGTCATATTCTTGATTAGTAGTTGGCTGAGGAGAGCCTAGCCCTGGGCAGATGTTCCTGGGATGGTATAAGAAACCAAACTCAGGAGAAGCAATCCAGTAAGGAGCACTCCACCATGCCCACTGCTTCAGTTATTGCTTTCAAGTTTCTGCTCCAGCTCATGCCTTGATTTCCTTCACTGATGGACTACGATGCAGAAGTATAAGCAAAATTACTTCTGGTCCTGGCTTTTTATAACCGCAATGAAAAGCCAACTAACATGTAAGTTGGTACCAGAGAGGCGATGATAGCTGTGACAGATCTGGCCACTTGGGAGAAGGGTTGTAGGACTTTGGAGCTTTGGGCTCTAAAAGCCATAGAGTTTTCAGAGCTTGTGGGAACTGCCTTAGTAAGAGTTTCTAGTACCACAGAAAAAGCACCATGACCAAAAGCAACCTGAGGAGGAAAGAGTTTATTTCATTGTATACTTTAGGAAACAGTCCACCACAGATGGACATCTGGACATGAACTTGAGGCAGGAACTTAGAGGCAAGACCTGATGCCGAGGCTATGGTGGAGTGCAACTTACTGGCTTGCTTCTCTTGGCTTGCTAGGCCTGCTTTCTTATAGCACACAGGATAACCAGCCAAGGATGGCACCACTCACAGAGGCCTTGGCCCTCTTACATCAACCGTCATTAAAGAAAACATACCACAGGCTTGCCACTGATCAATATAGTGGGATCATTTTTTTTCAGTTAAATTGCATTCTTTTCAAATGGCTCTAGCTTATGTTAAGCTGACAAAAACTAGCCATTACAATTTATCCTTTGTCAACTTGAAATGCAAACACATCACTATTCAACTAGAACCTTTCTTATTTGTCCCAAGGATGGTATATTAATATCAATTTCACAATATAAAACATCCTAATTTTTCAAAGTACTACAGTCTTTAAAATTCAAATACCTTAAAAGTTTAGTCTCTTTAAAATATCCAAAGTCTCTTAAAACTTCAATTTCTCTCTCAAACTCCAAATTTTCCCTAAAATCCCAAAGTCTCTCTAAAATCCCAAAGTTCCTTGACTGTGGGCTTCTGTAAAATAAAAATTAAATCACATGCTTTATTACTTCAGAAATGATGAACCAAAGCACAGTTTCAATCAGATCAAACTAAACCAAACTCCAACAGTGTAGATAACTGACCAATGTGACCAATGTCTGTGATTCACTCCTGAACTTCTGGGCTCTGACAAACATAATTCCATTCTGCTGGCTCTGCCATCCATAGCACACAGCTTGCTGGTAGGATGAAGCTGCCCTCACTCTGCAGCTGCTACTATTCTTAGTGATCATCCCATGGTACTTGGATCTCCAAAATCTTAAGGTCTCCATTGCAACTGGACTCAATGGAGGGATTTTGACCTTGCCACATGGTGCCAAGCCTCAAGTTCTCTCCATGAGCCGTTCAATCCTGAGCCTTCTACTGCAACTGAGGCTGCAATTCACCAATGACTTTCATTGGCTTCCCTCCAGGGACTCCAATCCTGCCACACAGTGCCAAGCCTTTAGTGCTCTCTATGATCTCTTTCATGTCTTCAAAACCAGCACCACCTGAGAGGTTCTTACATTACCAAATGCCAGCATGGGACTCAGTCTTTACCCCTGTGAACCACAGCTTCTGAGGGAATACTTCCACATTTATGATCATCAATAATGCTGGTCTTTTCTTAATCACAGCTGGTTCTGAAACTCCAGCTGATCTGTACCACATCATTCTTTCAAGCTCCCACAGAACAGCCCACTGAGCTCTGAGAACTCCATGGTTTTTCCAGCCCAAAGTTGAAAAGCTACCACAATCCTCTCCCCTCAAAACACATGACCAGTGGCTGCCAAAGCAGTACCCTACTCCTGGAACCAATTTCTGTCATAGGACTTCTATTGCTGTGATAAAACACCAAGACCAAAAGTAACTTCAGGAGAGAAAGAGTTTATTTCACCTTACACTTCCAGGTATCAGTCAGCATCACTGATGGAAGTCAGGATGTGAATTCAAGGTAGGAACCTAGAGGCAGGAAGTGATGCAGAGGCCATGGAGGGATGCTGTTTACTGGCTTGCTGCTTTCTTATAGCACCAGGACAACCAGCCCAGAGGCAGTACCTACCACTGTAAGGCAGGCTATCCCACATCAATCAGCAATCAATAAAATGTACCATAGGTCAGTCTGGTGGGAGACCTTTCTCAACTGTAGTTTGCTCTTCCCAAGCTTGTGTTAAATTGACACAAAATTAGCCCAGCCCAGGAACTAAGAAGATAATCCTGAGAACAGTACAGTACAGCATAGCTCGTGGTGTTTCAGAAGGAAGTTTGAGAGTCCCTCAAGATGAGTGTCCCTCATCAAGGCTGTTGATGTTTTGAATTGATGGTTGATTGAGAAACTGTGGTTCTGGTTTTCTGGAGCAGAATAATTGCTGTGATTAACAAGAGACCAAAACCATTAAAGTAAAACATTTGCTTTGCAGGAACAATTGGTACTGGTGAGCTGGTGAGAAATCAGTGACGAATAAGAAAAGACCAGCATCATTAAAATGAGATCATTTGGGAAATGTTTCCTCAGGATCAGCACATAGAAGCTTTGATCCAGAGGTGGTCAAGGCTTCTCATGCTGGCAGTCAGACTTGCTGTATGTGAGAGATGCCCGAGTGGTACCAGTTTAGAAGGCATGAAGGAGACATGAAGAGCAGTTGGGGCTTGGCCCTATGAGAGGCTGGGGAAAGTCATTGATGAATGTCCAGCCTCAGTTTGAAATAAAAGTCCCAGGAATGAGGGTATCATAAAGAGAAGGTTTGGGACCACATGACAGGATTAGAGTTCTGCATAGAACCCAAGGTGCAGCCCAGTTGCAGCGTAGACCTCAGTATTTTGGAGATGTTGGTACTATGGGATGATTTCAAGGCCAGCAGCTCCTGTGGAGCAGAGCTGATCCTCATGAGCCTAGGAGACAAGCCATGTGTGCAGTGGCCTAGAAGATTAACACTCCGAGAAATCTGAGACTGAACTTTGGGATGTTGGATTTGAGTTTTGCTTTTCCTTAATTCTGATCGTGCCTTGATTCTTTCCTTTTGGAATAAAGAAGTATGCAACTAAATTTTTATTTTACAGGAGCCTGAAGTTGAGAGACTTTGAACTTCTGAGTAGACTTTGGAGTTTTAGAGAGCTTTTGAATATTTTAAGAGAAGAAACTTTTAAATAGCTTGAATTTTTAAGGACCATGGGACCTTTGAAAGTTGAATATCTATATTATAGTACTGTTATTAATGTGAGATATTGAGAATGATATACAATGAAGGAAAAGTTATAGTTGAACATCTGTGTTTACCTGTCAGGGTGACAAAGAGCTAATCTTCCTGGTTAGTTTTTAATGTCAAATTGTTAAATTCTAGAGTCATTTGGGGAAAGGGAACCTCAAGTGAGAAAATGTCCCCATTAGATTGACCTATGGGCAAGCCTATGGAGGCATTTTCCTAATTAGTGATTGATAAGGGAGGGCCCAGCCCACTGTGAATGGTACCCCTCCTCGGCAGGTGGTCCTGGAGTGGTAGACAAAAGCAAACGGAGCAAGCCAGGAAGAGAAAGCCAGTAAGCAGCACTCCTTCTGATTAAGCTCCTGCCTCCAGGTTTCTGCCTTGAGTTCCTACCCTGACGTCCTTCAGTGATGAGCTATGCCGTGGAAATGAGACAACTCTTTCCTTCTCTTGTTGCTTTCAGTTGTGGTGTTTTATCATAGCGATAGAAAGCTAAGACCGATAAAGACAAACAAGCAAGGAAACAAACAAATGCCATATTTGTCTGTCCTGACACTGCCCCTCATGAGCAAATTTCCAAGTTAGACTGCACTTTCCTCTCCTCTCTGCCTACAGTTTTATTTCTGTTTCTGGCTAGCTTAGACTGTCTCACCACAGCCCTTCTTGATCACCCAAACTGGTCTATCTATCACCCCAGTGCTCAACAGTAACTGTTTCAGATGAACAGAGCAGTATTGTCCCCTGAGCTTCAGTATGAGGCTCTGCCAGACCTGTCACTAAAGAGTTGGGAGCAGAACTTGCAGCATGAACCCCACAATTTTGTGTGTTCTTTGTTGATTGGCCCTTCCTCCTAGATCTAGCCAATAGGGAGGGCCATTCCAATGTGCTTAATTAAGAACTAGGGATCCTGCCAGGTACTGCACTCCGCCTCCTCCGTTTTGCTTCTCCCTCCTTTAAGCAGCGGCTCATTTGATTTCTCAGGCACATATACATGTACTCCATGTTTTCACACATTATATATACTTGTCACTGATAATCACAGTTTGTACCTGCACCAGGTGCTTCCTGATCCATTATGTCCTAGTCTCTTGAAGGAGATGCTTCAGAAATGTTACTCCACACTCTGTTGCTTGGTCTCAAAGAATGACTTGTCCTAGTTGAGGTCACACTGTTGGCATGTGGCGGGGCTAGGGTTTTAATAAAGAATCAGGACTTCCAGCTCCAAGGCCTGAGTTCTTTTGCTTAACACTGTTAAAATATCAGGATTATTTTCCTCAAGCATAAGAATAGCTCTTAATGTAAACAAAAGCATGAAGGCTGTGTAACTGAGGTGGTCACAGAAAAGAGACAGCTAAAGAATGTGATGACCGATCCCATCAGGACTTCTGTACTATGGGAAGACGGCTTCTCCAAAGAGCTGACTAGAAATGTCCTATGTCCAACACAGCCTTCCGAGAATATTAGTCTTTTTTCTTGTGTGTGGTTTGGGGGCCTTGCCACTCCAGCTGGGCTATTAGCTCCTCCTGGCTCCCTCAGCCTCTTCCAGAAATTTTTCTTACGCAGTGCTCTGTATGTGGAGACTCAATGACTTTTCACTAGGTTAGGGGACTTAAATGCAAGCCTTCAGTTGATTTTGAATTTGTACATCTAGTAAAACAAAATCAAAGATCAAAAGTCAGACTTTAAAGCACAAAAAGGAGAAAGGCCTTTTCCACATGTCGCCCAGGTGCCTTTGAGATTCTCCGGTGAGACAGGAAAACACCAACTCTTGTCTCTAATGGTTCACAGCCACCTGGCCTGAGTATTTACTGCTTTTGCGTGACTCCCCTTGACAGGAAGGAGTCCCTAGTAGTGCAGTGTAAATGTCAGGAGCAAGAGGGAGAACAACAGTCCCACAGTGGTACACCAGTATCGCCAATCCCAGGACGCTGCTGCTTTCCTTGCATCCCCATCACTGATGAGCAAGTGATGAGGTCCAGGAAGCAGCACAGGCCTAACCCTGCCCTAAGCAGTTTGTAGTCTCCCTGCAAACAATCTTCACCCAAGCTAAACAGTGTGGGATGGGGTGCCATTCCTTGCACTGTTCACGGGTCTGTGGGATTTTTCCTTGTCTCAGAGGACCATGAAGAGAACAGGCTGATCTCAACCATTTCTGTGCTGTGGTCATAGGGCATTACAAGAGTCCCGAGAAAGACCAGCTCCTCCCCTAAAGCCACTGAGCTTTAAGGAGAGGGATGGCATTCAAGGAAAGGAGGAACAGGAAATGAAAATTCAGTTCAGCTAAGTCTAAACCTCATTTAAAATATATTTTGGTAAGACTCCAATTATGCGTCTCAACACGACATTTATTTTATTTTATTTTTTTTTACAATGCTCTAAATGTAAAAGTTGGAAAGAGAAACCAAATGAAAACAGTCTAGTGATATCTAAAGCCTAAAATAAGCTCAAAATGATCTTAATTATTTAAGTACCTCAGGCTAAGTGAAGTCTGAATGCTTTGTAAGGGCAAATGTGAATCAACCTTCTCACTCACCAAAAAAGCTCCAGAGGGTCACTGGGGGCAGTGGGTTACATCTCAGGTGGGCCACCATCTAAGTTCACGGCTCTAAGCACGGTCAGCTGTCACCGGGGGATAGTGAGGACAACACTGGCCTTCCACAGACTTGCTTAGAGACTTGATGTGCACAGCTGTGTGAAAAACCAAGCGTCAGGTGGTCTACTTGTGTCAGGTATTGAGGTGAATGGGTGTCTGTGGGACTTCCCAGCACACAATTGTCCACACCTACCCTCTCTTCTCTTCATGGCTTTTATGTGCACATGACTCAATGTCCTACTCTTCATTAATCTTGGCTTTTGGGGTTGGTTTGTTTATTTGGTTGGTTTTGTTTTGCAAGGCTGGCAATCAAACCCAGGGCCTCACTTAGGCCAGGCAAGTGCTCTCTCCACCTGATCTTCTTTTTGCTTCTTTTTCTGTTTTAAAGGAGGACCCCGTTTCACTAAGTTAACCCATCCTGGGTGGCCTTGAACTTGTGATCTTCTCCACCCACCCTTCACATAAACTACCTTGGATTATAGGCCTGTGCATTAGGCCTGTGCTCTAGGTCCGGCTCATAGTTTCTTTTGAAATTCTATTCTCTGATTCTAGGCCTTTATGGAGATTTCCCAAAGAGTTTCTTGGCTCACTGGTATCCAGAAAGACCAACAGCAGAAAGAAGTTCTGAGAACAAATCAGGAGAGAACTGAGTGCCAAGCTCCCTTCCAGAACGTCACCGGTTTCCTTGGAGCTGAGAAGCCTTGTGGTAGCAAAATGTACTGTGATCCTCAGTCCCTTGGGATTTTCATAACTAGCTAGATCACACAAGCCTTTTTTTATTTTTATTTTTTTAGATATTACCTATTAATAACCTCAAATGCAGCTTAGAAAATATCGTAGAGGATGATGGTGAGGAGGAGGAGGAAGAAGAGGAAGAGGAGGACACGGTGACGATGTCTATTAGTTAAATCCTTTTTGCATCTCAGGCATAGACATGTAATTCCCAAGCAACCAGATGAGACAGATGGCAGAGGCAGACAATGAGATTGACCAAAGGGTATTTCACCCGAAGTGCCGTAGCTAGTAGGCGTGGAACTGGTCTGTAAAACAGGATTGTGCATATAATCTCACTTTAAAGGGCCTTTTCTAATCTCTGCACATACGAGCCTGTGTAGTGACATCACTCAGAGTCTCAGACTGGAGAGGTTCATCTCTACTCTATATGGCAGACTTTATAACTGGATTGGTGGGCAGCTGTCCAGTATTTCTCTGCACAGAATATGTAAGAGACGGAGCGATCCGAACCACCATGGCTCCACCAGGCAGCAGCCATGAGAAGTTTGGAACAGGCCAGGAGCTGCTCGGGTAATGAATTTACCCCTCTGCCAGCTCCAGAGCCTTGCATTCTTGGTGCTCAAAGCTGTTTTGGTTGCCTGGCTTCTGGCTAATGGAAACCTGTTGTGGTGCCTGTTGCTATAAACATATCCATTTGCATAAGTATGTGACATTGTCAACGTTCCTGAGAGATCGTATCCACATTGCTGGCAGAAGGCCCGCAGAAAAACCAGGTAGGTGCACAGCCAATGTGTATGCTATTTGACTAAAAGAAAAGACAAAGCTCACTTCTGCTCCTTGTGTGGGTGGATGGGGCAAGAAATGGAACGCGTACCCAACCCAGTGAGCATAGCTTGCTTTGTTTTACTTTGAAATTATTTAAGAGTTATTTTTCTTGTACCTCCTAAGCCACCTGTCACACTTGAAAAGACGGAATGGATCTATTAAGATTACATAAATGGATTTGTGCTTCGGAACAGCAGATCTGAGTGCTGCAGACTCAGAACGGGAGGAAGTTTACAGATCCACCGTGTTGACAGGTGACATCTTGTAGCTGTGGCATCTGAGGCTGGTGACCTACACAGGACTGGGACAGTCCAGCTAGAGGCAGACCAAGCTCCCTGTCGCTTCCCCAAACACTCCAGGCAAAGAATCCACCCCCTTACTTTCAGGCACTAAAACGTAAAACATTCTACTACGACAAAGAACCGAATCCTTTGGCATCAAAGTCAACCAGGCCTCGAGTCCTGCCTCCCTGAAGTCCCCGGTATCCTCTCCAGCTCTATATTAGTCAATCCATTAGGGCCACCAACCCTGAACTAGTGGGACTAGTGTGCTTTCTAACATAGCTTCTTGGAACCCCTAAAGCCCCCTAATGAGGTAGCTGTTATTATCTCTGCTATTTGGATGTGGAAATTAAGTCAAATAATGCGCCCCAATTACACAGCTGGAAGGGAGGCAGCGATTAAGCCTAGGCCCCGCTGAGTGGGAGGTTTGGTTTCATCAACTTCGTGGCTACTGGAGAGACAGAGAGTACACAGGAAGTTCCTTTGCCCACACGGGGTGCTTCGCAAAGCCAGTTCTACCCCCTAATGTCTACCCGGAGTCCTCCATCCACCGCCCTAAATCCACTAGTCTAGACCTTACTCCACGTGGGTTTATTATATTTTTATTTACTCCAAATGACCTTTGTTTGGGAGGGATTTGAACATCAGCTTCATTCATGACAGTAACCCCCCTCCACCCAACCCCATCCCCCAAACACTTCCTTCTGGATGCCTTCATACTTGACAAGCAGATTGCTACTCAGGATGCGCAGGAACTGTAAGACCGTCTGAGCACACTAAACTGACAGGGAAGAATATTTGCCATTTTTCCCCCCCTCATAGACAGGTATTAAAATTCTGCGTCCCGTAACCATCCTGGGCAACCACAGTTCTGAGTGATGGCTGCTTGCCCTAACCCACTGGTCTCCCTGTACATATCAAGAGATCTACAACCCAACTGTTAAGCAACAGGACTCACTACAAGGGAGAGCTGGAGTGGAAAAGGTAGAAAGGGAATAAGGAACCCAAGAAGCCCGGAAGCCTTGGGCTTGGGCCAGGATGAATGTCCTCTGTGGGAATCGAAGCTTGTGCCTGTCCCCCTGGTTCACTGCGGGGCTTCCCATCCTCACTCTACGCAGGGGGACAGAGCCAAGTGTGGACGATGACAATCCATCAGAAACACCAGTCATCCTGTTCCACTTCCACATCCACCTGGCCAGTTGCCTCCAGACAGGGACCCTTAGCCTGGAGCACCAGTGTGCAATGGCAAAGAACGCCTGCGCAGACGGAAGTGAGAAGCTGGGAGCGGCAGCCACAGGCCCGCAGAGCTAACGACCAGGCTAATGGAAGTGAGGAGATAATGTTGAGGGTGGGAATTAGTGTTTACTGAGCACATACTATCTGCCAAGAACTTGACAGCGGTAATCTTATTTAATCCTCACAGAAATCCTATGAGGTAGGAATTATGATCCCTTTTGTGCCAATAAGGAAACAGAGGGTCAGCAAGGTTAGGTAACTTCCCTGGGGTCATGTGACTCCTGGGGTGGAGCCAGAATTGAAATGCTTGTCTTTTGAGTTATAATTTTATGGTCTTTTCTGTGAGCACTAGTAGCCTATGAGATCAACTCCAAAGTGCCGGCTCTGTTTTTGATGCATGTCGTCTGGTGAAGCTAAGTAGCTGCTCAATTTTCAGCTTCCTAAAGTGCAAATGAGGATACAGTGCCGGTCTCCAGGGTGCCTGTGGCCTTAGTAAAGTGTACATACGAAATGCTTAGAGCAAAGCCCAACTTCTCACCCATCTTCTGAGTTCTAAAAAAAAAAGAAAGAAAAGAAACCATTGCTTTTCCCCCACCATCCTGTGCCTCAGTTCGTTCACCTATGAAATGAGTAGCGAACTGTACGATATCTAGTCTTTCCAGCAGGATGCCTTGTTCTGCTAATTGGCATTTAGTTTGTCTTCCTGCCCTGAGCTGGAGCTTTCCTGTGGGTTCCCTGTCTTGCAGCACCCTGGTAGCCTGGACCCAGGTTTGTTTCTGCAGGGTACAATCGCTCCTTTGATTTCCTCTGCCAGTTTGAACTTGACACTTCTCTCAAGGGCAGATAGGACCTCAGGTGGTCCATAAAACCAAACTGGCGGCCTGGCCCAGGGCTTACTTCCCTTCCTATAATTTCCCCCGGATGTTAAGCCCACCTTGGGTCCCCCAGCCCCCAAATGGCTTCCATCATCTCCTGGAAGTCTCTTTGACTCACTTTCCTAAAAGTCTCCTCACCAAGGACAAGGATCTTGTTTCTCGTTTCTTTGTAGCGGCAGGGATGCCAGCAAGGTCCTGGATACACGCTTGGTCATTTCCTCCATTCTGATGGTTGAGCTCCCTTACAGAAGTTCCTCTCTGTAGGATTCTCAGGACTAAGGAACGGGATTCTCGATCAGGTCTGCTCTCATGGACTTCTCAGGGGAAGGAGGGAGCCAATTGTGTAAAATGACCTGGGCATTGCTGAGTGAAGTGAGTTCTATCTCAGAAACACTGAGGTAGGTTCTCCTGCTTGGAAAATGGGGAACGTTACTTCAGAGAGTTCAAGGGTGCCAGCATGGAACAAGGGAGGGGCAGGGTAAGGAGAGGCAGTATGGACAGACTTCTCTGAAGACCATTCAAGCATGTCTTAGGGAAAGGAAAGATCCTGGCAGTTAGGATGGAAAGAGGGTGGAGCGGCAGCAGGCCTTTATCCCACGAGGAAACGAGGAACTGAAGAGCTGGCAAGTGTAAAAAAAGAGCCTTCTTTGTTCAAATGTAATTTTTTAAAAGTGTAATTGTTTTTTATGGTTTATTTTAGTTCATTTAATTATGTTTTTAACATCTTTACTTGAGAAAATAAAGATCCAGCTCTATGCTACCAGGTCCAGTTTCTCAGAGGTAGTATTAGCTTTCCACTAAAATTGAACATCTCACCCCCACCCCCACATTACTGGTGGTCCCACATCCCATGGTCAGCTGTTGTCCAAGAGCACTGAATAGAAAATTCTGGAAAAGCACAATTAGTAAGTCTCAATGTTCCCCGAAGGACATGGCTCTAGTTGTTCTATTTTCTCATTAGCCTTGGCCCTGGCCTCTCTCTGTGCTCATTTACATTAATATCCATTACGGGTGTATATGTATGGGACAGACATTGTATCTGTAAAGTTCTGAACTAGAAGACAGGGCTCACGCACACTGAGAGTCTCAGAATGTGTCCCTATGGATAAAGGGATCCACGGAAGCCAGAAATCAGAAGACAGTACTATGTGGACTTAACTCTTCCAGAGACAGAATGACTAAGTAACTGCTGTTGTAATAGTGATTCCTTCCGTGGCTGGGGGCAGCAGACTTGGCTGGTGCCTTCGGGGATGGCCTGGGGGAGACAGTGACTTGTTTTGATGGCTCTGACCACTATTCTCTCCTGTGTGAGTTCTAAGCTACCCCAGATGCTCACTCTCTTCTTTGTGTTCCTCCCCTCTTCCAGCAGCTTCCATGACTGCCCCTCCCTCCCAGGGAGCACTGGAATGTGTCCTTCCTCCCTCCCAGGCCTGTTCAGGGCTTATCGCTGATCTCCTGTCTTTCAAAGCCAGGGCTGACAACTGTGATTTCTCATCTCCAGGTGCAAAGGAAATTGCCCCGTGTAAGTGTCTGCACGTCTCAGGCCCTCACCCCCAGGGTTGCTTATAGTCTGTCAGCAGAATCTGCTCTAATGAGATTAAAGTTGGAACTTTCTTTTCTTTCTTTCTTTTTTTTCACAGATCAGTCCAAAATTCTTACCATGAGGACTTGCCTGAATTGCTAAGATAGTAATTTCAAATCTTGGAGTTCAGGACATTTTAGTCACATTCTGGAAACAAGAGAGTATTTGAGTGATCCCAAGACAAACATGTATAAGGAAGTGTCTAAGGTAGGCCTAGCCAGGCTGATTTCCCAGGTACAAAGGTGACTCAGGTCCTGTGGGGTAACATTCATTCTTGTGAGATGCTTCTTGTTATAGTTGGACTTTTCTTTCACAGGTGGCTTGGGGTCTCACAAGAGTTTGGGGCAGGAAGGGGAGTAATTGTAATGAAATGCAGGGCTGGAGAGATGTCTGAAGGCTTAAGAGGGTTGTTCTTGCTGAGGACTCAGCTCCCAGCACCCACATCAGGCAGCCCACACCGTCCTATAACTCCAGGGGATCCAATGCCTTCTTCTGACCAAAGCAGGCATGAGTCGAGATGGACATATGCACATACAGATAAATAAAAGTAAATAGATCAAATTAAAACAAAATGAGATACAAAAGCCTCTAGAGGCAGGAGAGAGTGGACATCCGGGAATTTCATGTAGAAATCAGGGCCAATAGGAAGTGATGGCAGAGGAGACTTCAAGAGGCAATCAATGGATATCAGTCCCTGGATGGCCAGGCAAAAGTATTGATGCTGCTAGGAAGGACTAGGAGGTGAGTTCACAGGCTTCAAAGTGACCCATCACCTACAAAACAAAGCTTGGAGAAAGAGCAGCAACTCAGATTCTTACCTCTACTGCTCTGGGGCCAATCTCTCACCCTTGAACCTGTTTCCTCAAAGAAAAATGAGTGTGACCCTCCTCAGTCTCCTTCAGGCTTCAAATCCTCTTCTAAGATGTGTGATGTGATGTGATGGTCAAGAGTCTCCCTGAGACTCAGGCTGGATCTGTAGCCTGAGCTGCGCTTTAGACAGCTAGAGTCGGCAATGACCTAGCTGCATGCATGACTACAACAGCCCATAAGAAAGCCTAGAGCAGCCTGGAATGATAGGGGACAGTCTATGGAAAGCTAGTGTTCTAGAACAAACAGTGGTACCCAAGACTACCTTATAGGCTTCATATGCAACACGATCAATTTCAGAAAGCATCTCTGTTTTCCATTATTATAGCAAAATACTCGACGATGAACGGTTTACAAGGAACAATCCAAAACCAAAAGGTTAGCATCTGCTCAGCTTCTGGTAAGGGTTGTGCAAAACACAGGTTTTGCTTGCTTTATAATAATCTGCTCTAGAGGTGACTAGTCCAGTCCCAAGAGAGTGGAAACTCACACACGAAAGCCACGAGTATTTCTCAAATTTAACATGTTTGGGAGAGGCTGCAGGAAGGTCAGCTAGCTTTAGAAGGATTTACACACACTTATGTCCTCTTCTGGTCTTTGGTTCTATCATCTTTCTTTTTTTTCTTCCGACACTTTGCATTTCTACTCATGGATCAACGTCCTCCTCCATGACGCTTTATTGGTGATGAGTGCTATTGTCAGCAAGGCAGAAGCAGGGTGTGTGCCTCCCTGGGCTGCCCCCATGGTGTAGAATGCCTGTGTCTTTACGAAGGAGTCTTTGTTGCCTGCCAGAGTGTCAAGATGTTGAGCAGAAAACAGAAGGGAGATGGCCCTGTGCTTCTGTGGAGGTGAACCTTGAAGACATTATGCTAAGTACTTAAACCAGTTACAAGAGACAAACATTACTGAATATCACTCCCATGGGTTACCCAAGGCATTAGGTCCACAGAGAATATAGAATGGGGGTTCCCATGCTGGGGAAATGATGAGAGAACCTATTCAAAGCTCGAAAGTAAAGGTTTTCTGGTGATGCAATGGTCACCTATGACTGTACTGGGTGCTGAGAACTGGATGATTTAAAATATTGTATTTGATGCCCTGTGCACTTCACCACAATAAAGAAAGAACTGACTTTCCCTCCTCCTCCCCTGGGCTTCTTCAGCCAGGTTGTCCTCTGGTAGAAATCTGCTAATCTCTGTTGATTGCTACATCTCAGCAGGTCTAGTGAGTTTCCATGGGCAGAGTGAAGCGGTAGCTATGAATATGTTGGTACTCAACTTGGCTTTAAAGTTTCAGTAATAGTTTCGTATGGCCCCTAGCCATAGGTTCTGAACATCGTTCAGCAACATGGGAAGGAGGTGGTGATTTGGTGGTATGGCTAACTCAGGTTAGGGGAAGTGAGCTGAGGGGGGGGGTGCTGTAGAAGGATGAAGATAACTGGGACCAATAGGAGTGTGCATTATGGTCAGATGACTAAGAGAGGAATGGGCAATGGACAGGAAGGTGGCGAGTGCACACAGACTACTGTGTGAGCCCTTCCCCCTGGAGGCTGCCAGTTCCAACTGAGTGACTCATAGGAACCATGGATGTTGATGCTTCATTGACATCTCAGGAAAGTAAGCTCTCTTATCTACTCTGCTGCCTCTCACTCTGTCCTTCCCACCAACTCCTTTTACTGGCATGAGAAGACAGAGTGCCTGGGGCACCCTGCTAATTAATTGCCCTTAGCCTGTGAGCACAGGTGTGCTTTAGTCAAGATTTCCACGCTTGGGGAAATGTATGCTTTGGGTTGAAATGGCTTCTCTGTTGGTGTAGATCCTGAGACTTATTCTGCCCAGGATAATTTTGTGTCACCTACTCCCTTCAATACAGCAACTCACACTTCTTAGACACCTACTTCTCAGCAGGAAGTAATCATGGAAGCACTCTTCAAAGGTTAGAATCGGGGCTAGAGCGATAGCACAGAGGTTCAGAGCACTGGCTGCTCTTCCAGAGGACACAGGTTGGATTTCTAGTACCCACATGGTGGTTCACAACTGTGGGGCAGTGATCTGGCAGGCAGTCTGGCATCTGGTTGAGCACAGGCTGAAAACTCTGGGAGACCTGGCAGAGTAATTCTCAAGTGACCGGAAAACGTTTTTGCCAAAGCTTCCGGAAGGCTTTTTGGCTCCACTATGGTCACATATCATGCCCCGGTAGAGGCGTGGCCACACAGACCCAAGTCTTCCCTGTTAGTGAGATACCTAGAGGCTTAGCCACGCCCCTTCCCAGTTACTATATCTGCCCTGCCTCTCCGGGAGAGGCGGAGGTACAGTTCCATCCATGCCACTTTCCACATGATGAAAATAAACGCCTTAGAATTATGGACTGTCTCTTTATCTGGACCCATCATGGGAATCGAGGGATCTGGCCCTTGATTAATGAGCTGCAGCCAATGCCGAGGGAACCCCAGGGCTCATAGACGGTAGCCATTCACCCAAGCCTAAGCTGCTAGCCCAGCGCCCAAAGCAGCCGAGACCCTGTCCTGTCCGGAACCCCAGCTGCTCTTCGGCTAACCCTTCTGCGGCACCCTGCGGCGACTGCGGTGCCCTCGGCTAGAGAACCCACAGAGACGGTCCTGGGAATGCCCCCCTCCCCCTCCCACGGCAGGGCCCACAGAGGCTTCCCACAGCCCCCCAACCTGCTAGTCGGACTGTGGGGGAAGATGCACGGCCACTTCCCACGTGTCCTGTCCCACCCAGAGTCACAGTGCCCTGGGACAGACACATGGGGCTTCATTCTACTGTGCCAGGTATGCTCCCAACACACAAATGATTCTAACCCCAATCCCAGAGAATCTGACGCCTTCTTCTGGCCTCATAGGCATTGCACAAACATGGCGCATAGACATATACACGCTCTGACAATCAAACACATAAAATAAAAATAAGTACAGTCTCAATTAAAAGAGTGCTCCTGTTGGGATGCAGATTATATAGACTGACATTCCCAAGTCTTCAGCATTTGCAGCTGTTCTGAATATTATCCTGCCCCAGCCTCTCCAACCTTAGGTACATACCCCTGGGAAATGAGAATGCCTGTTCACACTAAAACTTAGAGATGCATGTTCACTGGAGCATTATTATTTATAATATCTAAAAGGTAGAAATAATTCAGATGATCTGTGAATGGGTAAACGGGGCGTGGTTATCTGTACCAGGGAGGATTATAAAGGGATGGCTGAATGGATGACACAACAAGATGGTAGAACTCTGAGCACAGTGAAAGAAGCAAGCCACAGAGGACAGTGCATTCCACAACTGCAGTCATGTAAAATGCTCAATACAGAAACAACTACAGACACAGGAGGCAAATGTGTGGTTTCTCAGGACAACAGGTGGAAAGACAGAAAAAATGATAGCAAAGCACACACTTTTTCCCTGAGGTAATTATACACAGATATTTAGATATAATATATCCATGGAACTGTGGGTGAATTTATGCTATGTGACTCTCATCAATAAGGCAGCTAAAGCCCCACAATATTGAATTGTTATACAGTCATAAAACTACATTGTTATTAATGAAATAATTTTGATTGAAGCTAACTGTGACTCTGGGTGCGTGACTTCTGCTCTCTATCTTAGGGTCCTTTTCTCTTCACTGGATTTTGATCCCCCATTGCCGCCTCTCTATTGGGTTGGCCTTTTTTCTATCTCCAAGTAAGCACCGCCTCTCTGCTCACTCGTCTACCCACCCAGCCCATTGACTTTCTTCCCATGGATCTATCCGTCTGTTCTGTCTCTACATCTATCCATAGCCCAGTGATTCTCTCCACGCATACACACACAGCCCCATGGCTGTCCTAGCCACACGTCTAACTCTCAGCCCCCATGGCTTTCCCAAGATATCTGTTCTTATTGGTCTTGCTCTACAGCCCACACTGTATGTCACAGCCCAGTGCTGGCTCCTGTCTGTGTAGGACTGTGGACCCAGTGCCTACAGTTTCTGGTCTTTGTTTCTTTTTCTTGATAATGACAATATCAGGCTCCCAGCACAATCTGAGAAACAATTCTTAAAGATGTTCAGGATTCCTGAAGATGTTTCAAATTGGGGGGGACACAATCAAGTGAAATTCAGAAACATTGAATTAAATAGGTTTCCTCACCACGGGACTTCTTAGAGCCTTTAAAATATGATAAGCAACCTTTCTAGAACTTTTACACACACACACACACACACCTCCTTCCAACAAAATTATGCCCAGAATATGCTGGAGTGATTGATCTTTAGGTATCCTTACAGATCCAATACAATTCTTAAAACATTATTGTTTTTAGATTTTCTGACTTCATAGATAGCCTTCCTAGTGTCTTGGCTCTGACACCATCTAAATTCCGTTTGCAGCCCTGTGACAGTTCATACGTGTCCTGTAGTACACTTACGTCACTCCAGTGCGACGACATGAAAAGGAAGAAACAAACAAACAGAGACAAAAGCAATCTGGGCTGGAGAACTAAACAACACGTATGGATCCATACCCCGGGTCTGCCACTAGTGGATCTGTTGCTAGCCCAGCTAGCCTGATGACTCCGTCAGTTCAGGCTGCTGTAACAAAATGCCAAAGTCTAGGTGGGTTACAAACAACAGGAACTTACTTTTTACAGTTCCGGTGTGATGAATATCTGCTTCTTGATTCATGGATGGTGACCTCTCTCTGTGTCCTCACATGATGGAAGGGGAGGGTCCCTTTCAAATCTCCTTTCTACATACACTGACCCCATTCACGAGGAACGTGTTATCCTGAATCAATTACATCCTAAAGAGTCAATCTCCTAGCATCAATTTGAGCTTGGATTTCTTCGAACGAGTTGTGGAAGGATCTGACCATCGAGTCCATCATAACTGATATGACTTTGGACAACTGGAAATTTCAGTATCCGTTTTCTCACCCTCTGTGTGGAGGTCGAATGCCTTAACTACACTGATATGGGAGGAGGTGGACACAGAGCTCAGTACCTGGCACTCAGAGGATGCTGACTACTGCTGTCTCTAGACAGTTTGGTTCCTTACTTTCCTATTGACTCTCACAGCCTTTCCACATTCCAGTCATGAGCACTTCATTCCAGTACCTACACACTGCCCAGAACATGATATACTAAATGTGGAGATTCATGTGGTATGTGTGTGTGTGTGTGTGTGTGTGTGAGAGAGAGAGAGAGAGAGAGAGAGAGAGAGAGAGAGAGAGAGA